>JAJJWW010009160.1:0-235779 GCA_023531295.1 Papaver armeniacum
TAGGTCACTATTTATAGGCAAAACTAATTAATGGGATACAGCTCATTTTACTTCGTGGTCAATCACACAATTCACGTGATTCCGTTTTTTATTTCTCCCAAGCCATTTTCCATAAAGTTATTCCATTCTTTTGAAACAACCTCGGTGCCTTTGTCTGGTACAACTGTCTATTTCTTGCACCAATCCTACCTTCGCTTTGACTCCTCTTTCTCGTGAGTTATCCTCTCGCCCAAGCAATCATATTTCGTTAACTACTATCTGACCGAATTATACTTCGCGAGATCTAATATTTATTAAAGTAATTTGACTTTTGATTTGGTAGTCATGACATCTCTTCTCGAGGTTGATAAAAGATCTTCTAATTTTAGATTTACTTCGGGGATTTCGTTCAACCTCGTTCGACCACGTGGCGAGTAGGATTTATGTACCTACATTTTTCCTTTTCTCTTTCCATTCGCAAGAATTAAGGATGGAGAGAGAATCCTACATTAAATTCGTAACCTCCACGTCTCCCTTATTCTCGCCTTCCTGTCTCCCATGACTTGCTACAGCCGGTGAGAGACTAACTTACTATAAATACTTCTATTCTCTCCTTTTTTTCTTTCTTTCAATCTTCATTATCTTCCTGCTGCTGTTCTTGCTATTGCTTCTCCTGCAAACATTCTACCCACATCTTTCTTCGTTTTTTAGACCTTCACAACCCCTTGTCTCTTCAAGTAATGGATCTTAGAAAATTCCCCTCTCCGACAGCCTCTAAAATCCTTGAAGATTTCCAAGCTAAATTTGAGAAAAAAGGGTTTAACCTTAACTTGACCATCGATGCTACATTTCTCCTCATATCACTTTGTGACTAAGGATATGGAGTTGAACTACTGGTGGATTCGGTCAAGAAACTTGGTCTTCTACTAAAATCATTATCACTATCGGTCAATTGAAAGCGGGACTCCCTTTCCTTTTCGATCTGTTAATCCTCTATTCTACGAGATATTAGTCAAGCTTCAACGAGGTGTCTATCAATTGTGTGGGAACGCGAGACGCGTATCGCCAATGAGTTCGTGAAGCGCTCGAATGGTGGTCCTTCTCATATTCCGCTGGTCGCGTAGGAGTTTAATGCTGAGGATTACAATATAGACTCCTTTTTAGCGAACTATACTGACAAAACCATGACCACGCGGAGGTATCAAGAATGTGGAGTTAAGCTTGCTCGCAAACCCATGGACGACCCTTCTAAAGCCCTCATCTTAGATGTTGAGCCTATTGGTAACGCAAGGAATTATCGTCTGTTTCTCGGCGGCGAGGAGTGGATGATGTTCCCTCGATTGTTGAGGTCCCGTGATCTAGGGTCTTGTGAAGATGGTAAACCTCGCCTGGTCCTTTGTCTAAGCATATCCATCTCGCAGATTACGAACATGGGAGAATCGGTGGCGCGAGATGCCGGCGAGGTAGGTTTTGTTTTCTTTCTAGCTTACTATCTCTCATTGAGCCTTCCTAATCCCCTTTTCTTTGTTGTAGTACGAAATCCCTCCTCTGGTCTAATTAAGGATCGTAAGAAGAAGAAATCCACCGTTGATTCCCTGTACGAACGGGTATAGTTTAGTCGTCTTACTTCGCCTCTTTCATGATCTTATCATTTCTAACCATACATTTCGCGAGGAGGATGAACCCACTTTGGTCCTCAAGGCGATATGGTCTCTACCAAAGGTCGGCGAAAGCGTGATCGCCCCTCGATTCCTTCCCCTGCTGATAAGGTATTTCATTTTCTTTAATTACTTCGCGGTTTTCATCTCGTATTATTTTCTAACTTTGTGTGTTATAGGATGGTACTTCTAAGTCTCCTTCATCCAAAGATCCTCCCAAGCGCCAACGCAGGATCCTGAATTTGGTTGCCTTTGGCCGGAGTCAAGGATTACGAGGTGGCCACTAGTCAACAAACTCCTACTCTGAACGTCAACTTTGTTTCTTCTTCTCGCGAAGTTATTCCTCCTCAGTCTTCCGAGGGTGGGAAGTCCTTCTTCTCTATTCCTACTATCGTTGTGGATGAATCATCCAAGGATAAGGAGAAAAAGGGTAAAGATAAGAAGATGATCTACGAAGTGGAAGATGCTGCCTACGTCACTGACATGGATTTTCTTAGGCAAATTTTTATTTCAACACGGGGGAATGCTTCTCTCAGATCTCCTGCTGCCGAGTCTCTAGCTTCCTTTAGTTCCGACACTTTCTTGGTTGAGGATCATTCTTTCATAGTGAATGCTTCGCTGAACCTCTCCCTTAATCAACATGCTGATATAATGGGCTTGGTGAGTTCTAGATTATTATTATTTATTATTTATTTTTATATAGCATCTCGCGAGATCCCCCTAATTCGTTTTTTCATTTTCGAGAATTTAATCGTCATATGGCTCAACTCGTCGAGACGGAGAATGTCTCATGAGCAGTTGAGGAAGTACAACACTCAAGTTCGATAGCTCAAGAGGAATCTTGCTGAGGATAAGAAGCACTCGTCTAAACTAGAAAAGAAGGCTAATGAACTTCGCAGTAAGTATCCCTTCTTCGTGTGTTATGTTCTTGCCTTAGCTTTATTTTTATTGTATTTTGTTTTACTTCTCGTCAAGATCGATGTGTGAAACGTCAAATGGATGCTTCGGAGGAGAAGGACTTGCTTGAAGACACCCGCTTGGAAAATTTAAACCTTACATCCCAGATTAGTAGTTACGTGACTGAGAATGAGATTTTAAGCGAGAAGGTTGAGACTCTATTCCTTGATGTTTGTTTGGCCACTGAATCTTCAAACAACGAGGAGTTAAAACTTCATCTTCATAAGGAGAATGAGGGTTTGAGGGTTGAGCTGCAGCATATTGGTAATCTTCTTGCCACTTCTCGTAACCTTCATTCTTCGTTACTGGCTCAGATTAAGCGTTTAGAGGAAGATAAAGCTCGTGTAATTAAAATAAAGGATAAATTTGAAGATGATCTCCGTAAATCTCGTAATGAAGTCACTAATTTGAAGTCTGAGAATAATAAATTGAGGGACGAAGTAACCTCTCTCTTATCTCGCCTAGAAAGGCTTCAGGGTAAGAAGAAGGATATTGTTTCATCCACGAAGAAGAATCCTATTGAACCTTTAAAGAACAAGAAGCTCGTAATCAACCCTACTGATGAGGATAATTCTGAATCTAGTCATGGTAAAGGGTGGGATAACTCGTATCACGAACTTTACGTCCAACTTGAAGATGCAAGAATCGAGATTTCTAGGCTTGACCATCTTAATGCTTTGATGTCCAAAAACTTTGGGTTCTGTTATCTTTCGGAAGGAAGGTAGTTTAGGGGTTGTATGTATTTTTTTCGCTTTGTCCCATACTTTATTTCTTAAGTTCCTTATCTCATTTATTTTCTTCGCGAGAATCCGAGCAACATTTCAGAACCAAGTTCTCCACTTATCTCGTCGGAAGGACGAGCTTGCTAGAAATCTACGATCTTAAGGTAGAGATCAAGGATCTTAATGAGGACTTCAACACAATGGAGAAGGATGCTGCAAAGGTTGCAAAGTTAACCGGGGAAGAACACCCGGGATTCCAAGTTTAAACTCTTTAATGAGTTTTGTGGTGGTGAGGTATTCCTCGTGAACCTACGGACCTTGAGATTTTCTCACGATGATGAACCTGCTGATGATGAGAAGGCTCCTTAGGTGAGGATGATGATGATGGCGAGGGCGAGTCGATGAGGAAGTTGAGGCTAAAAATTTCAAGGGCAAAGCTCCTTTGATCACTGAGGCTGCTAATATTCCCTCATCTTCGTCTAGTCTCCCTGGTGGTGACGTTGGCAATGTTGGAGCCAAGACAAATGGTGTTAATGGTAGCAATTCTGAACATTGGGTCAAAGGATCTGAAGGTGGTGATGGAGAATCAGAGGCTAAGGTTGCTGGTGGCTACAACATCGAAGAAGAAGCCATCAAGGCTAATCATATTCAACAACTTCCCCCTCGAGCCTGATTTCTTCTTTCTCAGTGATTCCTTTTGAATATTTCTTATCTTTTAACATTT
The DNA here is from genome assembly GCA_023531295.1 of Papaver armeniacum. Lineage (NCBI taxonomy): Eukaryota > Viridiplantae > Streptophyta > Magnoliopsida > Ranunculales > Papaveraceae > Papaver > Papaver armeniacum. Next base: position 4,041 of record JAJJWW010009160.1, read on the forward strand.
CTTGAACTGGGCGCTCCCAAGCTTAGGGGGCATAACATTCTGATTTTGCTTCAATGCATCACTTTTGCTTCCATCTGTTTTAGTTTCCTTACTTCATTTGATTAGTGAATGTTAATTAAAATATACTTGCGAAGTTAATTTTATTTTGAAAGAAAAAACACTAGATTTATCTTTAACGTTTCCTTGCCTATATTATGCGAACTGATTATAGTATATACTTGCCTTTGTTTTTGGTTCTAAAAATAAATAAGTATGCAAAGGAAGTACTCAAAAGAATAAAAATTAAAAAAGTATATACTTGCCTCTTATTCTTTTGTGAAGTTCCGAAGCATACCTGGGTTTCTTCGCGAATTGCTTCATTATTTTGACGATATGATTCTCACCTATACTTCGTTGCATCGTGCCTATCCATGTGATATTCGCTGTTGTTAATTCATTATTTCCCGCAATGTTAATTTTCCTTCATAATAATGATGTATTGTATAAAATGATGCCATTGCCTTTTATTTTATTTCATAATTTGCCTCTTGTTTTCTTTTCTGTTATATTTATTATTTGTTTGATGCTTTATTGCCTCTTTTGCCTCTTTATATTAAATTGCCTCACATCTCTCAATTTTCTTCCTCCTTTCCTACGATCGCGAACTGTCACTATGAGGTATTATTGTGCCTCCTAGTTAAGGTCTTATTGTCTTCTACTAATTGTCTTATTGCCTCCTAGTTAAGGTCTTATTGCCTCCTAGTTAAGGTCTTATTGACCGAGTAAAAAAAAATGTCTTCTACTAGTTGCGTAGGGTCTTACATTGACGTTAAAGGCCTTACCATGCTCCGTTTCTTCTACTCGTTTGCCTCGTCTTCTGTCTTCATGGCGCTTCTACTAGTTAGCTAGAGGTCTTATTTTGCCTCCTAATTAAGGTCTTATTGCGTCTCACCTAGGGATGGCAATGGGTTGGGTATGGGGCGGGGACATTGAATCCCATCCCCTACCCCGTTCAAAAAACCAAAACCCATCCCCTACCCGTTCCCCATAAGAATGGGGCGGGGACGGGTATGGGGAATCCCCGTAGGGGATGGGTTTCCCATGGGTTACCATAACATTACAATAAATATTTAAAATTTTGTAAATAATTATAATGGTTCAAACAATGATACTAAGCTAAGCAGTGCATTTTAAAATTTTAAGTTTATAATAACCAACTAAAACTGAAAAATAAAGGAAACAATTGATCCACAATTAGGTATTATGGTTCCTTTTACTTCTTAGTTCATCATTATTAACCATTTTACTCCATATTAATCATCTCATCATGATCTTCTTCGTTATCTTCCAAAAAAGTTCCTCGATCATATATAATAGGTTATGGTATGGGCGGGTATGGGGTGGGGACCTTGAATCCCATCCCCACCCCATCCCCGCATCACTACTTTCGGGATTCCCACGTACCCCCCAGTTCTCCGTTTATACGGGTAAAACCCTAACTCATAGGGGCGGATCCCCGCGGGGATGGGTTTGGGTGGGGCAAATTGCCATCCCTAGTCTCACCCTGTTGTTCAGGGTATTTTTCGACGAAGTCTCAGACGCTCTTTATTCTTGCAAATTAAAAACCCATCAACCTCGCCTTAACACACTAATTAAGGTCTTACGTTGCAACAATATGACAGACCTAACTATTCCCATGAATAATAGCCCCGCGATATTGTCTTCTTTTTGGGTCACTCAGCTCCCTAACACGGAGGCGTCGTCCCTTTATTTTCCCCCTGAATACCCCCTTTCTTCCTGGCTTGGTACCAGTTGTTTTCGTGACTTCTTATCCCTTCTCCGATATGGCTCATGGTTACGAAGTCACACCCTAGATGGGGTTTCTTTGGGACCGAGTGCAGAAATCATACCAGTCCATATACTATCTCCACTCTACACCCCTTGCCAAAGGCTATCATAAAGAAAACCCTTGGCGGATGGGTCTTATTCTTGCCCATATATCTCTCTCTCTCTGAGGGTATTTTCATGACGTGTGTTAGGTCTTATCATTGCCTCTTGCATCGTGTGCGAACTAGGTTACACGCCATGAGTTCTTAGCCTTCCTAAGTAAAGGTTTTATAGTTTCCCTGGAAACCGTTTTACTTCGTGGGTCTTATCAGCCTCCTAATGCGAGGTCTTACTTGCTATTCGTGAGGTCTTATTTTGCCCGAATATTTACTTCTTGATTCATTCAAAGATAATTTTTTCATTATATTTTTTATGTCAAGGAATACATATCTTTCTATTTATTTTACTTTATTCGCTAGTACACTTCTTCACTATGGATAATATTTTTTGATGTAAACTGGAGTACATAGGTGATCTAGTCTTCGATCTTGCCTTTCAACTTCACCATATATTATGTTTCCTTCGTCATCTGTGTCTTTCCCTTGACAATCAGTGATCTCATAGGCGCCATTTCCCACATCTCTTTTCACGATGTATGGGCCTTCCCAGGTGGGTTCTAACTTTCCACTGATACCTTTTGATAAGGTGGGATTTCGCGCAACACCAATTCTCATGGCACAAAACTTCGTTCCTTTACCCTCTTGTTATATTTTCGGGATAGCCTTTGATGGTAATTCGTCATATGTTGTAATGCGGTCTCTCTATTTTCCTCCAAGTCATCTAACTTCCCCAGGATCATATCTGAATTGTAGCCCTTTCTCCATGCCTCTTTCTTAATCGTGGGGATAATGATTTTCGTGGGTAACACCGCCTCTACTCCATAAGTTAGATGAAGGGTGTAATTCCTGTGGCATCTCGCCTCGTCGTCCTATAAGACCATAACACGTTTGGAATTTGCTCTCACCATTCCTTGTGGTGGCTTTCCAGCTTCTTTTTTAAGGTTGTTGTTATTGTCTTATTCGTCGCCTCTGCTTGTCCATTGCACTGTGGATATAGCGGAGTTGACTTTCCCGATTGTATCTTGAATGCATTGAACAACATTTTTACGTTTTCTCCCTCAAACTGCTTGCCATTATCAGAGACGATTTGTACAGGAATCCCAAATCTGCATATGATGTGTTCGGGAATAAAGTCGTATACATCGCCATCTCGTGTATGTTGCAGCAGTTTAGCCTCAACCCATTTCGTGAAGTAATCTGTAGCTACTATCATATATCTTCGTTGTTTACTCCCAGTCATGAATGGTCCAACAATATCTATTCCCCACATGGCGAACGACCATACACTTAGTATAGAGTTTAAGCTCGTTGTTGGGGCGTGTATCCGTTTACCAAACCTCTGACAATATGCTTCACATCTCGTGGAGATATTCTTCGCGTCATCATGCATGCATGTGTGGCCAAAAGTATCCTTGCATCTTAGTCTTATGGGCTAGGGATCTTGTACCACTATGATTACCTGCATCACCATAGTGGATTGCCTTCATGATTTCTATCCCTTCCTTTTGTGATAAACATCTCAGCAGTGGACCTGTATAGGATCTTCGATATAGGATTCCTTCTCGTAGCTCATAGTTCGTGGCTCTACTCTTGATTTTGTGGGCTTCGAACCTATCACAAGGTAGATATCCTCTCTGTAAATATTTATGAATTGAAGCTCGCCAATCTTCCTCGTTCGATTCATTTGTTTACCTCTTCGTCTTCGACAAGCATGATTTTGCACCTTCGATTCATTTGCTTGCGATGGTTGCATTAAACATTCTATGCGAATATGCTTGGTTGAGGGGTCGATGAGCATTGAAGCTATGAATGCTAAGGCGTCAGCATGTCTGTTATCATCTCTACTTACGTGCCTCCATATGATATTTGGTATCTGCGAGGAATATCCTTTTACCAACTGTAGGTATTTATTCATTATGACATCGTTCGTTTGATACCTCCCTTCAATTTGCCTACCCACTAATTGCGAATCACTGGTTATTCTCACATTTTCCAGCTTCATTTCGATAGCAATCCTTAATGCTTGTATCACCGCTTCGTATTCTGTTTCGTTGTTGGTTGCTTTATACTCCAGCCGAAAGAAGAAAACTGTTCTAGCCCCTCCTGGCGAAGTGAACACGATTCTCATTCCTCCTCCTGAACTATTTGAAGATCCATCTACGAATATTTCCCATCTTCTTGGATAATTTTCCTGAAGAAGGTCTTTGGGGTCTAATCGTTCTTCCTCCATATCCATCATTTCCTCCACCACTTCGTCTTCTTCTGATGGAAATTCAGCTAGAAACTCTGCCACTATGTGTGACTTCGTTGAATTCTAAACTTCGTATTTCATCCCATACTAATCTATTCTAGTGTTCCATCTTTCGATTCTCCCTACTCTCTTCGTGTTCTTTAAAACTGATTATTGGAGCTCTTGTTAGCACCTTGATTTTATGAGTTTGGAAATAGGTTCGCAATTTCTCTGCTGCATATACCAAGGCTAACATTAGCTTCACAATTTTTGGATAATTTCTCTCGGCGGAATTGAAAGTTTTGCTAACATAGAATATTGGCTTTTCCACCCCTTCGTCAGTATGAAGTAATATTGCGCTTAAAGCATTTGACGTGGCTGCGAGACAAATTAACAATTCCTCGCCAGGTTCCGATTTTTGGAGGATAGACAAATTTATAAGGTATTCTTTTATGTTCTGCAACACTTGCTCGCACTCTTGCGTCCATGTGAATTTTGCTCCCTTTTTTAATATATCAAATAAATGTTTGCATTTATCCGAGGCTAGGATCTGGAGATGAATCTTCCTAAGGTCGCCAAATGTCCATTTAATTTATGCACATCCTTTATGGTTGCTGGAGATGGCATGTCCAATATGGTGGTGGTAGCAATGGTGCTGGATATTCCGAAAAATGCTTGAGCTTTCCCTTTTCAATTAAGCGAAGTATTATTCTTCGAAAGTTTCTGCAATCGCTTGTGTGATGTCCATGAAAACGATGATACTTGCAAAACTCATTACTCCTTGCACTTGGTGGTGGTTCCCTCCCTAGGTTTGGGGGAGATGGAATCTCTTCTGTTAATACAATCGCTTCCCATACTCTTTATACTGTCGTATTGAGCCTAGGAAGTGTTACATCTTCAAATTGCGGCCTTCTCTCCCCATATCTTGGACCTTGATTATACCTTCGTTGATTCCCCGAATTATCTCCTCGCGATTCGTAATTTCTTTGTGTTGGCTCTATATACCTTGAATGTTGATCGATCCATTCCTGATCTCCACTTGACACTACTACTAATTTCGCGGGGACTGTATTTGACGGTTCCCCTTTTTCATGTTTCGAGTCACTTTCTATAGCATTTGCCATCCTTGGTAAAAGACGCGAATTTCCCTCTTTTGATGGTACTTGTGCAATTCCGCCTACTTCTATCTGTTTCTTCTCCAGGGCAATGTATTCCTCCTGGTACTCTCTCAATTCATTCATCGTTAATGAATCACGAATTATGAATATCTGAGTGTACAAGAGGTATGTGGGAATTAGGGCGTTCACGAAGGCTAGAACGAAGTTCTTCTCATCGACTCTCCCTGCGAGTTCACTACATACAGTCCTCCATCTTGTCACCAGACTTTGCAGGCTTTCTCCAGGCTTTCGTCTCAGATTGAACAAAGTTTATATTCCGGGTCGTAACATGTTGTTGCTTATGTATGTTGTTAAGAATATCCTTTGTAGGTCTCTGAATGAAGAGATTGATCTCTCTGGCATCCATCAAACCACGCCAATGCTTCGCTGGTTAGGTTCACAGGAAAATATTGACACAATACAGCTTCGTTTTGTGCCCATTGCATCAAGGAAAGAGTGTATTGCTTCAAGTGTTGCACTGCGCTTTCAGCTGATCCACTGAATATGCTCCCGAAGGTAGGTAATGAGCATCTCGCAGGAATCCTCGCCTCCAATACATCGCGAGTAAATGGAGATTTTCCATCCTCCTCTATTGCCTCAGCCAGTTGTACTCGCCCTCCTCTTCGTGAGTTATTAATCATTGACCTCATGTCTCGTAACTCGTCTAAGACTGCCTGGTTTAAATTATTGATAAGTGCATATTTCACATACATTTGGTCTCAATTCCATGCTAGTAATTGCCCGTATTCTTGCAGATTATTGTATATTATGCTTGTTTTCTTGTATTTGTCTTTCAGTAGGTGAATCATCCAAAAAGAAGTTAAAAAGGTTACAAAGAATGAAGTCATTCTGAGTTCGTACAAAAAATTAGTACCAAAACAAGAACTTGGAAGATCAAAAGGGCAAAACAGTCATTTTCTGAGAAACTGCTATTGGCACCCTTCCATTTGTTAAGGGAAGACCATGTTTTTCTACTTACCACGATGAGGAAAATGAATTGGAGTTTGAGGTGCTTGTTGCGGTCGGAGTTGATAGAGGAGGAAGTTTTGGGCAAAGGGCAAATGGTCATTTTAATGGTCAAGTACTATTGACAGGTTAGAAAACGTTAAGGGGCAACCAGTTTGCCACACCTTTTCCCATGCAACAAAGGAAGAAAATTTGGAAACATTATCAAATTTGTTTAGTGTGGTAGACAAAATAAGAGACAAAACATAAAGGAGACAAAGCATGAAAGAGAGGAATAGAAATCAGGTATGTTTTCTCATTAGTATTTACTCTTTAAATACAAGACAAGGAGAGCTTGTGCTAATACACTTATTGGTAAGGAGAAGAGAAAGAGTTACATGTGTCCAGTAGCAAAGGACTAGTTCTACATGTGTCCAACATAAAGACATGTGCCATGCACTTAGCCATAAGGAGTGGTCATCCATACCATGGACCACTTTACTACAACACTCCCCCTTGGATGACCATCACCAAAAACTCATTGCTTTGTCAAAACCTTTCCAGAAAACATCTGTTGATGAAAAACTGGTTAAAGGAGAAAGACAGATTGAGCTTCTAAAGTGGCGTCACTTGTGGGACTCTTCTCCTTTGTAGCAGTAGTCGGGAAAAATATTTCGTGAGAAAAAAACCTGAACACTTGTATGGAGAAGAATAACCTTAACCGAAGTTGTATCTCTAGTGTTTTGTTGTCTCATTAAAAACCTTGTCGAGTAACAAAACCCCGTGGGAAAAAGTAACCTCGATGAAGGAAAAGAGTATAACACACTTTGATGTCATCATTGCATCTCTAGATGCTCCCCCTGATGTCGACATCTCTCCATGATTTGTATTTATGGTATTATTGTTGTCTCATTAAAAACCTTTCCGAGTAACAAAACCCAGTGGGAAAAAGTAACCTCGGTAAAGGAAAAGAGTTCAACATACCATCTGGTGCTCCCCCTGATGCATGCCAATTTCTTTAGTCTAATACGGTCATGGGAGTGGACAATTCCTTTAGTCCCATGGAGTCATGGAAGTTCGGACAATCTCTTTAGTCCTATACTTCTCACATGTTTTTCAAATGTGCACTTAGGTAAATAAGTCTGCCACATTTTCGTCAGATTTTACTTTACTGACTTGAATGTTTAGAAGACATTGTTGTTCTTGATTGTAAAAGAACTTCGGTGATATATGTTTCGTATTATCACCCTTAATGTACCCTTTGCTTCATCCATTTGATGCAAGTTGCATTATCTTCATAAATGAAAGTTGGCTCTTCGGTGGTAGAACTCAAACCACATGTCCCTCGAATATGTGTAATGATAGACCTTAACCATATACACTCACGAACCGCCTCATGTAGGGCAATGATCTCGAGTGGTTTGTGGAGGTAGCCACAAAGGGTTTTCTTTGTCGATCTCCAGGATATCATTTGTATTCCCGATGGTGAACACGTATCCAGTTTGTGATCGACCTTTGTGTGGGTCGAGAGGTACCCAGCATCAATAAAACTAACCAAAACATTATTTGGGGTTCCAGTGTAAGGAGTCGCAATCACATTAGCATCTCTCCTTTCGTCTTCGTAGGGATAAAACAAACCCAAGTCAATGGTTCCCTTTAGGTATCTAAAGATATTCTTTATACCATTCCAATGACGCTGCGTTGGCGCTGAGCTATATCTAGCTAACAAATTCACTGAGAATGAGATATCTGGTCGAGTACATTGCACCTATTGCACTTAGATAGGGATATTCAGCTCCCTATCTAAGTACAATAATGCGCCTATTGCACTTAGATAGGGATATTCAGCTCCCAATACATCTTCGCCATCTTCCTTTGGACGAAATGGATCTTTATGTACATCTAAAGTTCGACCAACCATGGGAGTGCTAGCAGTGGTGCACTTTGTCCATATTAAATTGCAGAGTATCTTATGGACATATGCGGATTGGTGGATTAATATTCCACAAGCTCGATGTTCTAGTTCAAGTCCTAGACACATTCTAGTTTTCCCAAGATCTTTTCATCAAATTCGGATTTCAAATAGCTTGCGGTTTCTCTTAGTTCATCAAGAGTACCTACTATGTTCATGTAAATAAACATAGACAACTATAATAGCAAATCCGGAACTTGTTTTCTTTATAAACATGCGGGGAACAATTCATTATTTGTATATCCCTTCCCAATCAAATAATCACTTAGGCGGGTATACCACATCCGCCGGATTGCTTTAATCAAGTAAAGTGAGTGTTTAATGAATTGAAAACGCACTCCGTGGTTTAGAGTTACTTGATTTGGGAAATGGAAGTCCATCTGGAACTTTCATGAATATCTTTGTATCAAGATCCCCATAGAGATATGCGGTAACCACATCCATAAGTTTCATTTGAAGTTCTTCTGAAACAACTAAGCTGACTAAGTAACGGAACGTTATGACGTCCATTAAAGGTACGTTTCTTCGTAATCAATCCCAGGGCGTTGTGAGAAACCTTGCGCCACAAGGCGAGCCTTATATCTCAAGACTTCGTTCTTCTCATTACGCTTTCGACAAATACCCATTTATGTCCCTACTGTGCTTTACACTGGTGGGGTTAGCACTACCGCACCAAATACATCTTTTTGCCGGTGAATTTAATTCAAAGACGGATTGCATCTCTCCGTTAAGGCCAATCTGCTCTCTTTTGGCATTCGGAATAGGCGTGGTTCGATATCATCGTGCTCTATAATCTCTCGAAAGCTGTATATGCGAATATATCATCAATATGCGTGGAGGATCTTTCCATCAACACGTATGAACTTTCACAATCCATAGAGATTTCTTTGTTCTCTCGGAATCAATTTAAACTTCGAGGCGTCCCTCAGTAATGATTCATGGACATAGCGAATCGAGACAATCTCATGAGATGGATTATCTGTATTGATGATATATGGATCAGTTTGTGACTTACTCGCCCTTTTCTTCCTTGGCTGAGTATCGATCGAACCAAGTGGTCTCCCCCTCTTCCTTTTGGGGGCCACGGCCTCAGCTACACTTCCACCAAGTGCAGCCTTGGTACCTATATTTATGGTACCTTTTACCTTGTCGGAATTTCCAACCTTGCGGGCACGTTTGCGGTGGTATATGTGATCTCGTCACTTTAGCAATATCGATAAATGCATCAGGCATTGAATTTGCCACATTCTGAAGATCGATAATTCTTTTCACTTCACTTTCGCATTGTGGAGTGCGGGGATCAAGATGAGACAACGTGGGAACACACCACGACAATTCCTATCGTTCCCTTTGGAAGTCCTTTTCCATACCTCCCCCTAACGACGGGAAGGTTGTCTCATCAAAGTGACAATCCGCAAATCTAGCGGTAAAGAGATCGCTGTCAAAGGTTCTAAGTAGCGGATAATTGTTGGGGATTCGTATCCAACATAAATACCTTTCGTCTTTGTGGACCCATCTTAGTACGTTGTGGGGGCGTAATAGGCACGTATACGGCACAACCAAATATGCGTAAATGTGAAATATCGGGCTCATATCCAGTTACCAAGCTGATACTTGAGAAAAATGGTTGGCTAGCGGTGGGTCTAAAGCGAATAAGTAATGTTACATGCAATATGGCGTACCTCCGGGTAGTAATAGGCAGGTTGGAACACATAACCAATGCCCTAGCTATCATCTGTAACCTTTTGATGGTAGCTTCTGCGAGACCATTTTGAGTGTGTACATGGGGTACGAGATGCTCTATGTCAATTTCATTAGACATACAGAAATCATCAAATCCTTTAGATGTAAATTCTCCAGCATTATCAAGTTTGATAGACTTGATTGGATGATCAGGGTGGTGATCCCTTAGTCGTATAATTTGTGCTAGGAGCTTTGCAAATACAAAATTTCTTGTGGACAACAATGCAACATGTGACCAACGGGTCGAAGCATCAACCAGAACCATAAAATACCTGAATGGTCCGCATTTTGGATGTATAAGTCCACAAATATCACCTTGTATTCTTTGTAAAAATGGAATATTTTGTTTGGTATCTTTAGCATAGGATGGTCTCGATCCTGTCTTTGCTAAAGAACAAGCTTTGCAGAATGAGCGATGTGCCTTCGATAAGGACAACGAAGAAGAATGGGACAGTGGGTGCGCTTCAATTACTTTGGAAGACGAAGGTTGCACTTCTCTTGCTTTAGAAGGCATAAAATGTGCATCCCATAGCTCTTTTGGAGTTTTCAAGTGATGATAACCCCAACGTAGGTTAGGATCGATATGCCTCTTAAGGAACATAAGAGCATGAGCTTTTTCTTTCTCGATTCTAGGGACGGCGTTGGCGAGATGGCTTGATAGTGGAGGTGTAGTCCTTTGCCACGAAGGTGGTTTCCACATCGGATACCCAACGGTGGTACTCAAGTCTCTTTGAGTCCAAAAGTTCGGTCTACAGTCGAATTGGGTCCATCTACATAGACAAGATAAAGGACATTAATATGGTGCTCAAGTCCTTCTAAGTCCATAACAAATCACGGTATCATTTTCCCATCACCAACTTTCTTTATGGTTTTGTGGGTAATACGGATATGTCATATAGTCCAATCTTTGATCATAACCCAGTCCACAAAATTAATTAACCAAGCTTCTTTATGGTTTTTAACAAGGGAACTCTGTTTGCAAACCAAATTTCTTTGTGGTTTAAGAATTGCAAACAATTTGGTAACAAGGTTGACAAAATAGTCAACTAAAAATAGGTCTTTTAGAAAAATAAAATAAACTACAGACCCATTTATCATTTATATACACATATAAAATTATTGGAATTTAAGTCGCAATTCGTTTGCATATTTAGTAGCAAACCGTTTGCGGTTTAAAAATAGGTCTTGGTCAATATTTGTGACATGCATGAGTAATATCAAACTGAGATATAATACTAATGATAAGGTACATGTCAAAAAAATTACAATTTTGAGGAATATTTGATAAAAATAAATTACTAGAATATTCATGACATAAAAGAAAAATTAACATACATACATATGCATCATGGGTATAATAAATTTGCTAACAAGTAGAATGATATGATATTCTTCAAAGGTAATATCCATACATGTATTTATTTATTTATTTTATTTAAAAAAATGAAAGATCAAGTACAACATCACATGGGGAGTTTGAAACAAAATCAGTGAGTTTTATTTATTTATTTTTTTTGAAAAGTAAAGCAAACTATAATTTTGTGTATCACATGATTTTAATTAATTAAACTGTAGATACAAATGTCACTTTCATGTTAGAAGACAAGCATGTGATCATCATGAAACAAATAAGCTATCAGTATCAAGTTGAAAATTAACTTAGTAAAAATCAAATGGATTATTTTCTTTTAACTTTTGGTGTTATTAAAATAAAGAGTATGAGCTAATATTATCATGTCATGTGATAGATGAGACAAATATATCACTTTCAACAAGAGTAAATAAATACTAATGGTTGAGATATACCTCCTTCTTTTGGAAAAATCCTACTTGTTTTAAGAATGGAGCCAACAATTTTTTTGTTTGTGAAGGATTAATGCTCAATTGGAAACAAAGAACAAGGTGCTCATAACGTGTTTAGAGTGGTAGACAAAATAAGAGACAAAACATAAAGGAGACAAAGCATGAAAGAGAGGAATAGAAATCAGGTATGTTTTCACATTAGTATTTACTCTTTAAATACAAGACAAGGAGAGCTTGTGCTGGTAAGGAGAAGAGAAAGAGTTAAATGTGTATGATAGCAAAGGACTAGTTCTACATGTGTCCAACATAAAGACATGTGCCATGCACTTAGCCATAAGGAGTGGTCATCCATACCATGGACCACTTTAATGCAACAAAATTGAGATTAAAGTGGATTTTATGGACAGTTGTTATTTGAATCCTGAAAACTGATATGGGGCGTCTATGGCAAGACCCACCCCCACCGACCAGCCACTTACATTTTCTTTACCCAGAGGCCAGAAGTGTGAAATAAAAGAGGGTACACGGCATTATCTCTTTAATTAACTAATTCAAGTGGGGCCATTTTACAAAGAGAAAATGTTCTCTCTTGTTAATAACTTAATATCACGTAAATGGGAGACAAAGAAACATTGGTGGGTCCAAGGCTGAATGTAAAGGATCAGAAGGTAGTGACATGGACTCATGGAGTATGTTAGAAGAGGGGAGGAGCTGTAGTGCTGTACCGCCTGAAAATCTGCTGATTGGGTCTGTTGGCAGTAGAGAGAACACGCGTCTGTCTCACAAGTTGCCGTGTTGTGCAGAAGAGATGGTTCCGTGTGTACTGGTATATCGAGTTGGATGTTTGGTCGGTATAGATTAAGACACACAAGTACTGATGAGGTCCAAGTCAATCAAATGTCGGAATACTTTACTAATTTACTTCTAGCAACAGCGGATCGGCATCACTTAATTTTTAATAGACTAAAACTCTGTTAGCCGCCTTTAAATGTTTATCAAGCCCGGATTTGGTGGGAAAGAGTCGGTGTCTTTCCGGTATAAATAGCCTTGCATTTTTAGGGGCGACCCCAAAAGAATTAGGGGCGATTTTTTTATTCCCAACCCATATACAACGTTAAGGGATGTTCAAAAATGAAGAGAATACGTTAATGCCCCTACATAATCGGAAGCCATTTTGTGTCCGATTGTTAATACTAAATCGGGAGTTAAGTAACGGAAGATCTCTTGCCGATTGATATGAAATTTGTGCTAAATGCGTATTTGGGGCTACTATTAATCGGAAGTTAATGATATATTCATTTACTACCGATTATAGGCTCAACCAAAATTCAAAAAATTAAGAATTTTTTCAAAATCTCATTTTGGGGCAACTCGTATTCGGTAGTTATATGAACTATCTTGACTACCGATTATTGTAGGATATTTGCAAAGAGAGCCTTTGTATAATCGGAAATCGGATTTTACCTCATTTACTACCGATTATAGGCTCAACCAAAATTTAAAAAATAGATGATTTTGGCAAAATCTCATTTTGGGACAACTCCATATTCGATAGTTATATGATTTATCTTGACTACCGATTATGGTAAGATATTTGCAAGAAGAGCCACTATATAATCGGAAGTCATGATAACTTTATTTACTAGATTATAGGCTCAACCAAAATTCAAAAAATTGAGAATTTTTCAAAATCTCATTTTGGGACTCTTGTATAATCGGAAGTGGGGATAACTTTATTTACTACCGATTATAGGCTCAACTAAAATTAAAAAATTGAGAATTTACGCAAAATCTCATTTTGGGGCTACTCTATATTCGGTAGTTATATGACCAACGATTATGGTAGGATATTTGCAAAAGAGGCCTTGTATAATCGGAAGTCAAGATAACTTTATTTACTACGATTTTAGGCTCAACCAAAATTTAAAAAAATGAGAATTTTTGCAAAATCTCATTTTGGGGCTACTCTATATTCGGTAGTTATACGACTACAGGGTTATAGTAGGATATTTGCAAAGAGAGCCACTTTATAATCGCAAATCGGGATAACTTCATTTTACTATAGATTATAGGCTCAACCAAAATTCAAAAAAATTGAGAATTTTTGCAAAATCTTATTTTGGGGATACTCTATATTCGGTAGTAAAATAACCTAACTTCACTACTAGATTATGGTAGCATTTTAGCCAAAGGTCTATTTTAATCGGGAGTCAAGATAACTTTTTTTGCTACCGATTATAGGATAATCAAAATTCAAAAGATAGAGGATTTTATTTTGGGATGCTTTATAATCGGAAGTTAGATGAACTAAATTGACTCCAGATTGTGGATTAACTTCCGATTGTAAAAGTTATCTACCGATTGTAAAGGGTAGTTTGGCCATTAAAAAAATGGAAGATAAGGGTAGCTTAGATTTACGTTTGGGTGACCTGTTTTGTCTTTTAGTGTCGCCCCTAATTCGTTTGGGGTCGTCCCTAAAAATGCCAGGATAAATAGGGTCGAATACAAGAGACCAATTTACTTCTTTCTTTGCTTCTTCTTTGGAGAGCATTCATTTGTAGGGAGAAATCAGAAACATAGATAAATAAAGTTTCATGGTTTTTGTTGTGAGTTTTTATTTTTAGTTTAATTTTAATTCCTTATTCTTTATTTATTTGTTAGTACTTTTTAATTATGAGTAGGTAGTCTTTTTATTGATTAGGGATGATTTCAAAGTCCTGAACAATGAAGCATTGATTTCTTTAACCACGTTTATTTCAAGTTTTATTTTATCGTTGATTATCTTTATTATTTTTAATGTCTAAGAATATTGAGGGGTTATTTAAAATGATCAATTAAATTAACCAATCAATATTTCTTCTACTAGTTTAGGGTTGTGTGATACGTGTAATTGTCATATCAACTCTTTACGATGATAGTAAATCGCAAGAGAGTTTGTGAGAGGATTTTGTTAAGCAATTCTCTCATGACTTTCCTCAATGAATACTTATGAACCTCCTCCAAGAGATCCAAGTATTGTAAGTGGTTCATATGCACCATGTTACCATTAGAGTCAGGGAATATTGCGATGCTCAAGAGGAACAACAGATAAGCGGCGACAGTTCTTGAATTTGTTCGGCATTCAATTCCTTGCCCATCGTATTCCCAAACAATTCTCACGAGCTTGACGACTTTAATAGTCTTTGTCATGGTATTATTTGACACGTACATATTTGCTTTGGTCTTTGCCTCGTCCCAACCAAACAACTTTTTAGTCAGCTCATAGATCTTGGACCATTCTAGGGTCTTACAGTCATCTTCTTTCTTAACGGCTTTTCAAGGATCTCTAGACCTAATATTCTCCGGACATCTTCGGGGATAATGGTCATCTCGCCAAAAGGAAAATGAAAGGTATCAATTTTGAAGCATAAAACCTCTCCAAGAAGCAATTTGATCCGTCACTTGATCAATGGCCACATAGTTTTCTCGCGGGATACAACCGGATGCTCTTCTCGCCACTTGAGCAGGGCCCACACTCCCCTTCCAAATCCCATGTATCCATTTGTTGATGGCGGCAAACACGGAAGGCTTTCTTGTGGTCCTATAAAAACACACCAAACAAACTTCAATTCACCTGATCATATATAAACAATATAATAACAAGATGTAAACGTGTTACATAAGTTGAATAGATCCATCGAACCCAAAGAGTCCTTGTAGTCAAATAAGAGTTTGGATCTCTCGGGTGACCCCAGTGTTTTCCATAATTGCGTTTCGGAATCATGTCATATGTTTTGGGGAGGTGCTTTGGTGGGTCCTTTTCTTTTTCTCACAGCTTCAACTTCGGGTTGTCTAAGCCATGTAAGGATGAGCCACTTGCTGGATCAGGAGGTACAAATTATTGAAAACCAGCATTATCATCGTTGCTTGTGTCTCCCTTCAGGGAAATCTCCCGAATTATGACCTTACGACGTTCCGGATCATCTCGACTACGTCGAGGCCGAGAAGACTTAGGCTTTCCTTCATCGACAGCTTTTCCCTTTCTTTTCGTCATTTTTGGAGGTTTGGACCTACGTACAAAATGATGTTTAACAAAATAAGGTAACCAAAACCGGCATGGACGATGAAAATAACGATCTTGGCACAAGTTCCGGCATTGTGGTCTAAAGGAATTCAATGTCGGTTTTGATACTTGATATCGTATGTAAATAAAATCCCATCGGTAATAAGGGAATTGTCTACAGAGGTTTAACAAAATAAGGTAACCAAACCAGCATGGACGATGAACATAATAATCTTTGCCCGACACGGCCGGCATTGTGGTCTAAAGGAATTCAATACCGGTTTTGCGGTAACGGCATCGTATGTAAATAAAATCCCATGCCGGTAATAAGGGAATTGTCTATAGAGGTTTACAAAATAAGGTAACCAAAACAGGCATGGACAATGAACATAACGATACTGTTGGCACAAGTTCCGGCATTGTGGTCTAAAGGAATTCAATGTCGGTTTTGCGGTAACGGCATCGTATGTAAGAAATTAGGTTAATTCAGTGCACTTGTTCATCAAATTTTTGCAGTTGGGCCCCTTCTTTTAAGTTGAAGTACAAGAAATACCCTTTTCATTCATGAACGAAAAAGGTATTTCTTCGATTTTAAAAATAAGTTGGTTACGCTATCATATTTTGTCGAACAACTTCAGTTGTAGTGTAAAGAAATTCTATGCTAGGTTTCTTAGTAGCTGACATCGTATGTAAATTAAATACCATGCCGGTATTCTAATAACTTGCATGCAATCAAAGGGGGATACATGACATATAATTGGAATTTCAATTCACTCAATTCAATTTCAAAGTCACTATATTGCAAATTCAGATTTCCTTTTACCTATTACAAACAATAATCATGCAAGTTTCAATTTGTGTTTTTTATATTATGAAATAAACCCTAAGAATTCTTCAATAAACATAGACATCACTTACCTCATCATCTCTGTTATTTCCCATCATCATCTTGTTGATAGATGCTTCGATTTCGATTTACCACGAGGATTAGGTTTTGGTTTTTCTGGAGGTTTGCGAGGACCCATTCTTCTTTGGGTTTGAAGAATTGAATGAATTTGGTTCATAGAATGAAACCAAATAATAGAGTTTAGGGGGTTTGGAAGTTCTTTTGGAATTGCGAAGTGAATACAAAGAAATAGAAAGATGGAACCGTTTCCATTCTATAACTGTCAATTTTATGTAATAATGTAGTTTGTAACGGTTACAATGGGGGATAATTGGTGTGACAATTACAATGGAGAAGAAAAATGAGTTAGAATTAGTTGTCCAACTTTCAAAATATAATAGGTGCGACAGTTACAATGATAATTCCGGCGTTGTCCAACTTTCAAAATCAATGTCGGTAGTCTGACGATTTTAACAGAATCTATGTATACAGTGCCGGCATTGATTTTTTATTAACACTCTATGCCTACATTGGTTCGTGATTCATTATTAACACACCACCAGAAGGTTTAAGTAAGCAAACTGACCCAAATTGGCCTTCATATTAATACTAAGGATATAAACATAAAAACATTAACCACTAAAACAACGTAACACATAAAATGAAAGATCTTAAGCCAATTGTAACTAACATCATTTCTTGAAACGAGATTCAAGAAGCAAAGCTGCTTCGAAATGCCTAAAAGGCTCTTTTCTCCACTTGGTATATGCGTCCGAGCTTCATACCTATTCCCTATGTATCTTGCAAGAAACTCGTTGTATTTGCAACATAATTTGATAAAGTGCGGTTGTTCGATTTCGTACAAGGAGATCACTGTATTCTATTCTGCGTTTCCTACCATCCAACAAGTTATTCATGTGAGGACCAGTCCTAACAAGACCCCAAAAAAGATCCGAAGGGCGGTGATCTTCCAGCAAATTCGATATTATGTAGTAATTTTTAATCCACTCGGTTCTTCCTCAATATCCGCTTCTATCTTAGCTTGTTTTTGACGTTTAAGGATCTCTTTAGCTTCTTTGCGATATTGTCCAAGCTTTGCGTCCTCTTCTTCTTGTCTTTTCCTCTTAAGTATCTCTTTTTCCATTGCGGCAATTGACTTGGTGGTTTCTTCCTTCCTTCTTAGTTTTTCTAGTATTGTGGCAACTGAGTTGGTGGTGGTTGATGATTGATTTCCTATCGGAGTGGACAATTTGTTCCTCATAAGTTTTTTCTTTTTCGAGGGCCAATTTGTTCCTCATAAGTTTTTCTTTTTCGAGGGCATTGATGAAATTGGTAGTTGGTGATTGATATGTCATCCGAGATATGTGTTGGAGCAAACCTTTTTTTTTTTTTTTTTTTTTTTTTTTTTTTTTGAGGTATCAAGTGCAATGGGTGTATCCATTCCTTTAAATAGATGAGGACATAAGGACTCTTTTCCACTTTATCATCTCGGCATTGTCAGTAACTTAGATCCCACGCCGGCAATGCTCTTTACTGGTCTATGGTTTAAAAAAAAGGATAATTAGAGTTTAGTACTCAGGTTATGACCAACACTAGGCTTTGTTCTAACATTTGTCCAACGTTAGGTCTTGGTACCTGGACTGGACGTTGGTGACATTGACTATTTATGACCAGATTTTAATTAATTTTATAAAATAAAAATCCTAAAAAATTTGTATTTACAAGTGTACCCACTGAATCGTTATAGAAACGGTTTGGTGAACGAGTCCATTACATATAGATCAGTCAAGAGTCGCGAAAATTATTTTCTTCTTAAAACATAGGGTTCCATCATCTGCAATAACAACACCAACCTCTACTCCCGGACCATCTGACCCGTCACCCACTGGCATAACCATACAGTTGCATTAGAAAATGATTCAATCACCACCAAAAACATCCAATTGCATCCCTCGGGAATTTATCTTTGCCGCAACATTGTTCACGTCGAAACTGTAGTGTGCAGACACCATTGAACTCAATGGCAGCTGTTTAATCAATTCAATGAAGTACCTTGGTAGCATAAACAAATCTGGCCAACTTCCCCACATACTTTCGCTCCCATCATCTTTTATCCCATCTCTCAACTCCACTACAGATTCAAACTGACCCCAAACTCCATCGTACAACTCCATAGCCCATTGATTCAATCCAACGTACTCCAAAACCCAATTTCCATCCACTTCGTCCATGGCCGACACTAATCCAACCCAAACTAGCAGATTTCAGAGAAATTTTCATTAATCAATCAATCATCAATTCATCCTCAACTAACAAAGGAATTTCTAATACATCAATAATCAAACGACAAAATCTGTTTAAACCCAGTTTAGGGTTTCTTCTTCAAAAAGGATTTTAAACAATCGATCCAAAACCATCACCTATTCTGCTACCAATTTCAAATTGATATCTAACCCTATTTTTAACTGCAATATTCAACCAAACCCAATTGACATCAATCCTTATCATACCAGAATCATTCTTATCCTTCTTCTTCACTCCAGCAGAACCCATCAATTCTTCACCATCTTCAATGACAGCATCGGATAGCGGCCAACTCAGAGATGTGGCTTTACTTTGATTTGATTCAGTTGTTAGACAATAAGAATTATCAATAGGTTAAAGTTCTAATTTTAGGGGTTCTCGAATTCAAAAAGGAAGGTGATGAATCAGGGAGAATTTGTGAGTTAGGGTTCTGAAATTACGATTAGGGTATTGATTTGAATTAGAGATGGGCTTTGGCAGTTACGATGAAGAAGGGTTTGTTCTTGAAGATTCAGATGGGTTCGATGTGAAATTGGTTTCTACATGCGATGAAGTTGAAGTTGCAGTGATTAACAAAATGAGCAAAATGGTTGATGCTATGAATGATGAAGTATGTTGATTATTTGGATTTGAAGTATGAAACAAAATTAGATTGCAGAGAAGTGGTTGGTGTTGCAGAGGTAGTGCGTAGAAAATGATGATAATGTCTGCTTGGAGGAGGAGACGGGAGAAGGTGAAAAGATTAGGGTTAATGATGAATGGTTACTCTGTAAATATTCCTATAATGAAGGTTATAATTGTAATCCCGTGTAATAATTTAATTTAATATAATCTTTTAAATAATTTCTGAACAGAAGTAAAGACTCAACGGAGTCAACACGGTTCAACGTCCAGTCCAGGTACCAAGCCCTAACGTTGGACAAATGTTAGACCAAAGCCTAGTGTTGGTCATAACCTGAGTACTAAACTCCAATTATCCCTTAAAAAAATAGCCGTTAGGCATTGAATGTAATCTTCCGGCATTGAATGTAGGAAGCACGATGCCGGGAATTATTGCCGGCTCACTAAAGTTTATCTATATGGATTATTGTAGACAGTATCGTAACACTTGGTTCTGGCATGAAAAATATACAATATCTATGTCGGGATAGGAGATCATTTTAAACTCTTTTTTGATAGGAGACATCTTAAACCAAAAGTGCTTCATTAACATGTTTTATTATGTTTTAATTGAAAGTTTGAAATCTAATGTAATAGATTATCTAGGAATGAAATAAATAGAGCATTTGTAACCTATTTATAATCAACACCGGCATAGTATATTTATCAAAAACTAAAGCCGGAATTATGAAAAAATATGGAAGAGTAAGAAAATCAGAATTCCGACATCGATTGAATAATTCTGTTAATGCGGGAACTACCCAAAATCTACACAGAAACATAGTCATTTTCATCCATTGAGCCGGCATGGATTTAGATGGAATTGTTAAAAGATCTTAAGCACAAGCGCTTGACATAGAATTTAAATTGCTTTTAATGCCGGAACCAATACCGGTGATGTCGAACTTAAACATTTGAATGCCGGCGCTTCTCGTGTAAAGAAAACTTACAGAAACAACATTTTACAAGAAATCTAAACATGTTCAACATAAACCAAACAACTGAATCATGCCTAAATGTTCTTCATCAAAGTATCATAAACCAAAAGTAAACCAAGCAACTAAAGAGTTCAACCAAAAACAAGTTAGAAATTGTTCAAAACATAACAACCACCATCCAAATAACGAAACACAACTATAGAGCTCATCAATAGATCTTTTGCTTCTTGAAAACGGGCGCCTTCCTTGTTTCCCCAAACAAAGCTCTTTCACTTGGGTCTTCAATTTTATCAAGCTTTTCCACGACTTCCTTCATTTCTTCAAGGGATAGCACCTCTCCTTCCTCGTACTTGCAACCTAACATCTTCTTCAACTTGCCACGTCGACGCCGCTAGTTTCATATATACAACACATAATTAGTATATATATGCTAATATAAGATTATGTGTACATTAAACGACTAAGCAATTAACAATACTTACTAGCAATCCAACGGTCTTATTAAGTTGGGCCACCGTAGGGTGCCTTTATAGGAGTTGGAACAGGAGGGTTTTTCTGGGGTGGAACTTGGACGTCTTCGGGGCGCACGACAATAGGATGTGACCATTCCAAGTAATCATGAATGTAGTGTGGGTCGGCTTCATCACCGTTGTTCACAATCTCCCAATTAGTAGGATCTACCAAACGACGTGGTTCCATATCCCTCCAATGTGTTGGTTCCGGAGTTGGATCATACACTACCCTCAACTTTGTGGAACTTGTCATGCACTGAGAAAAATTAAGAACGTACCTTTCAGTAGAGGATGTCATGCATCTAGGTAATTGCTTGTATCCAAGTTTCCGCATCACACATCGAGGATCAGCCATAACGTATCCCTTTGGGTGGAACAAATGCCCTTGGTAAAATGCAACATTATAAAACCTTAGGTATTGGCGGTTCTCTCTAGCCTTCTTGTAAGGGTCGAACACAACATCTTTGGAAGTCATCGCGTCCAGAGCCAATCTCATTTATATCAGTCGACGATCGTTACCGGGCTTCGGATGGCCGTTGAACTCATATCTCCTGGCTCTAGGCTCCTCGGGGTCATCAACGAGAATAAACTTCAAGAAGGGGTTTTCCTTGAACAATGTTGGGAAATGTTCATAAGCCCACACCTATACAAATGTGAAATGATACATATAAAAATCAGTAAATTTTGTTTCTAAATTCATGATAAGGGTACATGTGAATAATATAAATAAGAACATTAGTTTAAAAACAAAAATACCTGGAGTAGAGTGAAATTCCCAACAAATTGATTTGCAACCGCCTTAGAGGCCATTCTCATCTCCGCCATCAAATGTGCCATTGCCACGGTGCCCCATGAATAGGTAAAGACCTCTTCCAACGGATCCAAGTACTGAAGGTAGTTTGCACTAACCCTGTTGCTACTAGCGTCAGGGAATACCCTAGTGCCCAAGATGAATAACAGGTATGCAACAGCTGTATAACGAATCTGTGCGGGATCCCATCCATCCTTCAAACTTCTTGCCTTCGTCTTTTCAAACTTCTTCCTAAGCAGGGTCAGCTTGATGGTCTTTGTCCTGCTAGCCTTAGATACATAGAAGATTTCCACAGAAGTTTTGTAGTCCCAACCAAACAACTTGTTAGTAAGCTCGTGCAACTTCGGCCATTCTAGCTCAAAAGAATGATTATCTCGTTCTGCAATCACTAGTGGAAAATGGATTTTTTAAGTCTGTTTAGAATTTATAAAAACGACTTCCTAAGGATTTCTTTATGGGTTGGGCTTCTGAGGGTAGACGTTTTGTGAACAAAATAAAATCTAGTTCCTTTAGCAGTCGTTACATTAGAGGGCAATTTGGTAAATAGAAAGTGCTTCTAGAAGGATTTTAATTAAGACTACCCTGGGAACTGGTTTACATTGTTCCATAATCGAGATTTGGTTTTATCTCTATCCCAACTCTCTGTCTTCTCTGATAACTACGCCTCTCTTTCCTTTTCCTCTTCTCTTATCCTTCTCCTCTTCATTTCCATGAATCCATCACCACAGAATCTCAGATTAAACATCACAGATCAAAACTCACCCTCACAAATCGAAGTTTAATCTTATCACCATCCCAAATCAAAACCCATGTATCAGCAGAAAAAAAAAAAGAAAAAAAAAACTTTTTTAAACCCTAGATTTGCTCCTGAATTCCTAATGTTTGATCGTCTTCTATGTAGACCTCTCCATTAAAGGCCTAAAGAAGGGATTCCATTTTAGGTTTTTTCACATCCCTCAACTTAAGCTTCGACATCTAAGGAATTAAGATTTTCTGGTAAATTTTTGTAACCATATTCATTAGAAGTCTCAACTGTTTTCGGGTCATTGAGTGATGCATATATTGTGGTCTTTGATTAATCATTTGAGGAAAAATTCGTGGTCGAGAAAGATGATTAATCAGCTCTCTGTCTCATCTCTTTTTGGCCCAGAAATTTTGTTAATCGGGGAGAAAATTCGTTTATTGGGATGAGCTTACTACTGATGATTAGGTAATAATTATCTTTCTCATTGTCTTTGGTTTTTTGTTTTGTTGATTATTTTTATTTATAAGATAATTGATTTTTGTGGTACGAAAATTAGGTTGAAGAACAATAGTCGAAATGAAATTATATGGAAGAAGATATGGTGGTCGAAGAAGAGGAAATTGAGAGTGCAGGTGGTTTTGTATTTGAAGTATATGATTTTTTTTGTGTTTCATAATGTTGAATTAGTAAAGGGTTTCTCTGATTTTGTGTAATTTCATGGTGGTGGCGGTGAGGCTGTAGCTGGGGTTGTATATATGTCGATCGAGAATCGGGGGAAGAACCTTACGCCAAAATTCCTATTAACAAAGTGAGTAAGGTATTCTTATTGATTTTGTATACTTCGAGTTTATGTTTGAATTGATAGAAATTGGCTGAATTTTGAATTGCTGAAGATTTTGTTTGTTTTGCAATGGCTATAAGACCAGATTTGCTTGCTCTGGGGGATTTGGTCTTCTTAAGATGACAGAACAACTTGGCAATGTGTTTATAGAACCAAGGCGCACATGGATACAGAGAATGAGGAGGAACTCGAAGATGATGAGGTTAGGAAGTCGAACAACTTGGGAATGTGATTAAACATTTCCATTTTTACTACATAAAGTCTCAATATTTTTAGTCCTTGTTCTCTTGTTGAAAGCTCATGTCATTTGGCTTTTTACAACACGCAGGAATACTTAAGTTTTTTTAGTCCTTTCATATGATTCCCGTTCATATCCTTCTACTTCGTAGAAGTACATACACACGTAACAACTCTTAGAGGATAATGACTTAAATCGGAAGGCAGCTGTTAGAACTTGGTATGTGTTTTAGAACACTTCATATGTTTTACTGGTATACCATACTCCGCCGTTTAGGTATACTAATTGTGTTGTCTTAAAGCTATAGGTTATTTTATTTTATTTTTTCATTCTATTTTCTGTATAAATATCTATTCAGATTGTCAACTTCTTCCTATTTTACTTTTACATGAACAAATTTTTTTGCTTGTTGATTTTTTTTTCTTAATTTTATGATCTAAACTATTTTTCTTCTTCTCTGCAGCGTGTCAACGTTCATTCTCCACTACAAGCAGATCCTAAGAGTGAACTGAAGTGGTTACCAAGCCAAAATAAACTAATGATGGGAGATTCGCTGCGCATAAAGTCTTGAGGTGACATGCCAACATAAACCAGTTGAATATAAAGTGTAGTATTATTAGAACATGGACCTTTAATGTTCTTCGGAAATGTTTCCGCGGTGAGAATAGTCTTTTTCTCTTCAAGCAGTGGGAAAACTGTCCCTGCTTCTCTGCTACGGTTTATTTTTGATTTGGTTTGTCTTGACTCTTGACAGTATTCCACCATTTAGATATGAAATTTGTTGGATTTACAATGAGTTTGGTTTGTGATTTTTTCAGATATTGAGTAGATTAGTCAAAAGCGAGAAGCGAGGACAGGTTATATTTTGGGGTACTCAAGCATGACTTCGTGGTAAGCTTGGTTTGTACTCAAGCGAGTCATTGTATTTACTAATCCATTACTTTTTCTTTTGAAAGTAGGGTCTGTGGAGGAACAGTACTTCAAAATTTTCAAATCTCTGTTGATTGTCAACCAAAAGACAAGGCATCGATGACATTGATGGTGCTCAATAAAAGCTTCATGAATGTGAGGATGTAAGTTTTTTTTTTCCTCAATCTGTTTGCAATACATCAAATTTATCTTTTAATGTTACACGCAAATTACTTCTAGTTGTTCTTGTTGAAGTCTTATAACATTCGTGTCAATTGTTTAGAGTTCACACATATCATCGTACTTGTTTTTGTAATATGTATTGCACTTTCATTCATTGATGTAACAATTTGGTGTTCTGTTTTTTTTTTTGTCTGTTCCAGGGGAGCCATCTAAATGACATTGATTAGACTGTGAAGTGCGGAGAACTTGGGGTTGCAAAACATCCAAGCTTGTATTAAAATGGTGCAGGCATTAATGTTAGCATCTCTCCTTCAGCTCACATCAAGATTGTATTTTATCATGTATTGGGCACTTCCAATGTAGACGAAGGATTGTGAGGTCACTTAACAAAGGTACCTTAAACCTTGATTGTTGAAGCTCTATCAGTATTCTATATCGAAGTTACTTTCTTTATCATATTCTGAATCAAGATTATCTTAGTATTCCAAGTATTGTCCATGGGTGGTTGAGTTCTTGAACAACAGTTTTTATATTTTGTACCTCTATTGCAGAGCTAAAGATGGAGAAAAGGACAATGCTTATTGGCTGGGTATTATATAATTGAAAGTTATCGCCGTAAAAGCTCACTAACTTTTTTTCTTTCTCGCTTCGAACATCATTTACATTATAATGCTAGCGAGAGTAGGTTTAACTTTATGCAAACATTTAATGTTCGAGACGCATAAAAATATAGTATTTTGTTCTTAATTTCTTTATATGCATCTTTCTCTTTGAATTCAGCTCATCCATGATCTTGTGTTACTTTATAGTGTAAATGAAGTACAAAATGTTAGTCACTAAGATGCTTGCTTCTGCTATTTTCAAGAAACTCTTCTTGTTCGTAAAGATTTGTTGACATCTGGTTGTCTAATTGATCTTGTTGGAGGGCTACGTTAGGTCAAGTTTATCAAAGCTCACGATGTTAGAGTTGTATTGAACACCATATTACCATATGGATTGTGATACTTTTTAGGTCAAGTTTCCTTGGTAGTTTTATCAAAAGAAAATTCAGAGTTGGATCATGAGTAATCTAGTTTTTCTAAGTTGTATAAAATATTGTTTTTAATATAATGTTGATTCAAATTCTGTTTCCTTTTTAGGATATTTGAAAAGTTTCATATGGTTCTAGTTTAAGATTCAGTTGAATCAGTTTTGGATTCAAATGAATCAATTTCACTTTTTTTTTTAATATAATAATCCAGTGAAACGTCTTCCCCTGTCAGCAGCTTCATATAGACTATCAAAGGAAGTCTTAATCGAATGAAATCAACATGTTCCAAAAGCAGACGTTTTGGGGAATAAGACTACAAAATATTAGGGCTCCCCAAAGCAGACGTTTTTATGGATTTTAAGTTTTTTTCTGGCTGACTTTTTTTTTTTTTGATTTTCCACTAGTGAATTGATTTGCCAATAACTTCCAAGCCTAGAATGTTCTGAGCATCTTCAGGGATCAAGATCATCTCTCCAAACGGGAAGTGCATGGTATCAGTTTCACCATGATACCTTTCGACGAAGCAATTGGTATGTCACAATATCGGCTTCACATAATTTTCAACCAAAGGATATAGACCAGAATCCTTTACTATTGCTTGGAACTCTTCATGCTCCAAAGACAAATCCCAATGAGCCGCGGCTTGGTTTCGGCAAACACGCATAGCCTTCGTATGATCTTACAATTAGGAGATAATATAATTAAGAGATTTTGCATATATAAATACAAAACAATACATATGCACGAGATACAAATTCTTACATAGGTCTGATATATAGTACGAGCCCATGAGTCCTTGTAGCCAAATAGATACTCCGGATCAAAAGAAGATGCGCCCTAAAATTTACCACGTTCAAGGTCGGGTATCATGTCATCAATATGAGGAAGGTGCGAACCTTTAACTTTTACTTTGCCTTTGCCTTTGCCTTTCCCCTTGCGTTGTGTGGGTTGTTCGCTTGGACCACCTTGTTCCACTACCCATTGGCGTTGGTTTGCTAATTGAGTTGGATCAATCTCATTGTCTTCCTCCTCACTTTCCTCTTGCTCATCTTGCTCATCTTACTCCTCAACAGCTCCGGTAGATTCACGGATAACGATTTTACTACGATCACGACCACTCTCCCAAATATCCCCTCTTGTATCAGCACCCAAACGCTTTTTGTTATTCCCTCGAGGAGGCAGAGACTGAGGAGTATCAAGACCATCCTTCATTTTTTTCTTAGTGACAACAGCTTTAGCTTTTCCTTTGTTAGCCTCCTTTGCTTTGGCTTCCTTTGCTTTAGATCTATTTCAAAAGAAGCACGAAATAAATATAAGACAACTAACTTTCATTTCTAATACCGGCATACATACACCACATTACGGCATAGAATCATCACTACAGGCATACAGAAAAAATGTATCGAACATGCCGTGAACTAGTGCGGCATTGAGAAATAGATTTCGAGGATCTTGGGTACACTTTGGGAAATTCTGGAATACAAAATACAAGTACCGGCATAAACGTATAACGAAAACCCATGCGGGGACCTAATTAGGCATTGAAAAAAATATCGAGGATGCCGGAAATAATTACGAAGTTCTAGATACTAAACCCCGATTAGGCATGAAATCTAAACTACAATGTATGCTTTAAGTACAGGATGACAAAATCCAAGGATTTTTCGAAACTAAGTTTCGGCGTTGTATTCAACTAGATTGGATCCGGTACTAGTTCGGTGTGGTATTCATACTAAATTGAATGCCGGAAATCAATCTTAGGTGTGGTATTCATCCTAGATCGAACGCCGACACTGGCTTCGGTGTGGCATTCATACTAAAGTGAATGCCGGAACTACTGCGAAACTCAACTTGATTCCGAGTTAGGGTTTCGCGATTTTGACCTAAACCCATAGCTACAAATCGATTGAAACACTAATTAAACAGTTGTAAATGACTTACCTTTTCACAGAAGCCATATTTCTGAGTAGTTGATCGTCCGATAACTCTTGTTCTTCTTGTTCTTGCTCTTGAGCAATCTTAGCAAGTGTTTCTGCCTATTTTTGTTTAGCAATCGATTTTGAGTTCGATTGGGCGTTTGGTTTCTTTAGTGGAGGCATGGTTTTGATTCAGGTAGGTTAATCGACGAAGAATTTTTTGATTTAACGATTAATCGTCGATGAAGAACGGACGAAGAACAATGAAGAAGATGAAGGAATTTTTTTTTCAAAACCTAACCCTAACACACGAGTATGCCGGTACTCAAATGGGGATACTGATTTTGTGTTTGGTTTTAATTTTGATTTTAAGTTTTTTATTTTGTGGAGAGGGTATAACAGTCTTTTCATAATGTTTTTTAATTAATCAAAGGGTGTTTTAGTATTTTCGCCCCCAAAAAAACCCCTTAGCAGACACCTTTGGTTGGGGGAAGTAATTCATATCCCCCAATTAGTTTCCATATCCCCCAATTGCGCGTTCATTTTTTTCTCTTCAAATTTTTTTACCCATAATAAATATTTTTCTAAACCTGTAGAAAACAAATTTGGAAAAAAATAACGGAAACTTAGTTTCCGTTTGGCACTATTCACAAGTTTCCGTGCAGTGCAAGGAAGGGATGAAAACATACTATAGTGAGGCTTCCTTTTGAGCCATATCCCTTCCTACATTTGAAGGATTGGGAAGGGATGCCCTCTCCCATAGTGCTTGGCATTATTAATGATAACAGCCCTAAGAAGAATCATTCCGCAACGACCAAAAGTCGTACAGGCCAAATTTCCACGTCGGGACTATACTTCCCCTCTGCATTTTTTTTTTTTTGAAGGGAAAAAGGGTTCCGAAGAACCCTCAAACTTTATAAATTAGACTACCTCATTAAGGTTGAGGTTTGGAGAAATACAAACTGGTGGTGAAGAACTATTCCACCAACCTGAAACATCATCATGTTTGGCAAACTGACAAAGGTCATGAGCCAAAACATTTACATATTTAGGCACACAAAGAAAACTAATGTCTGCGAAATAATTCACCTCATCACGAATGCGCAAGACCAGAGAATTAATACTCCAGGGTATATCCCTTGTATCCCCGGTGATTGCTTTTTGAACATTTGTAGCATCTCCTTCTATGATTATTTTCTTTAACTGTAACCTTTTTGCTAGATGGATGCCAAGAAGAACAGCTTTCGTCTCAGCATATAGTGCTGATGTAGCATCAAAGGTTATAGTTTCACAACCCAAAAATATACTTCTATGGTCTTGAACAATAGCACCTGCTGCACCTTTGTTGGGTGAAAATGCAGCGTCCACATTGATTTTACAAATACCAGGTTCTGGTGGTTGCCAGGCAATGATATTTGAAGTGATATCTTCATTTACAAATCTTGGATTGTCTATAATGCAAGCATTATAATCGATTTGAGCTTTCTTCATCACTGTTCCTGCTGAGAAGGAGGCATTTGAAAAAACCATATCATTCCTCATTTTCCAGATATTCCAAATAATACACAGGCCCATTGTAAATTTGAATAAATCCCTATCCTCGATCCAACTCATGATAACATCTCTTGTGTTTTGAGTTGTCGCTAAACCGATGAAATCCAAAGAGATATTCTCGAAAATAGTAGCAGACCAAGGACAGTTAAAGAATAGATGTTCAATAGATTCATCCTCTTGCTTGCATAGAGTACAACTTGCATCAATATGAGGAACAAACCTTCGAAGATTCTGCTTGGTGGCAATCCCTATGAATTAACTTCCATGTAAAAACCAATATCTTCGGAGGAATAAAAGAGTAAGACCAAAATCTTCTCCAAGGAAACTCATTCACATGTGAAGAAGTTGGGATATTCTCTGCAAGAATCTTATAACAGGATTTGGTAGAGAATTTTCCAGTAACAGTTGGAGACCAAATCAAAACATCTTGTGCATCATTCCCATTAATAAAAATATTCTGAATATTTTCTGAGATATGCTGATTAAATATTTGGTGAATAATATCTACATCCCATCTATTATTATCATGAGTCATTACATCCGAAACATGCAGAATATTTTCAGGCAATATTTCAGGAGAGGGGATAAGATGAGTTACCTGATTTGGAATCCAAGGATCTTCCCAAATCTTTATAGTATTCCCATTAGATATTTGCCAAAATATTTTGTTCTCTAGAAATGGCCTTACTTTCATCAAACCATGCCAGATTGAAGAACCTTTTTTATTTGCATCCACAGTCCAGAAAGAGTGGTCTTGTAAATATTTAGCCGAGAGTAATTTCACCCATTTTGCCTCTTTATTCTCCAAAAGTCTCCAAGCCAGTTTGCACACCAACGATTGATTAACCAACTCAATATTCCTTATCCCTAAGCCACCGTCCTTCTTATGTAGAGATGTCTTTTGCCAATTAATGAAATGTAATTTTCTCTGATCGACTGTATTCCCATTCCAGAAAGCTCTTTGAATTCTTTCAATACGACTTGTAACACCCTTGGGTAAAATGCAAATACCCATGAAGAAAATAGGGATAGAAGAGAGAACAGAATTAGTGAGAACCGTTCTTCCTGCCGGGTTTAAGTGATGTTGTCGCCAACCAGCAAGTCTAGAATTAAACTTGTCAATCAAGAATTCAAAACTCGATATCCTAAAGTCAGACTTAAGCGGATAGATACCCAGATATTTGTCATCCTCCCCCATTTCTTTAACACCAAATTCTTGAATGCAGAAATGTTTTCTAAAATCCGAGTTTCCTTTACTGAAATGAATTGCTGACTTATTAAAGTTTATTAATTGGCCTGACAACTCAGAATAACGCTTGAGAATCTCCTTAAGATGTAATATATTGATTCTAGAATTTTCACCAAAAAAAGAAAAGATCATCTGCAAACATTAAATGACTAACCATTGGTGCCATTCTGTTAATCTGGTATCCTTGGTAAAGTCCTTGTTGTTCATATTGATGCATCAAGATAGATAAACCCTGAGAACAAATTATGAACAGAGTTGGTGATAAATGATAATGCATGGTTAATTATTTTATTTTTTTATGGAAACACGAGCTTCAAAAAAAACTCCTAAATTTTATTTATTAGACTACCTCATTGAAATTAAGGCCTGAAGGATTACGTTAATCAATTACATCAAGAAACAGGACAACACAGATAGTACAAAATTTACAATCGGAACTTAAAATAACGAGATATGAAAATCGTCTAAAACTTCTACGGCCCGTTTTGGATATCCTTATAATGGTTTCAAACCATTTTGTTTCTTGATCATCAAAGATAATAGATGCATCCATAAAAAGGAAGTAATATGCCCAAATTAATTTCTTCACAAACGATCTACATATCTGACGAAGTAGATCGTTTTCATCCAGAACATACTTGATAACAATGCAAATCCAGATCCACCGAAAAAACCTAATAAAGCAATAAGAAAACAAATCCTGATAGTATTATGAAACCATCGGACCGATCAGAAAACCATAAAAATTATTTAAAAACAATTTCTTTTATTGGAAAATAAATATATACAAGGAAACAAATTCGATCCGTCCGATAGATTTGAAAAAATCAAACCAAGCCAGACGGATCAATGATCTAATTTTGAAGGAAGTAGTTTTTTCTTTTTACTTTCTTAGTTTTAGAGAGAAAAGAGGGGAGGCCGTAGAATTGACATGATAGTATAATATATCCTTATAAGCGCACGCTTTTATTTTTTTTCTTTTCTCTTGTGAAATGTTAGACTGGAAAAGTTTATTAAATGTATTTCTCGTTTATCATCGTCAGATTGTTTGAGCATGAGCATGATTCTAAGTTATTTTAAATAAATATTACCTCTTATTTATGTTTGAGCGAGGATCCATGGACACTCTTAGATGGACAAGGTCGGACAAGATTTGTGTCATTTTCTCCGCAAAACCCAAACGGTAATGAATTTAAGTCTAATATTTTGATGGTATATTCATCTTATAAGACTCTACATTCCTACAAAAATGAATGCAATTCGAGATAGCAAACCTGACCATCTACCGATCTTTATCTTTTATTTTCTTGATCGGAAAATTAAATTTATTAGAGAATCAAAAGCTCACCAAACATGAATACAATACAATGAGACCCTGGCCAGAAATGAAAGGCTCAACAAGACCCGCAATACAGCCACCCGAATGGCTAGGTTTTAAGTGAGAGTTTCTAAAACTATCATAGTCACATTCTTATTTTTCCTGGATACAGTTTTGAAAGACAAATTTTCCTGGAGACTTTGACTAACCCTCATGATCTTTGTGTGCAAGTTTTAAAATCCAAATATAACAAGGATAATAATTTTCTTCATCTTATATACGATTACGACCTTTTTCTAGTGAGCAATTCTAGACGGAACGATCAAAATCAAACCTCATTGTTGGGAGTAGGGCTGCACAAAACCGACTCAACCCACCAACCCAATCCACACCCGCCTGAAATTACCCGTATCCGACCCAACCCACCTAGGAGCGGGTCGACTATGGGTCATAGCTAGGGGTGTCAACGGGTCCGGGTCCTTCCGGGTATCACTAGACCCGGACCCTACTTATAAAGGTCGGGTTCGGGTCCCTAACGGTTCCGGTCCGGTTCCTAAACTTGTGGACCCGAAGCAGGACCCGTTTAAATACCCGGTACCGTCGGTTCAGTACCCATTGGGTCTTAAGAAAACTATTAAAAAACCTCAAAAACTTAATATTTTTCTTTTTTTTTGGCTTTGGATTTAAATAATTTTTATAAAAATTTATTATTATTTCTTATTAATGTACTAAATAAAGATTAAATGTAAGAGAAAAAATTAAAACGAGTAAAATATCAAAGCTAAAACTAGCAAAAACATGAATAAAAGTATGAATAACGGCACCTGATACCCGCGGGTACCCAACGGGTATTACCCGTTTGGACTCGTTTAGATTCGGGTCCTAAGTTGCTAATGGGTCCAACTTTAGGACCCGGAACCGGACCCAAGTCTACCGGGTCCGGTTCCGGGTAATGGGTACCCATTGACAGCCCTAGTCATAGCATCAAAATCCATCGTATGATGGGTCGACTGTGAGTGACAGCTTCCCTCATCCGACCCAACCCACCCACCCGCCTAAATATTTCTAAGTTTATTCTAACCCTTAGAGCAACTGCAGTGGTGCGAGCATAACCAAAGACCAAAGAGGGAAAAAAAGACCAAAATTTGGGTTTAGTCCGTGTTTGTGACACTAAGGCGTAAGACTAAATTTGGTGGGGCGTAAATTATAAGTTCGCCGATGGTGGAGCGTACATTATAAGTTCGCGCCAGATGGTGGAGCGTACATTATAAGTTCGTCCGATGGAGCGAGATCACATTCACGTGCAGGAAAAAAAAAAAAAAAAAAAAAAAAAAAGTTTATGGGGCGGAGGTATAATGCCCGCCCCATTCAAGAGAACAAATATCAAATGATGGGGTGAAGGTATAATGCCCGCCCCAACATATTAAAAAAAAAAAAAAAAGGCCAGGCGAACGTATAGTTATCGCCTGGTGTGGGGCGTTAATTATACGTTCGCTCGACTAAAAATTTGGGTTTAGTCTTGGTCCCAGACCAAATATAGTCTTGGTCCCAGACCAAATATAGTCTGGGATTTAGTCGATGGTCTGGGATTTGGTCGATGATCCGTCCCGCTACGCCTGGTTTTTTTACCAAATAAATGGGTTTAGTCGCCCACTACAGTTGCTCTTAGATAACCTATCCTAGATGAACCATAGCCATTGAAGTAATATAATACCCTAACCCTAATCATCGCTAACTTCTGTTCGGTTTCCTTCGAAGGAGTGGACTGTGGACAACTAATATCGGGTTTCGCTAACTTTGTATCGGATATTCCAACTTTATTTTATGCCGGATTGAGTTAACCGGATCTCAAGAATAATTACCGACGGTCGGTTTAATCCCATTTTATAAAATGCAAAAAATCAAAAACACCACCATTTACTCCACTTCCACCAGACAACCACCACCATTTACTCCAGTTCCACCAGACCACCACCATTCACAACCCCAACCACCACCATTAACAGCTTCTCTCCCTTTTACTCATTTTGCTTCACACTAACAGTGTTTTCAGCATGGAAATTAGAATCTCTGTTGTTGTTGTTCCTCCTTCATTTGTTTGATTGAGAGATTTTTTTTGTGATTTCGCTTCAATTTCATCTCCAATCAAGAAGGTTTTCTCATTCCTGTTGATTTCCTTGCTTTGGTGAGTTCGATTGATCATTTAAAAGAAGAAGATACAGACAAGTAAGTTTTCTTATAAACCCTAGAAATCTATTTTGGGTTCATTTCTTGTAAAATCAAGTTCAGAGATTTCAGATTGTTGTTTTTTATGTGTGATCGTGCTTATATGCATTCATGAACGTTTGAATTACAGTTGTGTGAACTCAATCTTTATTAAATCCACACGAATTTATGAACATTTGAACACCAACTTGATGTACTTTTTGATTGTTGCTGTTCTTGTATGATCCTGCTTATGAGTTTATGAACATTTAAATTACGGATACTAGATCAATTTTAACATATGAATTCCGCGATTTCACTGTAAATAGGGATATAAAGAGATAGTGCGCAGACGAAAACCGTATTAGGTAAAATGAAGAGGAGGATATGCATTTCGTCTGATGATGATGATGGAAATATTAGAAGTGGTAGTATTCCAAGTTGGGCTGGGAAGAATACTAAATTAGATACTCTTCTGGAGAGGTTAATTGATTCTGTTCTTTTGATGAACAACAAGGTGGAGGGACTAAGTAATCGAGTCATGGCACTAGAAGAAAAAGTGAACCAAGAAATTATGCTTGGAAGGAATGAGAGGACTGAGTTCATGAATGAAGTGAAGTCGGAGATAGCAGAACTAAAGAAATCCCAAGAAGAGGAACAGACAGTATTTGTCGGTTCTCATTTGCTTTCCAAGTTATCAAATCTGCAAAAGCTAGTTAAAAATGGATTACCTGTGGATGATGCTAGCAATAGTGAAGGAGGCAGGAGTCCCTGGCATGATTTGGATGTGAGGCAACTAAATCACGGGAATAGGGATTTGAATTCGTGGGATAAGTATGTGAATGTGCAGATACCAAATGAGGAACTACGCAGTGGAGGCTGGAAGCCGTGGACTAGTCATTTGGATGTGCAGCAACCAAATGGCTGGGAAAGTCAGTTAAATGTGCAGCAACCAAATGGTGAGGACCATTGGAGCCCCCCTGGTGGAAATGTTACAAAATTAAATGTTGTTGGTGATAATCAGTCGGGTAGTCAGTCGAGTTCGCCGCAACCAGTCGCCTGTGAAATCTGCGGCTGTGGAGATCGGTGCAATATCTCCGAAGGAATGCGCAAGCACTGTAAAGGCTGCGGCTGGATTGGCTGTGAGTGCAGTATCTCCAACGGCATGAGTATCCACTGTGAAGCATGTGGCTGTAGTGGCCAGGGCATGATCTCCAGAGGCTGGAGAAGGGGGTGGATGGGGGAGCCTCAGCAAAGTTCGCCATTTGGGGGGTGGATGGGGGGGCCAAATGGGGTGGGTGGGGGGTGGAAGGGGGTGCCTAATGAGGTGGGTGGGCGGTGGAAGGGGGGGCCTAATGGGGTGGGTTGGGGGTGGAAGGGGGGGCCTAATGGGGTGGGTGGGCGGTGGAAGGGGGGCCTAATGAGGAGGGTGGGGGGTGGAAGGGGGGGCCTAATGAGGAGGGTGGGGGGTGGAAGGGGGGGTTTCTGTAGAGTTCGCCACCACCAAATGGGACGTAGTGTAAAGATTGTGGCAGGAGAAACTGTGGAGGCCGGTGATATGGGGGCAAGTCGATCGAGTTTCCCATATCCAAATGGGTAGACCAGTGAAGCCTACGGCTGGAGCGGCTGCGAAGGCCGGTTCAATATCTGCAAAGGAAGGAGGGCCTCAACTTACACTTACACATAATACTTTTCTGAGACGAAATGGAGAGGGGAATTGTGAGAAATCCATGGAACAAATTCTTAGTAACCAGGTGTGGCGGAATTCTGTAATAGTTGCTTCGCTCCTTTGCTTTCTTTTCCTTTACTTTGTGGATAGGCTAATGTAATACTAAAATCAAGCTTTTGAATCATCTCTGTCTTGCTCTAGAAGGATGACTTAATTCCTCTTGCTGGTCTTTTTTTATGAGATTTCTGTTAAAAGACCAAGGAAAATAGGCAACCATGCTGATTAAACCTTGATTAGCTAGCTACATTCCAATAAGTTAACCAGATCTCAAGAACAATTACAATGCATGCTTTTGAACTCCTTAAATATAGCTAATGGGCTTTCTTCTTGCTGAGAATGGTACAAGTATAACCCCAGTTTACTACTCTTGCATCTGACAACCACCACCACCAGCAGCAGCATTTTTTCTCTTCCCCTCCTCCCTTAATATCTCCCTTAACATCAAAGAACCTTCTTTCTCTCTGTTTCTGTTTTTGTTTCACACTCACAGTGATTTCAGCTGGGGGTAATTTAGAGTTAATGTTGTTTTTTCCCCTTCACTTGTCTGAGAGAGACACTCGTCTCAATTTCATCTCTAATCAAGGGGTTTTTCGAATTCCTGTTGAGATCTTAACTCCGGCGAGTTTGATTGATCATTAAAGAAGCCAAACAAGTAAGTTTTTTTTTTTTTTTTTTTGATATGTATACTAAAACCCTAGGAATTCATTTCTTGTAAAGTTTGGATTTCAGATTGTTTGATTGCTGTTTTTCTTGTATGATTGTGCTTCTGAATTTATGAACATTTGAATTACTGCTATTAAATCAATTATTAACATCTAAATTCCGCAATTTCATTGTATATAGGGGCATAAGTAGTCTGCAGAGAGGAAGATTGCACCCAAGAAGAAGTATCAGGTAAAATGAAGAGGAGGATTTGCATTTCATCGGATGATGGTAGTGGTAGCAGTGGTAGTATGTCATGTTGGGCTGGGAAGGATACTAAATTAGACACTCTTCTGGAGCAGCTTATTGATTCTGTACTTTTGATGAACAATAAGGTGGAGGGACTAAGTAACAGAATCTATCCACTTGAAGAAAAAGTGAACCAAGAAAATCTACGTGGAAGGAATGAGAGGACAGAGTTCATGAATGAAGTGAAGGCAGAGATAGCAGAACTAAAGAAATCCGAAGAAGAGGAACAACCAGTATTTGTGGGTTCTCATCTAGTTTCCAAGTTATCAAATCTGCAAAACCTAGTTAGAGATAAATTACCTGTGGATGATGCTAGTGACAGTGAAGGCTGGAGTCCATTGCAAAGAAATCACAGGAATAAGGATTTGAATTCGTGGGGTAAGTGTTTGAATGTGCAGAGACCGAATCAAGTGGATAGCTGGAGGACCTGTACTAATCAGTTGGATGTGCATCAACAAAATCATGGAAATGTGGATTTGAATTCGTGGGATAAGCATTTGAATGTGCAGCGACCGAATCAGGTGGATAGCTGGAGGACCTGTACTAATCAGTTGGATGTGCAGCAGCGAAATCACGTGAGTATGGATTTGAATTTGTGGGATGAGTATTTGAATGTGCAGCAACCTAATCAGGTTGATAGATGGAGTACCTGTACTAATCAGTTGGATGTGCAGCAACGGAATCACGGGAGTATGGACTTGAATTCCTGGAATGAGTATTTGAATGTGGAACAACCGAATCAGGTGGATAGCGGGAGGACCTGTACTAATCAGTTGTATGTGCAGCAACAAAATCACAGGAATAGGGATTTGAATTTGTGGGATAAGCATTTGAATGTGCAGCAACCGAACGTGGAATTAAGCAGTGGAGGCTGGAGGCCCTGGACTAGTCATTTGGATGTGCAGCAACCAAGTGGGTTAAATGTGCAACAACCAAGTGGCGAGGACCACTGGAGTCCCCCTGATGAAAATGTTACTAAAGTAAATGTGTCTGTTGCATTCTCCTCAGACAGTGCTGCTTGTGGAGTCATTGCCAGATCTCATTTGGCTAAGTTCAAAGGGTGTTGCACTGAACTTTTGGTTCTTAACAGCCAAAACAGCCCTATGGCAACTGAAGCCGAAGCTTATCTTGCTGGAGTTCGATTTGCTATTAAGTACAAGCTATATAATATTGTTATTGAGGGTGATTCTCAGCATATCACTACAATTCTAAATGATGCTAATTACCGTGTGCCGTGGTACGTTGAATCCGAGATTGGGTTAATCAGAAAGCTGGCGTGCAACATTCCTATCATCGAGTTCAGATTCATCAAGAAAAGTGGCAATGTGATTGCTCAAACTCTAGCTAGCTATGCTATGTCCAACTTGATTGCTGAAAGCTGGGTATCATCTCCCCCTCCTATAATTACTTCTCTCTTAAATGCCGAGAGTAATTATTTAGGTTTCCTGCCTTATAGTTTTTTCTAATCTTGATATCAATATTTTTTATTTTTTTGGTGGATTGTGATTGGAGCAAGGATGAAAGTTGGGATAGTAATTAAACGTTTGATGAATCTAGTAAACTCATGTGGCAACTAAATCGTCAATAAGCAGATCAAAGTAAATTAGCTGTCCATTTTGAAAGCGCCAAAAGGCTGGAGGACCTATACTAGTCAGTTGGATGTGCAGAAGCAGTCGAATGAGAAGGCTTTAAGTAGTGATTTGAATGTGCAGCCGCCATGTCGGACTGTTGGGATGATTTTTTCTTTTTTTTGAAGCAACTCTTGGGATGATGATGGTGTGATTGATGAGGCTGGTGTTCAAAACAAAATTTTACTTATTTTGGCAACCAAATCGGCAAAAGGCAGATACAAATTTATGGATTAAATTTTAAAATTATACTCCCTCCGTTCTTAAATAATAGGCT
The DNA here is from genome assembly GCA_023531295.1 of Papaver armeniacum. Lineage (NCBI taxonomy): Eukaryota > Viridiplantae > Streptophyta > Magnoliopsida > Ranunculales > Papaveraceae > Papaver > Papaver armeniacum. The sequence continues at coordinate 42,742 of JAJJWW010009160.1, forward strand.
AGTTTCTATAAATAAATGTTACAAATTTTGGGACCACTTTTCTCTTAATTTTTTTTTGATGACAAGTGTCATAGGGGGGACCATTTCACTTTACTTCTTTGCTGACAAGTGTCATGGGGACCATTTCACTTCACTTCTTTTATTGACAAATATCATGAGAACCACTTTCAATGATTAGCTCTCTTAATTTCCTTAATTTTCTCAAAAAACAAAACCAGCCTATTATAAAAGAATGGAGGGAATACCTATTTTGGTAAATTAGTTATGGATTTTGAAAGCGGCAGCAAAAATTGGAGGACCTGAAATTCAATTTTAAAATTTACTGAGACAAAATGGAGACGGGAAATTGTGAAAAATCCATGGATCAAGGTTTAGTAACCCGAACAATGATTTCATGGAGTAGTCTGTGTTATTACTTATTACTACAGTTGAAACTCTATAAATTAACTAATTGAGATAATTAATTAAAATTCAGTTTTTGTAAACTCGGTTGGGTCATAAAATTATATTATTTTAGAAAGATTATTAAATAATCGAGTATTAATTAATGAAGTTTCGATTATATTTGCTGTGGAATTTTGGACTAGTTGATTTTCCCTTCTTTCTTCTTTTTCCTTTTGTGTAGGGAAATTTTAGATGAAAATCAGTCTTTGAAATATCTCTATTTTACTCTTAAAGGATGTCTGAATTCTAATTTCTAGGATTCCTTAAAAGCTTTTTCCATTACAAGCAAAAAATATGGAACACTGACCCGATTAAGAACGAGTTTAACGAGTAAAATTAACCTAGATTATGGTTTTGAATCTGAAATGATTTAGCATTGGTGACACTTAAATCTATAGAGTTGTTTCACATCTATGGATGTATCACTGTCTATTCAAGAGACTCAAAGCCATCAATTGACAAACTTGGGACCTTAACAACTTGTTTAGATACCAAATGCAAAAACGTTTTTGTTTCTCCAGAAGCAGAAGTCGGGAACATAAGTTAAAAGCAAAAATATTTTTCTTTATAAATAGTTGATTCTTTTCATTTTACATGTTTTGAACATTTGAACCCAAACTTAATGTTTAACTTTTAGAAGTCTAAAAACTACTTCTAAATGCATATCCAAAGACCTATAATTATAACTCTATAAGGCATTCAGTGTACTAGTAAAACTCCCAAAATTTACTAGCAACCAAGGTATACGAAAATTAATTTTTTCATTGCCGGTTAGCTTTCCTTTTTTTTTTTTTTCATAAAAAGAGAGAAAGAAAACCTAAGTTTCATAGGTTCTTACCAACATCGGAGTAGTGTTCGACAATGATATATTGTCACTAAAATACGGAGAATTGAAAAGGTTTAGCAACCCTCCTAATTCCTTTCATTTCCATCTGCTTTGGAGATTATAAATATTACAGTAAGCTGTTGTGTTGGCTGCCACATTACATTAAATTTAGTACAAAAAATAAGTTCTGAAATCTTAAAATTTACGACTTCATAATTGTTTCTTTGGAATTCAATACTAATTAAATATCTAAGATTTCTTACTTCAACATACATTCGTTCAAGCAACATCAAAGTAGGCATTGAATCACTCTGAAAAGTTACTTCGTGACCACTCCACTCTGTTGCCCATTGAAAAGCAGTTTCTGCTCCTTTCTTCTCTAGTGATACAATTGCAGGTACTTCTCCTAACTTCGATTGTGTAACCTGCAAAATCAGTTAGTGTTATGCCAATACCGGAAGAAGAGATATGATCCATCATAGTTAGGGAAATGTTTATTGTGTAACAAATCTTAGTATCCATATTTATGTTCTCCAAGGTGTGTATATCCAGACAATCATCATTCATTGGGTTATAATACAAGGTTTGAAAAATATTGTAGCTAGGATCATTTATCGTGGCAACACTGATTATGAATTTAACTATAGTATTTTCCATAGCTGCACTATTTTTTTTTTCCTTTCTAAACACCCAATTACATCTGGCTTTCCAAATATGCCATGTAATAATATAATAGAACTCAGCCCATTCCATTATATAACCATTGCTATTAGTATTAGGGAACCAAGAGTTAAGATGGTCATCTGATATCATATTGTTTTCAACCACATAGTCCATACTGAAATTTAATTGCATCTGTACTTGTTTTACAAAATTAAAAGTCATAAACAAATAAGTTAGAGATTCCTCTCCATTATTGCAAAGAGTACACCTGGTAGTTATATGTTGAATGACTGCGATAACCCTCATACAGTTAGGGGGAATGGCATGGTACGCTTTCAAAAGAAAAGTTTTAAACGGAGGAGGAACTTTCAACTTCCAAATTTGGTTCCAATCTCTATTATCATTTTCACTAGAATTAATTTTGTTATACAAAGATTTAACCGTAAAATTACCTTTCGTGTTTAGAGACCACATTGAGCATTATCCTACATATCTTGAGTTGGAAGGCTTATTTTTAGGATATGGTTTATCATGTTCCGATCAAAATAGAGTCTCAGTTTATTAATATCCCAAGTTTTATCATCAGTTATAAGATCACTTACCACTGTTATATCTTCAGCTCCCCCCTCTATGGTTTCTGCATATAAGGATTGATTTCTGGTATCTAGTAATCAGTCCATACATAACCATATCTCCTCTTCCTATTTTCCATATCAATGTTTCCGATTTTTTTCAACACTAGTTAGAATGCCCTTTCAAAACCAACTGTCTTTCTGTTTTGGTTTAATTTTCACATGTTAAATATCTGTTTTCGGAAAATATTTAGCTTCCAAGATTTTAGCACTAAGACAATCTAGATTTTCTTTCAACCTCCACCCCATTTTTTCCAACATAGCAAGATTGAAATTTTCTATATTATGAAAACCCAAACCTCCTTCAGACAGAGGTTTACGCCAAGCTTTCAAATGAACCCCCTTTTTTCCTTTTCCATTTTATCCATTAACATATTTTCCCCACCAATAGTTCCTTTGAAGTTTTGTTAAGTTTTTGCAAATCTTTTTTGGTATTCTAAAGCAGTTCATTTGGTAAACACTCAATCAAGAAGTTACAGTTTTTATCATCACTATTTTTCCGGATGTGGTTAGGTCCTTACCATTCCAACCAGTGAGTCTACTATACATTTTTTCTACTAGAGGTTCAAACCTCTTGATCTTAGATTTATTTGTAAACAAAGGGGCTCCTAAATATCTATCGTCTAAGGGAACCGCCATGAGTCCCAATATTTTTTCAACTGCATTATTGATGTCTGGATTAGTTCTTGGACTAAAAAAGACTTCGATTTATTAAGTTTAATTAATTGCCCAGAAGTTTTCCCAAAATTGGATAAAAGTCTAACTAAATTATTACTGGAAGCTGTATTTGCCTCACAAAAGATTAAACAATCGTCGAAAAATAAAAGGTGACTCACACATGATGCATTTTTACAGATTTTTATACCTTTTATTACGCCCTAGTTTTCAGCGTTAATAATAATTCTAGACATTGTTTCAATACGAAACAAAAATAAGTCGGGAGAGATTGGGTCTCCCTGCCGTAATACCCGAGACGGTTTAAAGAAGGGCGTGTTTAAATAAGGGTGTGGGAGGACCATTTAACAAAATCGACAAAGAGACAATAGAGATATTGAAAGACTAAGTTACACCAAAATTCAGAAAAACCTATTGTTGTCATTATGGGGATGAAAAATTTCAATTCGACTCTATCAGAAGCTGTAGACATATCAATTTTAAGTCATAAGCCCATTTTAGTTCATGCCCACTAAGGCCTCTTCCTTTGCACATGACAAAACATGATATTTGGCATATATGCACCCACTATGGGTATGCTAAATCCAAACTCATATGCCAATATGTTATTTCCGGCATATAGGCATACACGATGCGAGTCTCCAATGAGCGATAGAGTCTTGGTCGCTCGATGGTCAGCAGACTTGCTCGATGGTCTTCCAATCGCCAGCGACAGTCAAGATATCGCTCGCTAGTATGATAATCGCCACGAGATCATCATCTAACCGCTACAATTCCCCCTCTATAAATACCGATTTCACAATCATATCAACTCACACCAAAAATTCTAAATCTCTAGAATTTCTTAATTTCTCAATCTTTTTCAAATCTAAAACTATCACAACTCCTCTACAATTATATTTTCTTGTAAAATGGATTCACAAGCAGAAACTCAAGGAAAAGGTAAGAAGAACCGAGTCCGTGGTGCAAAATAAAACATGATAGAAGATGAATGTATTTGTCGTAATTATGTGATTGTATCGGTGGTGTACATCAACATGGTAACACCATGTGGGATAATATATTTCAAAAATATGAAGAACAAACCATGAACATCAATAGTCGTGATGCAAAAGGATTGTCGAACACTTCATTGTAATCAACCGGGAAGTAGCCGCTTATGTTGCATTGATAATGCAAGCCAAGAGAAAAGGAAAGGACAGTGGTCAGACTGATGTTGATTTTGAAAGAGAGGTTCGTACAGATTGGCAACGAAAACATGGTAAACAGTTTGCTTTCGAAAGTTGTTATCATATTTTGAAGGGTTTGAACAAATATAATCCCGATTACTTAGCAAATAATCAAATAGTACCTGAAAAGTCACCATATAATTCTTCTCCCTCAACACCAAATTCTTCACCATTTTCACAAGGTCCATCAAATTCTTCACCAGATACCCCTACAAGCTCAAATTCCAACGTAGTTTTCAATAATTATGTTGATGGTAATAATAAGGGAAAACTTCCAGGGAGGAATCGAGAAAAACTAGATAGAAAATTAGCTCAAGAAGGAGGGAGTTCCATAGGATTTAACATGGCGGAGTTTATGGATTATCAAAAGACCGTCGTGATGGAAAGATCCATTCAAAGGAAAATTCAAAACCGGGAGAGTAAGAAAAGTTGTCTTTCTCAAAAAAAATTCCAGTTTGACTATGACAAGCATAACATTCTTCAAGCTAACACCTCAATTATGAACGCCCAACAAAAACATGTATGGCAAATCGAATTTGACAGATTCAAGCCACTGATCGAAAAGCAAGTCGGATTTACTAACAACCGTGATGAAGATGATGATGAGGATGGAACCGATGATGAGTTTGATGAAATAATTCCCTACATGATTAATGTACTAGTTTAATGTAGCAATAGCAGTTTATTATAATGAAATGTTGAAGTTTATCATGACTTTGAAATAAAATGTCGAAGTTTATTATAACATTCCAATTAATTAGAAAAATAATATAACATAACTTAGACTTAAGCTAGAACATTAAAAATAAATAACATAACTTAAACTGAAGAAAAATACATAAAAACATCTTCCATGCTCTGCCTAAAGATTCAATCTCAGATCATCTCTTAACTGGTCATACAAATTACGGTTCTGAATGTAGTTAGTCATTTGACCATAATTCCTTGCAGGGAGGCCTCTTTTAGGTCGAATCTCCGACCTCAAATCTTCATCATCATAGTTAATCCAATCCGAATCACGACGGGTTTCCTGAAATACCATGTTATGAAGAATTATGCAAGTGAGAATAGTCTTATGCATTTCACGAGGACTCAACCCACGATATGGGCCACAAATGATAGCGAACTTCCTCTTCAAAATTCCAAAAGAGCATTCCACATCATTCCTTAGTGTCATTTGGGCATCGTTAAAATATCTAGGTATGAACGGCCCAATGCACCAGCAGGAGGCTGACGGTAGCATTGAACCAAGGTGGACCATTTTGGGTAGATACCATCCGCAAGATAATAGCCATGAGTGTACTGATGGCCGTTGATCATGAAACGGACAGATGGAGAAATTCCATACTTCAAATCTTCAAACATAGGCGACTTGTGCAAAACATTAATATCATTGTGAACCCGGTAGACCAAAAAAGCGTGCCATATCCAACAATCGTAAGAAGCAAGCAGATTTCTAGGATAACTGTTGGTTTTGGATAATGACCTTTATATTGACCAGCCAATAAACAACGCATCCATGCCATACCCAATGCATACAATCAATACTACCTAGCATTTCTGGGAATCCCTTTCCTCATTCTCCCTTAATATTTGTCTAACATCTTCGTCGGTTGGTTTTCGTAAATATGTTGGACCAAAATGATTAATCATTACTTCACGAGAACAATGAAAGGTAAGTGTAAGAAGTTGTTTTGCCCATACGAAGGTACTCATCATTCGCATCCATTTGGAGTGCCATAACCTAGAATCCATAAAGCCGAAGTAACTTTTTGTTCGGGACTATGACCTCTAATATTCGGTGCATCAAACCGATAATTGAATTGAGGTTCCACTCGACAAAGCTCTTCAATAATCTTTTTCACCGGATGACGAGGCTTATTTGAATCGACCTTGAAAATCTCGATCGAGTACACACAATTGGGAAGAAAATAATCGTGCATGAGCTTCGATGGTAAAATTCCTCCCTCGATACGTATATCTTCTTGATAATACTTCTTTGGGATACGGAACTCTTGGTATTTGACCCGTATGTACAAGCATCAAATTTTCGATTAGTTTCTCATCTTCAGCTTCCTCTTCGTCAATTTCTTGCAACCTCATACGATAACTTTCTTGCTGTAACCTGAACCTATTCATAATAATATCCCTTTCTTCATTTGATCTCGACATTGTAATGAAGCTTAAAATTGAGAATAAAGGAGTAATATCTTTAGAAGAAGGTGTGAGTTTTCTGTCGAGGAAAAATGGCGTATATATAGGAACCATAGGGGGAACTAGCCGTTGCAGAATAACTACTTGGCGATAACCATTGTATCGCCAGCGTTATTAGGTTAAACGAGCGATATTCACAATATCGACAGCGATAAAGACAATATTGTCGATATTGTGAATATCGCTCGATAGAATATCCACCGCTCATCGGTTTTTCCGGTGGCATGCCAAACACCATTTTTTTGGCATGTGCATAGGAATGGGCCTAAAAAAGACTCCCGGTTGCCTTTCCTAATCCATCATCACAACCGTTAATATTTCGTAAGAAAAAATTCTCACCTCAAAACTCAGTTTCAGTTTTACTTTCACTTTCACTCTTCTGCTATTCCTTTTTTCTGTCCAAAATAAGAATTGCAGCTAAAAAAAATCTTGGGTTTGTCGAATTAAGGTTGTTAATTGTTGGTGTAGCGACTGAGAGGTAGGGATCCTTCTTACTGGTTTTCGTTTTTAAAAATTTCTTCCACCCTAATTCCATTATTTGATTTGTTTCAGTTCATAATCTGGGTAGGTCGTAATTACCATGATTACATGATTCCTTGACTTGTTTCTGGGAAATTGAATGTATGATTCTTTCCGATCGATGAGATTCTCTTCTTAATTGGTTTCTTAATTTCCTACAATGAATTCAATTTTTTGTTTAATAGGTATGGAATTTGGAACCAATTTTGGTTGGTGCTTGTGTTCCAGGTTGTGGTGTTTGTTTTATTGAATGATGATGGGGGTAGGATTGAGAAAGCAGATGGAGGGGGCTTGAGTTTTTAAGCTCACTCTTAGAGCCCCTCTTAGACAGAACACGGTATGTCATTGCAAGAACCCGGCATTTATGTTTAAGTTACATTCTGCAGTGTGTATGCTTGTGTGGTGTATATGGAATAAGAGAATGGTGTGGTTGAAAGTGGTCAAAAGCTGCATTTCCTTAAAATGGTTGTGACTGATGTGGCATTTACCTTGTATCATTGCATTTATATGTTTTGGCTGTTTGTTACGGCTTGGAACCATCGAGCTGGTTCAATGGGGATGTTCAAGTTGCATAATAGACCTTCAATGATATCTTTAGTCTCTCGTCTTAGAAATGCTTATACACTATACTAGTATACCATGTTTCCTGGTGCAATAAACGTAGCAAGAATTGGCTTTAGAGGACACTTATATGCATGCCTCGCGTAACTACACAATCATCCCCCAACAGCCAATGCGATTACTAGTATGATACCATTTTTGTATAATCATAGGTACGCAGGTCAATCGTGTGCACATGTGTATAATCTTTCTGTTGGTTTTGAAATAAAATTTCCTTGAGATTACTGTTAATGTTGATATCCGATTATAATTGGTGGAATATTACAGATCTTGGTAGACTGTGCACACCTTTTTAAACAATTTGGATCTTGTGGTGAGACTTTATAATGAATGTCTGATCACATTCTCCAAATAGACCTTTTACCATTTCCTTGTTTGAGCTTGGGATGTAGTAGAGGATAAGCAACTTGGTTATTGAGGGATAGCTCTGATGAGGTTCATATATATATATTATGTGCAGTTCATCTAACACTGGTTTGATCTAATACGATAACGTCAACTTTACTGTCTTTTTTCATTTCTTCCAGAACTGCTACTGCGCTTATTATTTGCCATTTTTGTTTTACTCCAAAATCTTTATTCTTATTCTGCTTAGTAGAATTTCTTAGCCTATATATGCTTATTGATGGATGGGTATGAATTTGGGAAGAGTAGAGTTGCCATCAAACCAAAGAATGTTTATGAAATTGTAATCCTTAGATTTTGGTTCAGCTGCATTTTTAATTTGCCATATTTTAAGGTGTTCCGGGTTGTTCTTGTATGATCCTGCTTATGAATTTATAAACATTTTAATTACGGATACTAAATCAATTTTAACATCTAAATTCCGCAGTTTCCCAGTTTCACTATAGATAGGATATAAAGAGATAGTGCACAGAGCAAAATCGCACCCAAGAAAAAGAGTATCTGGTAAAATGAAGAGGATATGCATTTCGTCTGACGATGATGATGGTAGTAGGTGCAGTGGTAGCATGCCAAGTTGGGCTGGGAAGAATACAAAATTAGATACTCTTCTGGAGAGGTTAATTGATTCTGTTCTTTTAATGAACAACAAGGTGGAGGGACTAAGTAATCGAGTTAATGCACTAGAACAAAAAGTGAATGAAGAAATTATTCTTGGAAGGAAGGAGAGGACCGAGTTCATGAATGAGGTTAAGTCGGAGATAGCAGAACTAAAGAAATCCCAAGAACAGGAAAAGACAGTATATGTCGGTTCTCATTTGGTTTCCAAGTTATCAAGTCTGCAAAAGCTAGTTAGAAATGGATTACCTGTGGACGATGCTAGTGACAGTGAAGGCTGGAGGCCCTGGACTAGTCATTCGGATGTGCAGCAGCCAAGTGGGCAGGATAAGCTTTCGGGTGTGCAGCAGCCAAGTCTTGTGGATGGTCTGTTGCATAATGTCTGGGATAAGGATTTGATTTCGCAGCAACCAAATGGGGCGGATAGTCAGTTGAATTTGCCGCAGCTTAAGCGGCAAAAGCCGGCCGAAAATAAATTACCTGTGGATATTGCCAGAAGCAGTGATGGCTGGAGGCCCTGGGCTAGTCATTTGGATGTGCAGCAGCCAAGTGGTTGGGATAAGCTTTCGGATGTGCAGCAACCAAGTCTGGTGGATGGTCTGAGGCATAATGGCTGGGGTGAGTGTTTAAGTTTCCAGCAACCAAATGGGGCGGATAGTCGGTGGAATTTGCCGCAACTTAAGCTGGAAAAGACGGTTGAGAATAAATCACTTGTGGATACTGCGGGAGGCAGTAATGGCTGGAGGCCCTGGGACTAGTCATTTGGATGTGTAGCAGCCAAATGGATAAGAGCATTTGGATTTACATCAACTAAATGATTGGGCTGGTAGAATTCTGTTAAATGTGTCGGATTGTCATTGGAGTAGGGATGAAACATGGGATAGTGATAGGAATCCCTTCATCATGAAGGATCAAAGTGGCGCAAGTGCAAGTGAGTTCCCCACAGGAAGCCATGTTTCTGGTAGAGAGATTGTGTAAAAGAGTACTAGTTAAGATTTACTAAAGTTTCACATGGTGTTAGATTTGAAGTTCGCATTGAATCATTTAATGTCAATGATGATGAACGAAGATCAATTATTAGCCTAGGAAAGTGCTGTTTTAGTTGGGCTAGTTTCACAGGTCTTTGTACCAAGTATTTTTTGACTTATACGCTTTCGATTAAGCATGCTGTAGTCATAGACTTATGGACCAATCTTTATATGGTTGTTGTGTACTAGATTTCACGATTGATAGACCTTTGTGTCGTCGATTATTTTACCTCCGTGGGCACCTTATAACAATGAATTTGGATGTGCAGCAGCCAAATGGATCAGATAATATAACCCATTCGAGGGACAATGCAGTGGAGGTTGGGGCGGTAAGTTTACTGATGACCTGCAACCAGTTAGGGGTTAAGGATGGTATGGATGGCATGGTGAAAGCTGGCACAATGAAGAGTATCTCAGTGGAAGGTGTACAGTAGCGGCTGGGATGATGATTATGATGGTGAATAATGTATGGAGACATTGTGATAAATCCATGGAGCAAGTCTTAGTAACCAAAAGTATGGTTTTCATTGAGTAGTCATTACTAGGTGATGCGGAATTCTGTACTAGTTGATTTTCCTTTTATTTTTGGGAAGGCAAATGTTAAACAAATTAATCGGCTTTTGAATTCTTCTTGCTATCCTTTTTTCATGAGTTTTTTTTTACTAGAAAAATAACCAAGATTATATTTTAGAATCTGACATATATGATTTAGCATTATATATGATTTAGCATTGGTTCTATTCCTTCCTTATCTTTTAGAATCTGACATCTAGGCTAGACCCATCGATCAAAACAGGCATAGTATTAATGGATACAAACACTGGGCCTTGGCTGCTTTAACTGAAGTACGTAGCAATCTTTTTTTTTGAAACAAGTACGTAGCAATCTTTTCAGCCTGCTGTTGGATTTTTTTTGGTAGGAAATACCATATGGTCCTAGAAATAATATATTAGGATGAGTCTAGTCCAGTTGACCCAGTCAACTGTCTGTTTGGTCTTTTTTTAATATATAAATTATAATTTGGTCATGTAAATTATAGTTTGGTCCTAACATGATGTCATGGACGATGTAAATGTCATCTTGTAGTGGCAGAAATACCCTTTTGGGACCATGATATCATCCATGACGTCACCCTAGGTATATATATTCAATTATCAAGAGAGATAAAATCATTTTCAGATTTACTTTCTCTCTCATCTTCTGTTCTTTTTCAGATCTACTTTTCTCTTTCTCTTTTCTTTTTTTTTTCTTGAAATTTTGATCTGCTGCATCTCTTGAAGATGTTCAAGACGACGACGAACTCGATCTGTTTGATGAAGAATACGACGAAATCATGTTGTTGCTGCTTGTGTTGAAGATGAAGATGAACTTTGTTTTTAGGGTTTTTTCTGTTGTTGTCTTGATAAAGAAGATGATGAAGACGATGATGTTGAAGACGACGATGATGTTAATGTAAACAAGAAACAAAGTTCGTGTTGTGTTTGCTAACGCACTCGGTTTTTGAGACGGCGATGATGGAAGATGATGTTGCTGCTGGTGTTTGAAGACGACGATGTCACTACACCATTTTTAGGGATTAGCAACGGAGCCTGGACGTTGCTGACCGGGGTCGCAACGGCAGGTTGACGTTTCAAAACACGGTGTTGCATTTTTTCGCAACGGCATAAGCTCCATTGCGAATCTTGGTCAGCAACGGAGATTCGCAACGTACCGTGCCGTTGCGACTTTGTTTATTCGCAACCAAGTTCTGCCGTTGCTAAGCTGTTTCTAATTACAGGATTACCCCTACCCGGAACTAAAATGTTATTGGTTCTGGTTCTAATTTAGCAACATATCAAAGACGTTGCTAATATTTGCAACATAAAAAAAAGGTCGAGTCTTCATTGACCTGGTCAAAATCCATTCCCCCCCTCATTTCCCCCTCCAGTTACCCAGTTCCCCATATTCATCATTTCCACATATATACAAACTATGTCATTCATTCATTCAACATACAAAATGTATCATATTATGAAAAATGGATTCTTCAATTGATGTTAACAAAAAGTATGAGTATTTGATACAAATGTATTCCAAGTATCACAACAAACTAGTGTACACATTAGAAACATACTGGTTCCTAAGTTCAGTTCATAGAAAGTTACAAAATTCCTAAGTTCTTCCAATTTAAATCACTATAAGGAGATACTACATAAACTTACGAATCTTTCAGCTGGTAAGGGACATAATGGCTGCTGCTTTGTTCTCCAACCTTTCTGATCTCACAATAGAGCATCATTCAATTAATCTGCGAACAAAGCATCACAAATTCTTCTAATCTGATATCGCAGCGAGCGTTTATAGAGCCAATTTAGTGTAATAACTGGTTTAACATATTGGATAAGTATATGATAAGACAAATAAGAGAATGGAAAAGAATCTTACAACAACTGCGAGGTCTATTTGTACAGAGAGGAAGAACACCAAAGAATGCAACTAAACATGTCATGAAGTCGTACTTATTAACCCTCCAGAACCTGATGGTTTCTTGGCTATCATTTCTTTACCGCCATCAATTTGATAATTTCCTAGTGTAGTAAAAGTCCTTCCAACTACAATACCTTCCTGTTAATTAAGGTATGCATTTAGAAATTAGCAAACGAAGTCGTATAAACAGCGCCAGTTTGTACACTTAGGTAATGAAGTAGGGTTACCACTCAAATCTAGTATTTGGAGTTTTGAGAGAGCTCCAAATGAATCTCAAGGGATCTGAAAATTCCAGTGAACAAGGAAGCATATATATATATATATATATATATATATATATATATATATATACTCCATATAAGATAAAATGAGGCTAAGGTAGGAAACAAAACACATAACATGGCACTTGAGTGGCTTATGAATTATATACAAGGTGCTTTTATATACTATCATTGAATCTTGTCATTTCTGGCATCTTAAGAAAGTAAAAACGTAATTGAATCAGAAGTAAATTACCTTTGTAAGGGATTGTTATCCAGCTTTAAACATAACAGATTAGGGAGAGAGCTTAGGAATGAACCAGGTCATTCCTTAAATTTATACCCCGACAATATCAGAGTCCGAAACACATTGAAAAGAATAAGAAAGCACCCAAGCTTTAGGCTTGCCATATAACAAGTAGGAAACTTCGCCAATCACGGTGGATCCGATTCATGGTTTATGATTTTTGCTTCAATGAGTTAATGAACTACATGATTTTTGTTTTCTCATATGTAAGCATGTAAGTATGTTTGTACATAAGTTTATTAACACCATACTTGTGGCGCATGCTATGCTTTACCAGTGAACTATCAGTTACGTACAAATGTGTTCACAATATTGAGATTACAGAGAAGGCGAACCTTGGAAGAGAGAGAGAGCCGAGCTGCCTTGACAATAAAATCTTCTTTCAAGGAAGTGGAAGTGGAAGCAGACCCTGTATCACGACTTTAATTGTGTTAAAATGAAATAACATATTTATTGTTTAAACTGTTATACACATATGATTTGTTCACATCAAGATCTTATCTAAGAAAGTCATATTCAACTTGCCTTCATCGCAGAGACTCTACTTGGAGAGACTCCAATAAAGCCGGTGTAGGACCATTCACCAGCGAGCTATAATCAAAACTCAGTTAGGTAAACTACTTAACCGATCAACACTTTAAATCAAGTAAACGACCCGGCCCCAGTTCAAACCTTCGAAGACTTCGCATCGGATTACCAACGAGCGAAGCTTTTCCGAGACTCGTCATCATGCCCGTAGGATAATTAGAATCAATAGTGATAGCATTATCATTTTTACAAAGCATGCCAAAAATTTTGAACAGCCAAACAAACAATAGAAATTTGCTGGTTGTGCACGGGGCAGTAAGTAAGTTTTTGGTGGAAAGGTGAAAAGATTGTGACATCAAAGGATGTTCGTACACAATTACCAAATACTAAAGAATTTTTTTCTCAAATCTATAATTCCAGCAAGACACACTATAAAAATCTTTGAGATTGGATGTTGGAACTTAATAGTAAAAGGAGGACGGGAAGAGAACTAGACTACCTACTAATGGAGTCCAATAGAACAATTTCTTGGAAATTGGATGTAGCATTATATTAAGTTGAATTTATATTAGATTGCTAACTATACATTTTAATTCTTTTTGTTGTTTTGGACAGCTTGCAACAAATTTCGGGACTATGAAGAGTAAGGAATTAGATATCTAGGCAACTCGGGTGGTTTACAAAATGATGTCACTAAAAATTGTGAAAAGAATGATACTGATTGGCATGTCACTCCACTGAGAAGTGCTCAAAGAAGTTGCAGCCAACTGTTAACCTTACCAATTTTTGGAGGTAGTCCTGAGAGTGAATTATTTAACAAGGAGAGCCCATATTTCTTCCGGTATGGAAGAGAGCATGTTGTTCCTGTAATTCAAAGTCAAAAGTTGATACTTAGAAGACACATGCATCAATAACTACATAATTGTGGTAGTACAATAGAAGACAACGAAAAATATATATAAATTATAGACCCCATTGAGAATTCGGTGAGTGAATCGCAACCGGCGATGGATGATGGGATTGAAGTAATCCGCACCCAAAATACATAGCAGGTGTGCCGTAATGTATATGACTGGAAAAATTGAGATTCGGGAGCATTTTTGCCCCATGCTTCAAGTTATGTACGAAAATTCCTTAAATATCTAAAGATAATGAATGCAATTTCAACTCACTGTTCTGATGGAGGTCTAAACAAATAAGTCGTGAAAGAATTACTATATTTTATGGGATACTGCTCAACAAATTCTTGGCTACATAAAAACCCACCAATACTATCTCCGAGAAAAAGATTTGCAAAGTTACGAGATATCAGAATAACATGCACCGAAATACTTACAAGCATTGATTCGGTAAGTGTTGTCCATGACATTTGAACGTTCTCACACAAAATTGTTAATTTGTTCCCCTGACAAAAGCTTTAGATAATCAGTACTTGAATCACTGATAAAATGATTCACGATTTTGGAAATTGGCACGTTAAGGCATAATGAATAATGCACAATCACCATAAAATTTTCTCTAAATACAAGTACCTCAACATCCAGTTTCACCAATTTTAAGCAGTTGCTCAGATCTCCCGGCAAGCTTGTTAAACTATTGTTGGAGGCTTGAGAAGGAGACAATAATAGACTTCAACATCTAAAATTGTGAAAACAAGCATATGGTGTATAGATCCGTAACAATAAACTCACTAATGGAGGGCAAAGCTTTAAAAAGGGATGTGCACATTCACTGATGAGTTACCTTAAGGTCTGAAAAATTTATGCATCTTCCTAGGGAGCTTGGGAGTTCTTTAAGTTTGTTATTCGAGCAACCGAAATGAAATAATGTCGAAAATATAAGCATTGTCAGACATAAGTAGAGTGAAAATGATTGTTTGATGCGCGTTATCAAATGGTCACTCACTTGTTGAAACATCAGATCAGGTGGAGAACATCAAAACATGACAGGGTTGAAGCCGTTCACTAACCCATCCCTTTTCGTTGCTCCAACTGTCCCCAGATAATCAAGATACAAGACTCGATATCATTTTCCAGTGATACTTACCTGCAATTGTTTTAGCAATGGCAAGGGGATGATGAAAAAAAAAATTATAATGAAAGAAGGCACATGAAAAATTGAAAAAACGTACAAAGTAATAAGATATCGATATGAGTGCATCAACAAACTTCATAGGAAGAAAAACATCCACACACCTCCATGTTATCCCCAAAAAATTGACTCATGACGGCATCTTTGAAAGTCTGCAGAGTTAACTTTAGCAAGGACTGAGGTGTAGGCTCAACAAAGCGTTCATCTCCATTCAACATTGCCAACATAATCTTGTGAGCAGTTCATGACATATATAGCTATTTTGCTCTATCAAATGCATCCTCTAACCAGACACTATGCTGCATTTTAGAGAATTTCATAAGCATCATATGGGAAAAGCATATTAGAGTCTTTGTGACACCTCTTCATTAATTGAGGTTCCTGAAAAACATAGTAAAATGTTAAAACAACCAACACCTGGAAATGCTGAAAATTTATTATACCGGGAACTGAGCAAGATGAACTATCTTTTTCAGCTCAAAATTGAAGTTTTAATGTTAGCACCAAACGACAGTGTAAGAACTAATAGCTTATCGATAATCAAAAGACTAAGAAATATATTTTTAAAAAACATAATGGTACAGAATTTTGGAGGCTAATACAACTAAATATGCTAACCAAACATCAGATTAATGAAAAAAATACTAACACTTAAAACTATACTAAATCCATTCCATGAAATATAAACAACAAACAACAAACAACAAAACCAGTTTATAATTTACAACCCAAAAATATAAATTGAACCCTTAATTGAAAATAGATCAAATCCCTAGCTTAATAACATAAAACAATATACCTTCAATGTTCTTCAGAACTCCAAAGTACTTTAATTCTTCAACCTTGACAAACCCAAAATGGAAAAACTAAAATCTTATTAGATTCACATATGAAACCCTCAACTGAAAGAGAAAGAAGAAATTGAAAAACTGAAATCGAAAAAAACAGATTCACTAATGAAATCGAAAAAATGAAACCCTAGGATTCGATAAACTTAAATCAAATCTCTAAACCCTAGAAATCAAAGTCTCTAAAACCTAAAAATCACAACTGAAACCCTAGATATCAAAATCTGTGAACCCTAAAAAGTACGTCAAAGATTATACATGATGATAGAGTTCTACACGATGATAGAGTTCAGATATTGAGAAGAGAAGAAAGAGCTCGAGATGGAGATGGAGATGGGGATGAAGATGGAGAGGGGAGGAAAGAGTCTGTGGTTAAGGCAGGACAACAAATGAATTTCAGCCGAAAAATGAGTGAACAAAATCGATTAAGGCAGACACAGGTGGATTGGGATGAAGGGTAGAAAAAAAAAGAGAAGGCTTGACCAAAGTTTGACCGAGGCGTATTTAACAGTCCAAGTGTTCCCGACCACACGCGTGCTTCGCACGCTTGAGCTCAGAGCAGTTGTTATTTGCAACCTTCCTGTTGCGGTTGCGAAATTCGCAACAGATTTACGACGTTGCGAAAAATTAGCAACAGGGATTAGCAACGGAAAATTAGCAGCGGTACTAGTGCCGTTGCTAATTCCTTAAAATGGTGTAGTGTGTTGTTGTTGCTGTTGAAGACGTCGAAGAAGATGAAGATGATGATGTTGTTCATTTTTACAAATGAAGTATGTTTTTTAGGTTTTTATATGGACTTCATTTCTGGAATGAAGTCTGTTTTTATATGGAGTTCATTTATGGAATGAAGTCTATTTTTTTAGGTTTTTATATGGACTTCATTTCTGGAATGAAGTCTGTTTTTTTAGGTTTTATATGGAGTTCATTTCTGGAATGAAGTCTGTTTTTTTTAGGTTTTTATATGGACTTCATTTCTGGAATGAAGTCTGTTTTCTTAGGTTTTATATGGACTTCATTTCTGGAATGAAGTCTTTTTTTTTTTTAGGTTTTTATATGAAGTTCATTTCCGGAATGAAGTCTGTTTTTTCTTGGTTTTTATATGGACTTCATTTCTGGAATGAAGTATGTTTTTTTAGGTTTTATATGGACTTCATTTCTGGAATGAAGTCTGTTTTTTTAGGTTTTTATATGGACTACATTTCTGGAATGAAGTCTGTTTTTTTGATTTTTGTTAAAGGGAGAGCAAAAAGTGATCCGAGGAGAGCGAAAATCATAGCCGACTCGGTAACTAGGCCGATTCATACACTGAGTCAAATTTTGAGGGTTGTTTTCCCAAAATACCCTTTAACTTAACTGCGGTTATGAACCTAACCTATGTAATTTTGGGTCTCTACGTCTTTGTTGCTAGTTACATTCTCAGTTTTTTGGGAGTTAACCGCATTTTGCACTCTGTTGGCTAGACCAATTTCTTTTCCTTTTCATTATAACATTTCCCTTTGAAAACAAATCTTTTATGAATGAACACAGTATGTATGACCAATTAATTACGCATTTTGCCCTCTGATCCGAGAAGCAGTTCCTTCTTACTCTTCTTCTTCTTTGGCTTATCCTCCTGTACATTTTTCACCTTCTCCTGACTTGGATTTTTCCTATGTGCCGCTGTCACCTTCTTCTGAACTGGATAATTATACTTCTTTGCCTGCCATTGGAGCTCAATCCTTTGATACAATTTAAATAGAAGCTCTGGTAAATCCTTGATTGAAAGCCATAGCTTTGAGATTAATAACTAGGGTTTTAGGGTGATTCTTATGGAGCCATAACGCGCCTGCGTAAAAACCTTCCTTATCACTTGAAACATAAGTTGCTGATCCGTTCTCTATATAACCTCTAAGATGAGAATCAGAAGAACCCGATTTCGAAAAATCGTTGAAGTTACTCTTTCTGAAATTGGTGTGTTAAACAGGGTTGGGTTAAGAGCAGGTGGGATTAAGCGTGTGAAGGGTATTTCAGTCGAAGTAAATATTAAATACATGAATCGGCCTAGTTACCTAGTCGACTACGATTTTCGCTCTCCTCGGATCACTTTTTGCTCTCCCTTTAACAAAAATCGTTTTTTTAGGTTTTTATATGGACTTCATTTCTGGAATGAACTGCTACAAGAAAATAAGTAAAAATTAACACGGAAGGGTATTTTTGTCAGCTTAATATTTTTAAATAATTATGGACCAAACAGTAAAGGTGTTTGACCAAAGGACCAAACAGACATGGGCCCACCTAACAAAGGACCAAACGATATTTTTCCCTTTTTTTGTTGAGATTATTGATATTAGGAAAGCCGATGTTTATTCTGGGAAAGCTGACCGTCAAGTCAAGTAATTTTTCCTAGTTTGATTGGGGGCCATGAAATTTAATTGGGGCCTTGCACTAGAGGACAAAAAAGTTCACCCAATCCTAATTTGGGTCACCCCTTAAAAAAATATTTTCAAAATGGCTAAAATGCCCCTGTGTGATTAGTATTAAGAATTAATTAAGTTGATTAGTGTGGTAAGTGAGTTTAGATTAAAATCTGATTTTGGGATAAAAATTTGGGGAAATTTTAGTTTTGAGTTTTTATGTGTTGAGAAGAAGATGAGGAGTCTTTGAGAGGAAAAACTAGGGTTTTTAGAAATGAGTGATTCAAGTGGAGGGAATGAGGTTGGTGAAGCTTCAAATAACAACCATGATTGTGTTGATGGTTATATTGTCTCAACTAATCATATGGATTGGATGTTTGATGAAGAAATGTTAATAGAGGAAGCCATGGATAATGGTGCAAATGAAGAACCTATTGCTCAAAAGGAAGGAACCAATCCTCGAAATGAAGAACCCGGAGGTCAAAACAATCAGGTAAACATCTTATACCCTTCGATTCGTCTTAATGGTGATCCAAGTGGTCGATTCATGGTCACTATGAAACTATTCAGAGTGAGGGTCGTTAGAGTCGGGTGTTGTATAAACTAACGACTCTTTAAGGTCGTCATTGAATTGACACTTCCAATGACGACTTAAACCTGTAATTTTTCCAGGTTATGAAAAATCGTTAGATTGGTGTGATAAACACTGACGACTCTTTTAGCTAGGTCAGAATGGGTCGTTAATTTTTTTGTTTACAGAAAAGCGACTCTAAAACCAAAACTCTCAGTAAATAAAACACTCAGAGTCATCATATATGTATTCGTAGAAGATGACGACCCTTGGTAGGTCTGTAAAAGAACTTTCCTACGTTAAACTGCAAGTGCACAGGCCTATTGGAGGCAAGGGCAAGCACAGGTCGATCCCACGA
The DNA here is from genome assembly GCA_023531295.1 of Papaver armeniacum. Classification (NCBI taxonomy): domain Eukaryota; kingdom Viridiplantae; phylum Streptophyta; class Magnoliopsida; order Ranunculales; family Papaveraceae; genus Papaver; species Papaver armeniacum. The sequence continues at coordinate 62,435 of JAJJWW010009160.1, forward strand.
GACTTGGGTTCTTTGTATGGTTAATTTAGGGCTTACTAAACTGAATTCAAAGAAGTGTAACACAAATATGGTTGGTTTGGTGTCGAAACGACAAGTTGAAGATCTTTGTGACTCAAAACTAAGGCAATAAATGACTTGTAAACAAGTTGTTGAGTTACTAGGATGGTTGATTCCACCACCGACCCTAAGCTAAGGCAATATCTAGTCAATTTATGCTCTTGATTCCTTTCAGGGAAGGATAAAATGGAAAATGTATTATCTATTATTGCTAACTCACTCCTAGTATAGCTTGTCTTCTTACAGTACAAACTATCACAAGTTAATTAGTCTCAACTAGATAATTCATTCATCCTAAGACATTAAAGCACTCCAAGAACACAAATATGAACAAGGATTAACTCATCATAGGATTAAGGGTTTCTTCTTCACCTTAGTAATGTAGTTTAGAACATAATTAAAATAATTAAAAACACAAATCAAACTAGAGTGGTGCTCTGGCTAGCCCAGGCATAAGTTTTTATACACACACACAACAACCCTATTTATACATGCAAAATACCAAACCCTAAATCTCTTCAAAACAGAAAATAATTCAATATCCTCTCACCCATACTCTCTGAATCGCGTGCTCTCCTCTGTCAATTCGGCTTCAGTAACTCCCTTGATTGATTAGAAAAAACCCTAACCCTAGTTCTTCCTATCTCCAACTTAGCTTCTAGGTAAGAGGCTATGAGAGAGATAGAGAGCAAGTAGGAGGGGAGAAGGTGGTGCGTGGCTGTTGTTGATGGTGTCAGGGTGAGGAGATGAGGATGGTGGTGGCATGCTGGTATGGTGAAGGAGGTGGAGAGAATGGGTTCTCTCTGCAATTGTCAGGGGAAGAGAGGAAGAAAGAGAAAGTGAAGAAGAGAAATGGGGAGGTCGATCGGGTATAGGTATAGGAAGATGTGGTATGAAGCGGGTGCATCAACGATTGATGAGCAAGCTGTAGCGACCATTGGATGTTGCGGGCGAGATCTGAACGGCTCAGGGTGATGTGTGGTTTTTGGTGTGGAGCGGGAGTATCAAGAAATGATGTGTAGGAGCTGGAGCGAGCGTTGGATGAAAATTAGATCAAATCTAACGGCTCGGAAAGGACGGGCTCGAATCCGGGTCGTGGAGCGGGTCTTGGATAGCTTGGGCCCATGTCTTGTAGATGGGTTGCTCCTTGTTGGGTTGCAACTGTTGCGCGCGGGCTTTGGATTTTTGCTCCATAGACGCTCGTCTCCAATTTTCTGCTCTTTTGGCTCCTCAACTTCTCCGAACTTTATTTACTACCTAAAAACACAAAATTAATTAGTACAAATATTTATTCTTGAAAACAAAGAAAACACAGAATCTGGGATAATATCTAATTTCTGAGCACAAAAGATGAGTTAAATGCCAATAAATAGATGTAGAAATATGCAATATTTGGAACTCATCAAATACCCCCAAACCTGAATTTTACTTGTCCTCAAGTGAAACGAGAAATTAGGAAATCCTAACTATACCACCTGTCGCGGGTCTCTCGAATGCATTTAGCGTATGCACTAAGCCTTTAAACCCCTAGGTGTCCCTAGTGGACGAGTTGTAGTCTCGTGAGGGTTTACCAGAGGTGTACCCACAAAACCTTCTCCAACTTCAGAGTGTAAAAGAGTCTCAAGCATCCAAGGAGCTATGAGGACATAGAGTTTCTACATGCTAGTAACAAGAAGTTAGAACTACCAAAGAACGCATTCTCATCCTTAAGTCCGAGCGAGAAGTAACCATACCATATGAAAGAATTCGGATTCGATTGTGATCATAAGCCTCGACTTCGCCTCACCATTAGGGTTTTATGATAATTGCACTCAAAAAGACCGCTTTTTAGTCTCTCATGTGTGCAGCAGGAATAAAGAGAGAAATCCCGCACACGTTGAAGGTAAGAAGGATAACCTTCCGAAATAATTTACGGAGACTCCACGAAGGTGTGGACAAAAAGAATCTTTTTCGATGATCTCTAAGAAAGGAAATCAACCATTAGCAAGGATGGGAGTACTCACTTACCTTCTCACCCGATCGGCAATTAATATCACTCTCTCAAAGATTCATAGAAACGTCTTCAATCTTCGGTCTTCAAATGTTGATGACGAACTTCTGAACTTCACAAAAACTTGACAAACATTTTTTTTTTTTTTTTTTTTTTTTTTTTTTTTTTTTAGAATTACAATAAAACAATAAAACTCAATTTTCCACAAACTTCATTAATTCTCATCTTCTTTTCTTTTCTTTGTTGCACATAAACCTTGGACTATCTCAACTTTTCTTCAAATATTCTGATGGTGCTCCGATTGCTGACGATGATGTGTTTCTATGAATCTGTTGATGTTGTTGAGAGGGAGAGAGTGATGCTAACTGCAAATCGGTATTTAGAAGAAGTTTTCATCTTTAAACGTCACCCTCATGATTGACGAAATTAGCACTCAAGAGATCAAAAATAGTGCTGAAAGTGGTGCGAAGTTGGGTAGCTCACCATTCCTACCCGGAATTGACGTACGGTGACACACACTCTAAAAGCTTTTCTAGAAAGTCACAAAGAGTGAAGGTCGGTACCTCGCTTGATGTAAAATGGGTAGTCTCCACTATGGGTGATCACAATTCTACTACCGAATATCTAAACAACACCTAATTCGCCCTCCGGTATGGTTAAATCCATCTTTAACGCTCTAACCAACTAAGAAACCCGATTGCGTTCTCCAGTACTTCCAAGTTCTGTTATTTCGGTCAGACTCTTTATGTAAACATAGCTAGATGCATGCTAGTGACTCTAAAATCTCTAAAAGTTGGAGGTTTTTATTTGCAAAAAGTTTTGAATTTTTTTTTTTTTTTTTTTTTTTTTTTTTTTTTGAAATAAAAGACTAAAAATTCTATATGCAAATGCACCCCAAACCTAAATCAAACATTGTCCTCAATGTGTCAACAGATAATAAGAATTTAAACAGTCACATACCATGAGAACTATGCTGATAAGAGAAAAGGGAAGAGATTACCGGTATGTCGGCGGGAGCAAGGTTAGAGCTTCATTTGTCAAGGCTAGAATCCAACATTCTCAGTGGAGATCATATCGGATTAACACAATATATGTACAAGAAGACTCAACCAATTCAAGAAAAGAAAATTTAACAAGCCCTACTGGATTATATACAATGAAAATTCACCATACACCAACAATCTAAAGAGTTGAGGATCAACCCAAAAGACAATATGTACAAACATCAACAGCCTTACACAAATATAACATGAGAGTGCAGGTAAGATTACGTATGTGAACAAGTTACCCCCAAACCTAAATTTGTCAACAGATGTGTTCTTGAGCACAAAATCTTGCAATTTTAAAGGTACATCATGCACAAGGTCTAACTCAAAATGAGTTTTGCTAAGAACAGGCAGACATACATATTCCAACTGTGGTTCCTTAAAAGTGTTATACTTTGATGCAAAATAGTCCAAGAGGACTTGGGAAGAACAAAGATCTAGGCCTAAATTAGGAACTCTCAGAAAAGTTGGTTTTGCAATTTTGTTACAAACTACACCTAGGTTTGGTGGGGGAGTTTCAATCTGTGCCTTAGGAGAGAGATTAGGTACAGCTAAGTTGTTTTCAAGTATAAGATCATGTGCACCATCACACACTTTCCTAAGGTCAGAAGAAGGTAAATCATGTTCACCGCATAGAACAATTCATCAATCTCCATGTGATAATCATCATTACCCAAAATTTCATTCTCATGCATAACATCATGCTGTAACCTAGGCATGGAATCAGACACATCAATTTCATGCATTGAATTATCTGTGTCAAAAGTCTCATCATTCCCTAAGTCACAAACAGGTGGTAAAGCACGCTCACTTTCACAGAAGAATTTCACAAACCCAAACTCAGAGTCAACATCGCATGTATGAATGTTAGAAGAAGTATCATTCATAGGGTTCACAGAAGAGACGCGTAACGTCTCTGAACCCAAAGATTCCATCACATTTTCAGCACGCACATGCTCTTCTAACATATCATAATCATCATCATCATCATCCTCATAACAAAAATGCATTTCCCTATTCAAAATTATAGCATTTCTAGTGTACTCATCTACCTCTAGATTAGGTTCATATTTAGTTGCATGAGTAGGACTAGAAACACTATTTTCAAAATTATCATGAATAACAAACATCCTATCATAAACTTCTTTCCAATCTTTATTTTGTACCTCAATCAGGTTCATTTGAAGAATCATAGTGAGATGTTCAAGTGAAGGGGGGTCTTCACTAGTGGGTATGCATGTTTCATATGAAAGATCATTACATGGTTGTGCACATGGTTCACTAGAGAAGGGATGATCATGCATTTTCCATCCAAGTATATCATTGTTTTGCTCTATGAGCTCTTCCATTAGTGATTGCATACAAGGAGTTGGAGGAGTATAGAATTGTTCATCTCCCCACTGTGGTTGATGATACATGTGTTCATAATGATTAGGGTAAGAATATTCAAGGTCAGGGCCATGAGAAGGTTCATAATATTCCCTAAAATCACTATGGTCTGTGGGGAGTTCATAACATGAATCATGCCCGTAAGCAAGTTCTCTGATGGATTTGTTCACATCCCCGCCATGGACCAAAATCCTGACATGATCTAGAAACTCAATGTGAACTCAAAAAGAAGCATAGCTTAGCACACATCAAATCATATCAACACAGGGGAGCAAAGGTGATAAGAAAATGGCCCCCAATTTTTAGAATTAAGCACGCATGAGTGCTTAATGTTGCTGCAAATGTGCAGCCCAAGTTATGCAAAGCCCATTTGTTGTGGGCTCAGATTTGGTTTAAGTGGGCTTAGTTTGGTTTATGTGGGCTTAGTTTGGTTTATGTTGGCTTCAATTTGTTGCATAGGCCAAGTTATGTGGGCTTAGTTGTTTTGCAGCCCAGGTTTGGGTGAAAATGTGCAGCCCAGCACTTGGCAGCTCGGTTTATGGGAAGCCTAGCGGTATTGGGTTCTAGCCCAGCTTGTGCACATGATAGTTGCACAGCCCAGTATGTGGGCTTCAGTTTATGCTCAAGTTGTTTTTGTGCAGGGATTGGCAAGTTATGTGCAGCCCTGGTCAGGCCAAGCACAACAATTTGTTGTGTGCACAGAACAAGGAAAACACTAGGAAACCTGAGCAGCTTATGCACAGGTTGTGTTCACAGCACAGCTGATGCACAGATTCTCAAAAGAAACACAGCACAGCTCTAAGTGCAGCTCAGCACACAGGGCTAGTTTGCACAGAGCAAGGAAAGCAAGATGATCTGAGCAGCTTATGCCCAGGTTGTCTGCATAGACAGCTATAGGCACAGGTCAGAGAAACACAAACTCTCAAAATGACACAGCATTGGCAGGTAATATGCAGCACATCACAAATCAATCACACACAAATTGTAGAACTGATGCTAACACAGTTAATGCCAACAAGGTCAGTTGACCTCAGTTTTCATAGGTTAAGCACATGTCACACAAGAACAGGCTTCAACAGCTCACAGTGGTGACAATTTCACACATGCATACATCATGATCTAATTCAGCTCAGAGATACAACCCAAGAGATATCAAATTTAGCTAGCATTCAACATAGGTTAACACAAAGATTTGGCTACCCTCAGTTCAGAGCATGCATACAGGTGCAGAGCTGATGGCTCACAATCTCAGTTGACTCAGGTCTGTCAACAGGTTTGCACAAGTTTGCACATGTGAAGATGACTTGGTATGCAATACAGGGTCAATACAATATAATCAGGCAACCAACAATTTTTGAAACTTAGGTCAGAGAGTATCAAGATTATGCAAGCATGGGTGTCATGAGCTCTGAGATATCGAATAGAACAGAATGATGACAGATTTAACAATGAAGCAAGCTATTCAAACTAATCACAGAATTACTTGCACAAATCCAATATGTTGCAAGGGTTGGGTGATGCTATAAGCACAAATACTTGACAGAACAATCGGTTCGGTACGACAAGCCTGCTATGTCATTCAAGAAATTAAGGGTTCATAACGAGATGCAACAGGGTGAAATACGGGGCTAGCCCGGCTACCTAAGTGCAACCTCACAGCTACAGGGGCTTGAGGTTAATATCTCACAGGAAAAATTTGCAGCTAGTTCAGTCAATGGTTCAATGCACAGATTACACAGCAGCACACATTTCAGCTTTCCAATGAGATTTCAAGTAACTATGCAATGCACAACTCAGAGAACAAGGAATCAGATATGGTTCAACAGGGTCATACAAGGCACATGGCAGATGAAGTGGGCTGGCAACAACCTAGTCAAAAGGGTCTGCAGCTTAAGTTCAACAGCTACAGGGGCTGGAGCTGAGCTGAGGGCAGATGACAGCTAAGGGGTTATAGCACATATCACACAAGGCACAGGGGTGGAGCAATCCTAGCAAGGTAGCTTGTTCATGCATTCATGCCAATAAGTTCATGCAAGGGTGATACAAATGCATATACAATGATGCTTAGGTAATTTTCAGTGATGCACAGTTTAATTTTGATACAAAGCTCAAAGATATGATAGCAAATTCATGCAAACTTCCATACAATTCAACACACAGTCATGGCATACTAGCTAATAGGTGTATAATTTAAATACCAAGGAATCACTCACATGAACCTTATAAATAGCAGGGGATGCTCAGGGCAATACAAGATTCAAGTACTGCTCCATTTTCTTCTCCTCCTTGGCTTGTGCTCCAGTGTTTGCAGGTACCTGTAACTCAACAACAAGCTTCAGTGCTCAGATGTGCAGATGAAGTAAAGACAGATGGATACTAGTGCTCAGATGTACAGACAGATGCACTATCAGCACAGCAGCACACTTGCTGAGACTTCCAGCACATGCTATAGCCAATCTTTAGCAAACTCTGAGCTATGCCACAGGATATAGCTCAGTTATTAAGCACTTATAGACAATGTCATGCAAGATATAATTTAAACTATGAGACTGATTACACTAAATAGCACTACAAGGCAAAGATGCAGAAATAGAGATTAGAAGCTAAGTTACACTAAGAATGATTGCAAAAAAAAAAAAAAAAAATACAGAGTGCAAGCTAATATGTACAAGGGGTGACTGGGATTCAGTGAAGCAAGCAAAGGATCAGCACAGCACACACCAAGTCCCCGGCAGCGGCGCCAAAAACTTGGTAGGTTTGTAAAAGAACTTTCCTACGTTAAACTGCAAGTGCACAGGCCTATTGGAGGCAAGGGAAAGCACAGGTCGATCCCACAGAGACTTGGGTTGCTGTATGGTTAATCTAGGGCTTACTAAACTGAATTCAAAGAAGTGTAACACAAATATGGTTGGTTTGGTGTCGAAACGACAAGTTGAAGATGCCGTGACTCAAAACTAAGGCAATAAATGACTTGTAAACAAGTTGTTGAGTTACTAGGATGGTTGATTCCACCACCTGACCCTAAGCTAAGGCAATATCTAGTCAATTTATGCTCTTGATTCCTTTCAGGGAAGGATAAAATGGAAAATGTATTATCTATTATTGCTAACTCACTCCTAGTATAGCTTGTCTTCTTACAGTACAAACTATCACAAGTTAATTAGTCTCAACTAGATAATTCATTCATCCTAAGACATTAAAGCACTCCAAGAACACAAATATGAACAAGGATTAACTCATCATAGGATTAAGGGTTTATTCTTCACCCTAGTAATGTAGTTTAGAACATAATTAAAATAATTAAAAACACAAATCAAACTAGAGTGGTGCTCTGGCTAGCCCAGGCATAAGTTTTTATACACACACACATCAACCCTATTTATACATGCAAAATACCAAACCCTAAATCTCTTCAAAACAGAAAATAATTCAATATCCTCTCACCCATACTCTCTGAATCGCGTGCTCTCCTCTGCACAATTCGGCTTCAAAGAACTCCCTTGATTGATTGGACAAAACCCTAACCCTAGTTCTTCCTATCTCCAACTTAGCTTCTAGGTAAGAGGCTATGAGAGAGATAGAGAGCAAGTAGGAGGGGGAGAAGGTGGTGCGGCTGTTGTTGATGGTGTCGGGGGTGAGGAGATGAGGATGGTGGTGGTGTCTTGGGTATGGTGAAGGAGGTGGAGAGAATGGGTTCTCTACGCAATTGTCTGGGAAGAGAGGAGAAAGAGAAAGTGAAGAAGAGAAATGGGGAGGTCGATCGGGTATAGGTATAGGCAGATGTGGTATGAAGCGGATGCATCAACGATTGATGAGCAAGTCAGAGCGACCATTGGATGTTGCGGGAGAGATCGAACGGCTCGGGGTGATGTGTGGTTTTTGGTGTGGAGCGGGAGTATCAAGAAATGATGTGTAGGAGCTGGAGCGAGCGTTGGATGAAAATTAGATCAAATCTAACGGCTCGGAAAGGACGGGCTCGAATCCGGGTCGTGGAGAGCGGGTCTTGGATAGCTTGGGCCCATGTCTTGTAGATGGGTTGCTCCTTGTTGGGTTGCAAGCTTTGCTTGCGGGCTTTGGATTTTTTCTCCATAGACGCTCGTCTCCAATTTTTCGCTCTTTTGGCTCCTCAACTTCTCCGAACTTTATTTACTACCTAAAAACACAAAATTAATTAGTACAAATATTTATTCTTGAAAACAAAGAAAACACGAGAACTGGGATAATATCTAATTTACGAGCACAAAAGATGAGTTAAATGCCAATAAATAGATGTAGAAATATGCAATATTTGGCACTCATCAACCTTATCCATCCATTTCAAATTTTATGTAGAATCGTTCGTTGTTTTATTTAATATACTAACGAACCTTTCACTGGATTATCATAATTTTTGATTTCATAGAATCATTTCATTGAATCGTAAAAGGCATACATCTTTCATAGCGATACATTGAAGGAAATGAAATACAATAGCTAATAACGGTGCACTTATTCACTTAATCATAAAGCATGTAATTATACATGGTGCCTTCCAATATAAAATAGCAATCGCCGAACTCGAACTTTTTTCCACGAAGCACCTCGTATTGGACATACGCCTTCCCCAACTGAAAACCCTAAACAAAAACATAGTTGGTATTGTTGAAAGCTATTGATAAGTTTGACCTCTTGTTTAAATTCCTTACTCTTATAGCACCCAACATATTGGGCATGGCTTCCCTTACGGCCTTCATTTCTCTTTTGAAAGCATCGCATTCCAATTTTATCTCCTCGAACCGTTCCTTGACGAGATTCAAAGACCTTGAGTTACAATTTCTGTCTAACGCCACAAAAACGATGAATACACGGTTCCACCAAGCATCCGATGTTAGATCAATGTCTTTTCCTAGATCTTCAAAGTGGTTTGTGATTGTTTTCCAAGCTCTCACAATAGCGCAATTCTCTTCCGAAGTGTAAGTACTGGTCATGGTGTTTCCTCTTCTTTTTCCTCTTGGATAATAAACGAATGGGAATGAATGCGAAGGTTGATAATTATGGTTAGGGTGAAGAAGGGGTGAGATATGGGTCTCCGTTTATAGAGATTAAGGACCCAACAATCACTTTTTTGAATTTTTAACTGTTGCCCGACTCAACCACATTTGGTGAATTCAAAATTCACATTAACTGCTTTAAGGATCGTTATTATATATATTAACCAAGTGACGACTCTTGATGATCAAAAGATTCGTCTATGTGTTTTGTTTACTGACTGACGACTCTACTGTCAAAGAGTCTCTGTGTTAAGTGACATTTAGAGTCGTTAATATGTCTTTCTCCAAAAATGACGACTCATTCCAACAATTTCAAACAATCTATAGAGTCGTCACTCATTTTTTTACAAACCATGATGACCCTTTATGAACTATAGTTATTGAATCAATATTTGAAGTCATGCATTTTATTGAATCCGAAAAAACATACATGTAGTTGAAATAAAATAGAAGGAAAACACATAAAATTGTTCAATACATTGCGCTAGAAAATCTATACGAGATTAATTATATTGGGCGAATTGCCATTCAACTTCCTCCAAGAGAGTTTAGCAGTCCTCGTGCAAAAACTCATGGCCGTACTTTAATTCGTATTGGCTCCGACCCAAAGTATACTGGAAAAACAATTTTTTAAATAAGTTAGCGTAGTTGAATAATCATAACCAAATAAATAATTTTTGATGAAAGGCCTATTGATTCACAAAATTACTCTACTCATTCGAGGTTCTTTGGGCATAGCGTCATCCCGAGCTTTCAATTCGTCTCTCAGCAATACGCATTCATTGTATAAATAAGCGTACCTTTCCCTTATCTGCGGGAGCGTCCTCCTTGAACGATTTCCGTTTAGTGCTTTGAAAACCTTAAACACATGTTTCCACCAAGCATAGGTGGTTTGATCCAACCCGAGGTAGGGCCCTCTGGTTGGGTCTTCGTTACTGGCCACCCATTGCGTTTCCTCAATGGAGTGCTTTGTGAGAGTGGTGTGTGCTATAACAATAGCAACATCTTCTAGATTATTGAATGGAGTTGGAGCCATTTTTAGTGTTTGAAAGTGATGGGTGACTGATTTAGGTTTGAAAGTGCTGGGTGACTGATTTAGGAAGATTGGAAGTGATGGATGAATAAGTTTGGAAGAGATAGGTCTCTATTTATAGCAAAAATGTACCCAACGGCTAATTTTTCTTTAATAAAAAACGGTTACTTCTGCAATAACTGCTCCTACTAGTCAAAGTTACCGTTGATTTCAACGTCTGCAATAACTTCGTACAGAGTCGTCAAGATAGATATATATACAGTAACGACCCAAGTTTTGAGGTAGGTTCATTTGAATTTTCCAATAAGTGAAAACTGGGCAGAATGGTTTATATTTGGGAATGTAGAGTCGTCTGTGTATAAAGAGGGTCGTCATTTATCAAGAAAAGGGTCGTTGTTCTGCAAAATTAATGTTGACGACTGTTAGTGTCGTTAACCTTTAAATCAAGATGACTATATGACCGATTTGGTACGTTTTTAATGTTTGAATCGATGTATATCTTTATGAAAATTGTTTAATTACTGTTCGATCATGAATGTGTAATTAGTTTAAAGGAATGGATTATTTCCAAGGCAAAAGAGAAGATGTGCGTAGTTGTTCAAAGTAAACACATTGATTATAAGCAAATGGAGGTGGTATGCGAGAGAGCGGGGGATAAGGAAGAAAGTCACAAAGGGAAGAACTACAAGTATGAGAAGACGACGACGAGGGTCTACAAAACTTTGTCGAAGAAGATACAATGCCCCCTCAGGATTGTTTTCAAAAGGCATCATGAAACTCATTTATATATGGAGGTTGTATAGTATTCCGGTGGTCGTCACAACCTTTAACTACAAAGCCCTCAGGTAGTTCCATATAAATTTCTTCATCTAACTCACCATTAAGAAACGATGTCTTTATATCCATTTGATGTATCTCTAGATTATGGGATGAAGCTATAGCAATTAACATCCTAATGGATCTAATTATACTCACAGGCGAATAGGTGTCGAAGAAATCTATACCTTCTATTTGTCTGTAGCCTTTAGCTACCAATATAGCCTTGTATTTTTCAATAGTTCCATTTATATTACGTTTTCTCTTGAAAATCCATTTACAACTTATGGCCTTACACCCTAGAGGTAAATCTACAAGTTCAAAAGTACCGTTTTCTCGAATGGAATCCATTTCATTAATGGAAGCTTCTTTCCACCACGGAGCTTCAGGACAAGTCATGGCTTCTTTATAAGTCTGAGGATCAGACTTGGCTAGGTATGTAATGCAACCAGGATAGGTTTTCTCAGTTCTAACCCTTTTACCTCTTCTAGGTTCTACTTCTGGTTCATCTTCCTCTAAAGGTAGTAACTGACTAGTGGAAGGCACATCTAGGGGATCATCTAAACATCTCTTTCGAGAATCACGTTTCAAAGGAAAAACATTCTCAAAAACTCAAAGCATCCCTAGACTCCATGATAGTATTCAACCCTATTTCGTAAATTTCAGAACTCACAACCATAAACCTATGAGCACTAGAATGCTCGGGATACCCTATAAAAACACAATCAACGGTTTTGGGTCCTATCTTATTTTTTTTAGGAGGAGGGATGCCCACCTTTGCCAAGAACCCCCACACTTTGAAGTAATCAAAAGATGGTTGTCTACCTTTTTCTCATGAGTTTTTTTTACTAGAAAAATAACCAAGACTATCTTTTAGAATCGACATATATGATTTAGCATTGGTTCTATTCCTTCCTTATCTTTTAGAATCTGACATCTAGGCTAGATGCATCGATCAAAACAGGCATAGTATTAATGGATACAAACACTGGGCCTTGGCTGCTTTAACCAAAGTACGTAGCAATCTTTTTTTTTTTTGAAACAAGTACGTAGCAATCTTTTCAGCCTGCTTTTGGATTTTTTTTTGTTGAGATTATTGATATTAGGAAAGCCGATGTTCGACCGGTCAAGTCAAGTAATTTTTAATTCTAATGGGCAGAATAATCGAAATCTTAAAATTATAAGGGGAAATTAATAAAATGCCCATGAGGGGAAATCTAATTAAGAAAATGGCCACGTTTTTTTGAAAATTAATAAAATGTCCATGAGTTGACCTTTTCCGTCCCGTTTTTTCAAAAAAACGGCTATTGGACGTTACATGACATGTAGCACTAAATCTGCTATGTCAAATGACATTCTAACCCCTAAATCAGATGGATCAGCCCGTGTTGGAAATATGACTCAGCATGAACTCGGGTCATGAGTGACAACACGTCATCTACACGTGCAAACTTCGAAGAATCTTGTCTACCGACACGTGTCACTATCTTGTAGTAAACAACCAATGGCCCAGATTTCATCCCCTTTTGTAACGGTCATATTCTCTTTCAGCCTGTATAAAAACCAATGATCAGACCCAAGTTCACTCAAATCATCAAAAAGAAACCAACTACACACATAGTCATGAGAAAAAATATGATACATTCTCCTAGTAGTAGTAGAAACAACAACATCAAGGCTAGTGAAGAGAACCAACCAAATCTATGTTCACTCTGTGATGTAGGAAGCCATGAATCAAAGGTTTGTCCTTGGATGTATTCTAGGTGTAAACATATACCTTGTAATGGCATAAGGCAATTACTCAGATCAAAGACAAGTGAAACAGAAGGTGAAATGTTCTTCAAGTGCTCAAATCCTACCTACACATACTTTGAATGGTTTGCTTTAGCCATTGATGTAGTCAAATGTGCTTTGATATCAAGCTTCCATTTAAGATTTGTTGTTGTGTTTGTGGAGAAACCGGGTCACTCCTACAACAAATGTCCACCGGCAGATCTACAATGCTTCAAAGATCACTGCAAATCAGAAATGAAACTGAAATTATGTAAGAATAATCACAACTTCAACATAGCTTATCTTACCTGCACAGATTGTGAAGCTTTCAGATGGGTTTCTGATCACATAGTCATTGCTGCAAGGGAAAGTGTTATGCATTCAAGTATTCATGTCAAAGAAATATGTAAGGAAGTTAACAAAAAGCTTACAATGTAATATTCCCTACTTTAAACTAATAAACTTTGATTAATATTAAAAGTTACTTCAAACCCATATTGTTTTATCATCCATAAACAGTTCAGACCTAAAAGCAGTTGAAACAAAAGACAAACACCGCAAGAAAGGATCACAAATCCAACAAAAAAGCAAAACAGACACACACATTACTTCTTCTTTGCATTCTTTCTCGCTTTCCCTTAGCTCTGTAATATGATAGCAATATTCTCGAGCCACATATCCAATACCTGCAAAAGCTTGATCGAAACTTTGTGTGTTACTAGGCCTAGATGCAGATCTTTGAGTGTTTGGTACTGGAGGTGGTTTTCCATGAGAGGATGTTCTTGCAGAAGACTCACCAACATATGATGCTTTTCCTTGCTTCTTTTCATTGCCCCTTGCAGTGCTAGTTTCATCTCCATCTGAGTTTGTGAAGTGAAGTTTGTAGCATCACACTCAGTTCTTGGCCTATATCCAGTTTGATTCTTACCAACATCACCACCTTTACAAGTTCTCTTGTTGTGACCTTCTGTAGATCCACACCGAGTACACTTCCTTTTCTTCTTCTCGTTTGAGGTTCATCATAACTTCTTCTCCTCTTTGAATGAGGTCTGCCAGGCTTTCTTTGGCTGGGAGGGTGTAGTATCTTGTTTTCCATTGGTGGCTGCAACAAGAAACAAAGAAAAGAAAAGATCAGAGAAGAAAGAAGAGATGAGATGGGAACTGATGAAACCCTAAAGTGCTTTTAAATAGAAAAATAAAGTTAAAGTTTAAAGTAAATGCACAACAACCCATAAAGTATAGAATAGTACCTCTGGATAGTCAGAAATGTCTTCCAATGGAAAAACTTTTGGAGCATATGTGGTCCTATAATAATCCACTGAATAGTAAGGAGAGCAATACCTGACAAAACAAATGTAAATAATATTGTTAAAATCTTGCCTTTAATGTTTGCCGGTACATTAATGCACAAATAAAAGAGAAATAAAAAATGTAAATGCCACAATAAAATGGACAAAATATTTGACAGAATCTGATACTATATTTTCTTGGTCGGGATTATTGATTTTGTTTTTAAACAAAAAACAAAAATAAAACACTCACATCACCCATCATAGATTTGATTCCCTTTTCAAACAAATAAAACCAAACAAATCTAAACAAACCCATCATAGATTTGATTCCCTTTTTAAACAGAAGAAAACAAAGTTAGGGTTTATGAAAAAAACTTACGGCTTAATCGACTTCGCCTTCTCCTTCTCCTTTTTGCTCTTCATCTTCTCGTTTACAGAAATAGAGATCTAAATACCCTAATTACAAGTACGAAGAACAAATCTTCGATTTCAATCACTCGTGTTCTTCAGACTCAGAGAGACAGATAGAGAGGCGGAGAAAAATGAGTGGGAATGAACTGAACCCTAACTTGTGTTTTCCTTTTTGTTCTTATCAAATGAGTATATTAGTCATTACGCCCACCAATATCTCATCTCGTGTGATGAGATATTGACCGAGTAAAACGAGTTTTACCAAACTGGTGGGCCCAGACGGAAAACGTGACGGTAAGGGCATTTTATTAAATTTCAAAAAAACGTGAGCATTTTCTTAATTAGATTTCCCCTCATGGGCATTTTCTTAATTTTCCCAAATTATAAAGTATAACAACAGCTCGGGCGGCTGAAATAGAAAAATTAGGGTTACAGTTCTTGATTTTTCTTTAGTGTGAAGGCAAAATCTGAGCAAAGTAAATTAGCTTTACAGTCGTCGTGATGTCTACACCTCTGAGGAACGTGAATAACTGGTCACTAACACAACACAAGAATGGTGGTTCATCAACTGTTCAAAACCCTAAAAATTCAGATTCAAAGGGGAAAAGGTCGAATTTTTCTGAAGGTCTCACACCACCGCCTGTGAATTTCTTAGGAGCGAATGATGGTGGTGTTGATGGCGATGGGGATATGAAGGTATGGAAGAGGTTTAAAAAAGCGGGGCTGTTAGATGAAGTTTCTTTGGAGCAAAAGGATCGAGCAGCTCTACTCGATAGGGTTTCTACCCTTGAAAAAGAGCTATTTGAATATCAATACAATATGGGGCTTCTTTTGATCGAAAAGAAAGAATGGATTTCGCAGTATGATGAAATCAGGGAAGCTTTGGCAGCAGCGCAGGAGTGCTTGAAAAGAGATCAATCTAGTCATCTGATCTCAATTTCTGAAGTGGAAAGACGTGAAGAGAATCTGAGAAATGCATTGGGGGTTAGGAAACAATGCGTTGATGATCTCGAAAAGGCTCTACGTGAAATGCGAGCAGAAAGTGCAGAAACCAAGTATAATGCTGAGTTAAAGATGACTGAAGCACATGATTTAGTTGCTAGCCTTGATGAAAAATCTCTGCAAGTTGAAGCAAAATTGCATGCTGCTGATGCCAAATTGGCTGAAGCTGATCGAAAGAGTTCTGAAATTGAAATAAAACTGAAAGAATTGGAGGCTCGTGAAATTAAACTTCGAAGTGAACGGAAGTCGTTAAATGCAGAGAGAGAAATGAATGAAGAATCTATTGCTAAACAACGAGAAGAGATGGGTCAATGGGAAAGAACGCTACAAGAGCGTGAAGATATATTGACAGATGGCCGAAGAATCCTCAATCAGAGGGAGGAGAGGGCAAATGAGATGGACAGAAGCTTGAAACAGAAGCAGAAGGATGTTGATGAGATAGAAAAGATGGTTAAGAAAGAATCCTTGAGATTGAAGCAGAAAGAAGAGGATTTAGAAATTAGGCTTGCAGAATTTGTTTGCAAAGAAAAAGAAGCTGACACTAGCAAAGAACAACTAGAGATTAAAGAGAAGAAACTGCTCGTTCTGGAGGACAAGCTAAATGTTCAGTCGAAGCTTCTTGATGAGCAGAACGTCCAAATAGATTCTAGAAGACACGATTTTGAGCTGGAAGTGAAGAAATTAAAGGAAAAGGAGAAAGATATTGATTTAAACGGGAAACAAATGGAAGAGAAAGTGATGTCTTTCAAATCTCAGGAAAAGGACTTGGAGAAGGAAAAGAAACAATTGGTTGTCGATAAAGAACATATGCAGATTCTAATAGGTGTCCTTGAGAAGACCATGAATGAAATTAGGGTAGAAAAACTGCGGCTATCTGAAGAGGAAAAAAAACTCAAAGTAACTGAAGAAGAGAGGACAGAGCATTCACGCCTGACGTCAGAACTGAAACATGAAATAGCCAAGTGCAAGCAGGAAGAAGAGTTGCTTGTGAGGGAGCGTGAGGGTCTGAAGGGGGAGAAGGAGAACTTTGAACGGCACTGGGAATTACTGGATGAAAAGAAAGATGAGATTGTTAAAGAGCTGAAAGATGTCAGGGAGGAGAGGGAAAGATTGGAGAAACTGAAACAGTCTGAAGAAAGACATTGAAAAGCTTGATAACCTTATAAAGGATAAACGTTAGCAATTTCTTCTTTAATTTTCTCCTTTTTTTTCTTTAGTTTTTAATATTGTTATTAAATAAATCTCTCATAGTCGTATAAGAGTACTTACAGTGATGGGAATCCCTTTGTCTTGAAGGATCAAAGTGGTGTAAGTGCTGGCTAGTTCTCCGGTGGAAGCCATGTTTCTGGCTGAGAGATTTTCTAGAAGTGTTTATATTCAGATAAGCTAGAGAGTGAGAGATCCCTTGTGCAAGAACTGCATGTTTTCCTTGTATCTTCTTCAAGTTTGGTTCTTCAGGCCCGTGGCCTTGAACTTGTGCGCTTGAACTCTAAGTAAACCTGTATTAATTATAAGAGAATATTGGTTAAAGAATAAAAATAAGCATTTTATTTTATTTCTCTAGTTGTAGTTAGTATACAAACAAGATGCAACCAGTGTGCACAAATCACAAGACGCCAATACTATAGTACAGGTCCTGATAATGGTGGAGGGACTAAGTAACCGACCACTACTGAAGGAAGCCCAAGAAAAGGAACAGAGAGTATTTGTCGGTTCTCATCTAGTTATCTGCAAAAACAAGTTGAAAAATAGTTACCTTTGGATGTTGCCAGCGGCACTGAAGACTGCAGGAGGCCTTGGCCACATGTGGATTGTGGAAAAACTAAATCACAGGAATAGGGATTGGACTTCGTGGAATAAGCATTTGAGTGTGCAGCAACAAAATCACAGGACTAGGGATTGTATTTCATGGGATAAGCATTTGAATGCGCAGCAACTAAAGCGCTGGACTAGGGATTTGAATTCGTGGGATAAGAATTTAATGTGCAGCTATCAGAGGAGGGACTATGCAGTGGATGCTGAAGGCCGTTTTCCTTTGCTCTCTTTTTCTTTTCCTCTGGGGTAGGCAAATGTTATACTAACTATCTTTTTGTAACGGAGGGATATAATCAGCCTTTGATTTATTTTTGTTTTTCTCCTAAATGATCTGAAATCTTCTTGCTGGCCTTTCTATATGAACTTTTTTTGTTACAAACCAAGAAAAGGTGCAAAGTAACCACACGAGTATGACAACAAAAATAGGCACGTATAATCAAGCCAATAAAAACTCTTCATAAATCTACTAATCTAGCTGGTAACCTAGATCATGCATGCTTCAACTGTTCAATTGTATGATCATCTCTTCAATGTTGATAAATAAATCCTTTTGGAGAAGCATCATAAGGGATTCCGTTGTTGGCTTGGTCAAGGAGATACTTCTTCAATTCTTCAGGAAACTCAGCAGGTTTAAATACACCCTCTCTACGGCATTTTTCCCCATATTTCGCCATGCAGTCGGCAATCTTGTTATCATATCTTGGAATTGTTTCCACAAGGGACGTGTATCCAGTAAAGTGTGTTGCCAACTCTACTATCTCTTGAAGGAGACATCGAAAGTTTATCACAACTTTTCGTCAGATCCATTATGATGTAGTGATCTTGTTTGTATGTCGATGATACCTCGATCGAAGTTGTATATCAATTCTTCTTCTTCTTCCTTCCCCCAAAACTCTCCTCTCTCTAACGAACAACAACAATGTTAGAAATTTTTATTATCTTAACTTTGAATGATATTTGGGGAGATATACTAACATTGTGGTGTTGCTCGTATAGAGCTCCTAGAATTCTGTAGTGAGAGTTGTGAAGCAAGACTTTGTAACTTGAACTTCTTCTTCTGTTAATCTTCTTGCTTGCTTTACAAATGACACACGGCTTGCCTATTTATAGGCTTTACAACTTCCATAACTCTAGAAGTCTCTGACTATCTAGTCTAACATCCTATCTAAAAGATTCTTCCCACTCACATTTCTTTTACATCTTTTACATTTACATTAAGGTACTTACTTGACCGACCTTCTCTAGAATTATCTAGAGAACATTTAGACTAGAACATACTTCAATTGATATTTTCAAATGACTACTGACTTAGCTAACTCTAGAACATTCTAGAGTGTTTATTTTTAACACCTTTCTATACTTGTCTAGAACATTCTATCCCATTACTAATTACATGTTACAACACCCCCTCTTAATTTGTAATGTCCTCTTTATGATATTCACCCAGCCTTCAATTGCCATTAGCCTCTTGTGCTCGTGTTGGCGAATCTTATTGTTCTTCCGCTCTCGTCTTCTAACAGTGTCTCCATATCTCTTGTTTTAGATCTTCTTTGGTGACCTGGTATTTTTACAGCCTGATTGTTGTAGGTTCAAATGGCTCCGTCTTGTGCCGCTACTCTCCTCCTTTACGGTTTAGACCGAACTTGACGATCTTAAATTCAGAGGCTTTGCCTCTTGTTGATATCCCTCGCCTTATACGAAACTTAACCATCGTAGGTTCACAGGTTTCGCCCACTCAACTTTGTGAGTAGAATATTTTCTCAGGATGGCTTTCTTTTTTGCCATCTCTGTTATTTGAGGAGGCATTCTTTGATGCTCTCTTCCCTCAAACTTTTCATTGGATGCACCCTTATGTGCATCTCTTTGCGAGGATGGAAACCTTTTTTTTTTTTTTTTTTTTTTTTTTTAACGGAAGGTGGCAAAACTTGTACTCACTCATTTGTTGTTTGGAGACATATCATTTCCAGGAACTATATATTTCCACTCTAACTTGACTTCACGAGCTGCTACTTTCCATTTTTTTCTTTTTTAATATTTTTTCACATTTTCTAAACTTGGACATGGGTGATAACTAGTGTGTACAGGGGTTGCAAAATGAACTTGGAAAGTTGAGACGTACCTTGCGTCTTCTCACATCTTTATACTTCAATTGTGCGGAATTATCTTCTCTTCTCTTTATACTTCATTGTTGCGGAATTATCACTTTCAGTTTGTTGCGGAAACTTTAACACCCATTTGGATCGAACCCGCTCTGATACCATGTTAGAAATTTTTATTATCTTAACTTTGAATGATATTTGGGGAGATATACGAACATTGTGGTGTTGCTCGGATAGAGATCCTAGAATTCTCAGTAGTGAGAGCTATGAAGCAAGACTTTGTAACTTGAACTTCTTCTTCTATTAATCTTCTTTCTTGCTTTACAAATGACACACGGCTTGCCTATTTATAAACTTTACAATCGACTTCCCTAACTCTAGAAGTCTCTCTGACTATGTAGTCTAACATCCTATTGTTTGTGGTTGAAAATGGTTTCTGTTGATTTCGGTAATTTCGTTGTGTGGGTGAGAAACGAATTTAAACCCTAAACAATGTACTGCAAGGGAGTACTTTAGATTCGAGACATAAATTTGTACAAGTCCGGCCTAAACCAAGAAATGGCCGTTCCAGACTTGCTTTGGCCACAAAGTGGAGGAGAATGGGTTGGTTTTCGGGAGGGAAGCAAGGAAAGTGATGAGAACAGAAAAGTTGATTTTGGAAGAGTAGTTGTGTTACGACTTGTATCAGAAAGTGGGAAGCTAACATATGGGAAAGCTAGAAAACGTTTTCTGAGTCGTGTATGCTCCTTACTGAACTTGTTTTGTTCGGTGGAAATAGGTAAAACCTATTTATATAAGTCGAAGTGAAATGTACTCTGCTCTCGTTAAGGAATGGAAAAATGGGTGAGTAAATGGGAGGAGGTGGTAACAGTTAATGCATGGAATTGATGTTCCATAAAACCGTTAGCGCATGGAATTGATGTTCCATAAAACCGTTAACGCAGGGAATTGATGTCCCATAAAAGAGAGTTTCACCATTAATTCCCTGTATTTACTAACCGTCTCATCCTTATGACACTTCCTTATGACGGGCGTAGTGTACGCCGCACGCTGTAAACCGCCAAACCAATACCCAAAGAGGATCCCCCAGTTTGTGATATGTGTTGATGTCTCGAATGTTTTCTGTAGAAAACAGGTAGCATATTGTTGTTGCCTCGGCAAGTCGAGCTTGGGAGACTTGCTAGCTTGGTGACCTTTGGCGGTCGAGATTTTGCATCTTAAGAGGAAAGGTAGCCGTTGATCGTCGCACACTTTCGTTTGTTGGTGGCCGCATAGCGTGGCGCGGCTAGGTTGGCATGCCATTGGCATGGAATGGTGGTGCGGCTAGGTTGGCGTGACCAAACTAGGGGTTTGGGTCAAAGGTTACCATGTGTTGTCTGGTAACCTTGGACGGCTAGGATTTGCTCCTGGGATTGAATGGCGACCGTTGATTGTCGCACGCCTTCGTTTTGGTAGCCGCGCAGGGAAGGAAAGCATGGTGGCGCGGCTAGGTTGGCATGTCGTTGGCATGGTTTGGCGTGGCCAAACTTAGGTTATCGGTCAAAAGGTTACCATGGTTCTGTGACGCCATTATCTGACTAGGGTTTTATGATTTTAACCCCAAGCTAAAAACCACCATCAACATTAAGTTCCCTGCTTAGCTCGGAACAGGGGAATTGTTGCGAGGTAAGCATATGATGGTGACAGACAAGGATGGAATCGAAAAGTAAATCATGCAAGATGGTCAGGAAAGTCCGACTAACCTTTTTCGAGAGGTATGGAGAATTCATGATCCCGCATTCGGCAGTCTTGCATAGATTCTATTTGTGGCGTAGACCGTGAAGTGGTCAGATGAGGATCGTCGGTTTGGTCTGGCTACGCATCATCTTGACTAGGTTAGGGAACGTCATAACGCTGGCTTGGCAAGTTGGTGCTGGCGCGGCAAGTCATGGCGCGGACATCTTCGGATGATGGGGCCACGGCAATGGAAAGGTCAACTCGGCGTGGTGCGGTCATGGTAAGGCGCGGTTTGATGAGGCATGCACGGACAGCTCGGCTTCGTGGGGCCAAGGCAAGGCGCGGATGGCTTGGTGATTTGTCTTCACGGGCCCAGTTGCCTCTTTTCATCACTTGGATCAAATAGGAAGTCCTTTCCTTATTCAAATTCCCAAGTATCACGCCTATAAAAGGGGGGTCGGCCTCTCCATTTACTTCACGCCTCCATTATATATATATATATATATTGCTCTGGTTGTTTGGTAATGGTGAAGTGGACGAGCGGATTAGGTATGTCTTCCAGCACTTCCTCTTTAACTTGCTTCCTTTTGCTTTCTTGTGTTGGTGCCAACCCTAGTTGTAGGCGTAGTTTTTCATGACCTTGTAGAAATGTTGCCCTTCTGTGTTGGTGTGAATCCTAGCCGTAGGTACGTTTTGCACGAGCTTGTAGTATTATTTAGGCATGAATACCATAGCAATGTTGACCGCCTCAACTTACTGTGCAAAGTAAGCACGAGATAGTAACTGTCATTCCCTTTCCACCAAAACCTAGTTTCTAGGGTTTACTCCTTGTCTTGGTGTGGCCGTGTGGACGGTTCCCATGGTGGGGCGTGCCTCCTTGGTCGGGCACGAATTTTCTGCTGCAGGGTACGGCCTTGGCATGAGGTGGTGATGCAGGGCACGTCAGTCCCCAATTTTGTTTTCGCGTATACATATTATGACCTTGAAACAAAATGGCTTGCGTTTTGGGTGGATCTCTTTCGTCTGAAAAAATAATTTCCATGCGCTTTCCGTAGTAATTTCTCTTCGTATTGTTACATTGTAGTTTTTTGGAAGGTGTAAGTACCGTGAGAGAACCTTCGTTATGATGTCGCTAGAGAAAAGTTCTGTCGTACCAAGAGACATTGGCAATTCCAAGCAAAATGTAAGTGATGAATTATTCACAGCATCGGCCACAATTAAGAGAAACCATCCCAAGTACGTGTCGATTCTTATGACCGGTTCGGAAAGTGAGGGAGGAGACCTGTCGGTTCGGCCAGGAGGCGTAGTAAGGTTTTACCTTCAAAGGAAAGAATATCATGCCTCTCCTATCGACTTTAAAATCTCTGTGAGTCCGTTGCGTCCCTTCGATAAATGGATGCGATTAATGATGAGCCAGGAGCATGTAAAAATGAATTTGACCAAGGTGCAGATCGTTGATGCTGTTGCGGCTTCCGCAGTGCTTCAAGTTAGAAAAGATATTTCAGGCTTGGTTGCTTTTGTTTCCAGATGGTGTCCGGACACCCACATGGCCGTATGCAGGTGGGGTGAAATGACCATCTCCTTCGAGAGCGTGGCTGTATTGCTGAACCTTCCCGTAATTGGGAATCTCGATGTTAGGTTGTCTGCAGATGAAGAATAAATGCATGCCGCCCTGCTTGCGAAATCAAAAGGATTCGTTCGTAAAGAAAACGAGACGAGATGTTTTTATGACTGATGGGCGTCTCAGTGGTTTCCTGATGAGTTGGAGTCGAAACAGAAGAATAATACGCTTCATGTCGCGGCGTTCTTGGGTCTTTGGTTATCCAGAGATATTTTTGACGACGACTCGGGTAAGAAGAAGATAAGACAGGAACTTATCAAGTTTGCCATAAAATTGGAAAAAGGTGTCATTTTCCCTATTGGCGGTTTGTTTCTTGGTTTTTTGTATGCACACTTGGATCAGCTGGTTTCGGACATGCGCGCCTCAAACGGCTACATGAAAGTGGATTCGTATGTTCATGCCGCGTTTCTCCAGGCATGGCTGTGGGAGCATTTCGAGAAGTATGCCCCAAAACCATTGACTGCACTTCCCGAGTCATGGGGTGGCTCTAGGATACTGCGCTTGTCGAACAGGTGCCCAAAGACTGGTTCAAACTTGGTCGGACTTCTTGAAAACTCGTACGCGGTTAATTTTCGTCCATGGGCTCCGGTGCATACGTCTATAACTCAGATCAGTACCTTTGCTCTTGCTCCGAACATGTCTTTGTATTTTGATAAAGAGGATCTGAGTGTTGGAGAGATCGTGTTCATGCGAAGCTGCACGCCCGGTCATGTGCCGTCTTTCTTTCGAGGATCTTGCAAAGCAATCTCTTATAACATCAATAGAGAGGCTCGGCATATGGGTTTTTACCAAGGGGTCCCACTCGTTCGTCAGCCGGTTGTTCCAGAAATCTCGTTGTCAACTATTCTCGATGTTAGTGTTCTCGTGTCGGGAAAAAGTATCTCTTTTCTGCTTGCGGAACGAAATCCATCAACAACCTCCAAATATAATATATTTTTGCAGGACGAGTTTCTCGTTATCCATGGATTTGTGAATGATGTGGTAGAAAACCGTCGCGGTAAGCCTTCTCCTGCAGTTTTAGCGGAACATCCACTGCTGAGGGATCCCAAGAGAAAATCTGTTAGACCGAATGAAGATAGTCCCCAAGTGAAGGAGCGAAGATCTAAAAGCCGTGCTGGTGGTTTTCAGTCGGGTCCGACGGCTCTTCCGACTTTTAGTTCTTCCAATATGCGAGTATGTATAATTTTCATCCTAATTCGGTCGGATTACGTATTTCTTTGTCTCATTTCTGAGCGTTTGTTCTTTTGTCTTACCCAGGGTCTTAGCAGTGTGAACGCCTTCAGTACACTTGCATGTGGTCAGAAGACGTCATCTCTTGGAACGGAAAGCGGCGATGCTGAACCTTCCCATGGTGAAGGGGAATCCGAGAAGGATGAAATCTCAGAGTCCAGAGATGGCGAGAGTAGTTATTCCGATAGCAGTGCTGAATCTTCCTCCAGTCGGTCTGAAAGCGAATCAGTGAGTCTTCTCCATTTTCTTCTTCTTCCTTCTTTCTTCCTTATCCATCTTTTTTTTTTTTGAAGAATGTCTAAGCCGTGATATCACAGAGCGAAGCCGGTTCTGAAGTTGAACTTGAGACGGAAGCTGGTGGAGACACGGCTTCGTCTGCAGCCGTGTCAGCCAAACCTGGTGGCTTTGAAACAGAGGACGATCAAGATGGAAGCGTCGTAGTGACTCAGACAACGGAGATTGCTCATGTGAATATTGGCGCAATTGTTGTTAGGAGTCCTTTGCCAGTTACTGATGCAGTCGCAGGCGCAGGCGCCACCTTTGTCCCTCCATACCTGGTTCCTTATCCGGATCATGTGTTGATTGGGGGATTTAGCGTGCCAGCTAAACAGGCTGCGTTATACACCAAGATATGGGAAAGCTATGGTCATATTGCCACGACCAAGAAGATTACTAGCCAATACTGATAGACGCATTTATGTGTCTATTTTATCTCGATTTTTTATATTGTTAGTACCCATTTTCGTACTTATTACAGTGTTTTATGTGTTTGTAGGTATTTTTGGGCAATAAATATTTTTGTAGAAATCGCCTCGAAAAGTTGATAAAGGCTCCCGATGGATACCTACTATTCGGACTCTGAGTTTGGATAAGGGGCACTCCAGTTGATAAGGGGCATTCAACTGCTATTTGCACCCCAGATGATCTAGTTACACCCCTAGGACATATGCCATGGGCACCCTCGAACTGGATAGAGGGAGGTCTTCTTCAACATTTCAAATCTAGATTTGGAGGGAAAATAAGCTGTCACCTGCTGTTTATGGGTAAAAATCGTTTCCGCCGATTTTGGTAAATTCGGTAGGTGAGTGAGAAACTGGTTTAAACCCTAAACAAATGTGCTGCACATGAGCACTTTATAGATTCGAGAGATCAATCTGTACAAGTCCGGCCTAAACCAAGAAATGGCTGTTCCAGACTTGCTTCGGTCACAAAGTGGAGGAGAAGGGTTGATTTGGGGAGGGAAGCAAAGAAAGGTGTTGAGGAGAATAATAGTGCGGGAGAGTAGTGTCTCGACTTGTATCAAAAAGTGAAAGCTTAGGAAGCTTGCAAGAGATGAAAGCTTTTTTGGAGAGCTTGGAAAGTTGCCTTTTCTGAGAGTGTTGTATTTTTCCCCTGACCGAGACTTGTTGTCTGGTGGAAATAGGTAAGACCTATTTATACAAGTCGAGATTGAAACGTACCCTGGCCTCATGAAGGAAGAGAGTAAAGGGTGAAATAATGGGAGGAGATGTTAACCGCAAGGTGTTTATGGGTGAAAACGTTTTCACCACTATTTTCTCATTTATTTGATCGCTTTATTCTTATTCACGCTTTCTTAATGTGAGCGTAGTGTACGTTGCAAGCTGTGACCGCCAAACCAAGACCCTGGAAAGCATCCCCCAGTTTGTGTTGATGTCTCGAGTGTTGGTTGCACCTTGAATGCAAGTGGCGCTGCTAGGGGCGCGTATGGCATGTGCCAATGCCATGTGCGGAATGCCTTTGTTGCGGGTTGCACCTCGAGCGCAAGTGGCAATGCCGAGCTTCTAGTAGCGTGTGTGGCATGTGCCAATGGAATGTGTGGAATGCCTTGGTGGTAGGTTGTACGTTGAGTGTAAGTGGCAATGCATAAAGCTACCAGCGAGCGTGTTGGCATGTGCCAATGGCATGCTCGGCCATTAGGGCCATGCCTTGGTGAGAAAAGCTACCAGCGAGCGTGTTGGCATGTGCCAATGGCATGCTCGGCCATTAGGGCCACAGCCTGGTGAGAAAAGCTACCAACGAGTGTGTTGGCATGTGCCAATGGCATGCTCGTCCATTAGGGCCACGCCCTGGTGAGAAAAGCTACCAGCGAGCGTGTTGGCATATGCCAATGGCATGCTCGGCCATTAGGGCCACGCCCTGGTGAGAAAACCTACCAGCGAGCATGTTGGCATGTGCGAATGGCATGCTCGGCCAATAGGGCCATTCCCTGGTGAGAAAAGCTACCAGGGAGTGTGTTGGCATGTGCCAATGGCATGCTCGGCCATTAGGGCCACGTCCTGGTGAGAAAATCTACCAGCGAGCGTGTTGGCATGTGCTAATGGCATGCGTGGCCAATTTGGCCTAGGTTGCACGGTTTGCAAGCCTAGGTGCGGGCGCTACTTTGGCATGGCACGGCTAGGGCCAAGGTAAGGGTGGTTAGCTTGGCGTGGCGTGACCAGCGTAGCTAGGGCCAAGGCAGAGTGTGTTTGGCATGGCCCGGCTAGCTTGGGCTAGGTGTGGCTGGCATGATTTGCCATTGGCACGGAGGTGCGGCTAGCATGGTTGGCATGCTTTGGCGCGTTTGGTGAGGCTGGCATGATTTGCCATTGGCATAGAGGTGCGGCTAGCTTGGGCTAGGTGTGGCTGGCATGATTTGCCATTGGCACGGAGGTGCGGCTAGCAAGGTTGGCATGCTTTGGCGCGTTTGGTGTGACTAGCATAGCTAGGGCCAAGGCAGAGTGTGTTTGGCATGGCGCGGCTAGCTTGGGCTAGGTGTGGCTGGCATGATTTGCCATTGGCACGGAGGTGCGGCTAGCAAGGTTGGCATGCTTTGGCGCGTTTGGTGTGACTAGCATAGCTAGGGCCAAGGCAGAGTGTGTTTGGCATGGCGCGGCTAGCTTGGGCTAGGTGTGGCTGGCATGATTTGCCATTGGCATGGAGGTGCGGCTAGCATGGTTGGCATGGTTTGGCGCGTTTGGTTTTGCTGGCATGATTTGCCATTGGCGCAGAGGTGCGGCTAGCTTGGGCTAGGTGTGGCTTGCATGATTTGCCATTGGAACGGAGGTGCGGCTAGCATGGTTGGCATGCTTTGGCGCGTTTGGTGTGACTAGCATAGCTAGGGCCAAGGCAGAGTGTGTTTGGCATGGCGCGGCTAGCTTGGGCTAGGTGTGGTTGGCATGATTTTCCATTGGCACGGAGTTGCGGATAGCATGGTTGGCAAGCTTTGGCGCGTTTGGTGTGGTTGGCATGATTTGCCATTGGCGCAGAGGTGCGGCTAGCTTTGGCTAGGTGTGGCTGGCATGATTTGCCATTGGCACGGAGGTGTGGCTAGCATGGTTGGCATGCTTTGGCGCGTTTGTTGTGACTAGCATAGCTAGGGCCAAGGAAGAGTGTGTTTGGCATGGCGCGGCTATCTTGGGCTGGATGTGGCTGGCATGATTTTCCATTGGCACGGAGGTGCGGCTAGCATGGTTGGCATGCTTTGGCGCGTTTGGTGTGGCTGGCATGATTTACCATTGGCGCAGAGGTGCGGCTAGCTTGGGCTAGGTGTGGCTGGCATGATTTTCCATTGGCACGGAGGTGCGGCTAGCATGGTTGGCATGCTTTGGCGCGTTTGGTGTGACTAGCATAGCTTGGGCCAAGGCAGAGTGCGTTTGGCATGGTGCGGCTAGCTTGGGCTAGGTGTGGCTGGCATGATTTGCCATTGGCACGGAGGGGAATTAGGGTTTTGTTCGTTGTAACCCTAATTTGAAAAAATACCCCCTATTAATAACTGACTACATGCATTAAACTTTTTAAAAAATGTGTCACCAGTAACATTAGGTTATTTGGGTGTTTATACGATTTTACCCTTTGTTTAAAAACCACCATCAACATTAAGTCCCCCGCTAGCTCGGAACAGAGCTTTGTTGCGAGGTAAGCATAAGATGGTGACAAACTATCAACAAAGAAATCATAAAGAGAATTGAGGAGGCTTGTCGACCTTTTTATAAATAGGATTTGGAATCCTTGCCTCCGGCGCTTTGCACAAATCAGAGAGGTCGGCATAATTGGGAAGTTAGCGTCGTGAGAGACAGGAAGCTGGGTGGCATTGAGAAGTTGACGCGAGTTGGGAAACGGAGCGTGCTTGCCGGCGGGACCGGCGCAAAGTGGGAAGCTGATCGCGCTAGCTGGCGGGACCGGTGCAAGGTGGGGAAGCTGAGCGTGCTAGCTGGCGTGACTTGGGCGACGTTGGTAAGTTGGGCGCAATTGGTGGTACCGGTGCAACTTGGGCGACGTTGGGAAGTTGGGCGCAATTGGTGGGACCGGTGCTACTTGGGCAACGTTGGGAAGTTTGGCGCCCTTGTGGGCCCGTTCCTTATATGCACGATTTTTGGTAAAGGGAAATCCTTCCCTATTTCAGAATCTCCACTCCCATATATATAAAATCCCTTTCTCTCATGTTTGTTCTTTCATCTTTTCATACTAGCGGCAGAGTCATAAAGAAAAACCGGTTTCTGTGTATGTCTTCCAAGACTTCTCTTGTTTCCCTTTACATGTAGGTGCAAACCTTAAAAGTAGGCGTTTTATAATCCTTGCAATGATATTGCGCATATGATTTCTTGGCGTGCTTCTTGTAGAAAATATTGTATATATGCACCCAAGGGAAATACTGTATATACGATTTGAACCCGTAGAAAAACGCTCCATATATAATTTTGAACCCGAAGAAGGATACCATAGACGCATTCGAGCCCGTAGAAAATACCGCGTATATAGTCTTGAACCCGAAGAAGGATACCTGCACACACTTGAGCCCGTATAAAATAATGCGTATATAATTTTGAACCTCGAAGAAGATATGCGTGTGCATTTTCGAACCCGTAGAGAATACCGTATATGTGCTTCATATGACTTCGAACCCATAGGAAATATTGCATATATGAATTTCTGAATCGAAGAAAATATCGCATGGCAGTTTTGAACCCGTAGAAAAATGCTCCATATATAATTTTGAACCCGAAGAAGGATACCATAGACGCATTCGAGCTCGTAGAAAATACTGCGTATATAATTTTGAACCTCGAAGAAAATACTGCGTGTGCGTTTTGAAACCGTGGAGAATACACCCTCTTTTTTTATTTTTTTTTAGGTTTTCCTTTTGTAGGGTGCGGTTATGTGTCAGGGAGATAATTTCGTCTTTCTCCGTGTGCAGATATCTTGTTACTAAGTTGTTATGAAGAAATCCAACAAGATGTTACCTGAACAAAATTTCGCCTCATCGAAGGATGTTCATAGTTCCAAACCAAACACGGATGATGAATTCTTTGCTAGACCCTCGCCCTCGCTCGGAAGAATCACCTGTGTTTCGTTCCAATTTTGTTAACCGGTGGTGAAGATGAAAAGAAGACACGTTCGGTTCTCCCAGAGAACACCATACGGTTCTGTCTTCATAAAGGGGTATATTCTTCTTCCAACATTAATTTCAGGATGTGTCAGAGCCCATTGCGTTGTTTGATAGATGGGTTGAGTTCATGGTGAGTAGGGAGCACATAAATACCAACTTGACTCGAGCGCAGATTATTGATGTTGTCAGAGCTTTAGTAAATCTCCAGATTAGGAAGGATATCCCGGGCTTGGTTGCTTTCATCTCCAGATGGTGTTCGGACACCCATACGATCATATGTAGATGGGGTGAAATAACTTTCTCCCCTGGAGAGTGTGGCTCTCTTGTGAATCCGGTAGAATCGGAATCTTAATATCCGATTGTCTCGAAGGTGAGGAGAAGATGCGGGACGACCTTGCCGCTAAGTTGGGAGATTACGCTCGAAAAGACTCCACTGCGAAGTCGAAGGATTCTGTCCGGAAAGAGGATGAAAGGTGCTTTTACAGCTGGTGGATATCTCAATGGTTTCCGGACGAGCTGGAACCTAAACAGAAAAGCAGTGATCTTCATGTTGCAGCATTTTTGGCTCTCTAGTTGTCTAGAGACATTTTTGATGACGGTTACGGCAAGAAGGAAATAAGACCGAGTTGCTAGTGATTGCTTTGTGAAGTTAGCAAAAGGTGAAGTTCTTCCCATTGGCAAGCTATTCCTTGGTTCCCTATATGTGCATCTGGATCACCTAGTTGCGAATATGCGAGTTTCGAATGGTTTCATGAAAGTGGATTCATATGTGCACGTTGCTTTTCTGCAAGCCTGGCTATGGGAGCACTTTGAGAAGTATGCTCCGAAACCGTTGCCTTCGATTCCCGTGAGTTGGGGCGGCTCCCGAATTCTTCGATGGGTGAACAGGCGTCTAAGAGTTGGCATGATCTTGGTTAGTCTTCTCGATAAGTCGCATGAAATCAGTTTTCGCCCATGGGAGCCGGTCCATAGGTCGGTGACTCAAATTGACACCTTTTCTTCTGCTCCGATCATGTCTTTATCTTCTGACGACAACTTGAGTGCTGGTGAAAACTTGTTTATTCAAAGCTGCATGTTCGGCTATATGTCGTCTTTCTTCATGGGGTCTTTCCGAATAGCTGCTTACAATATTGACCGTGCTGCTCGTCACATGGGTTTCGATCAAGGGGTGCCTCTTGCTTACCAGCTGGTGGTTCCTAAGGATTCATTGCATGCCGCCCTCAATGCCAGTGCCTTTGAGCCGGGTATCCGCCTTTCCTTCTTTCAAACGGGAAGAGTAACTTCGACAACTTTTGGCTATAATGAGTTCTGGTACGATGAGTTCACTATGATCCAAGATTTTTTAAATAACGTGGTGGAGAATGTTCGTTGTAAACCTTCCCCATCAGTTTTGAAGAAGTATCCAAATTGAGAGATCCCAAGCGAAAGTTGCCTGGCAACTCGGAAAGTCACCAGGCAAAGGAACAGAGAACGAAGAATCGTGCTGGCGGGTTCCGGGCGGTTTCAAAAGATCCTCTCGCAGCTCTCGTGTCTTTCAGTTCTTCCAATAACTAGGTATGTGTCGCCTCATTGTTGGTTTGTCTCAAAACACATGAATTTCTGCTGAAAACATGTGTCTTGTTTCTTCCAGGGCTTCGGTAGTGTTAATGCTTTCACTGCCCTTGCACGTTGCCAGGAGACGACAATTTCTTCGAAGAATTCCGGCGGCACTAAGCCTTCTCATAGCGGTGATGAGTCAGAGAAAGTTCGACAAGTGAGAGTGATTCCTCTGGCAGCACTGGTTCTTTTTCGGGAAGTGGTTCGGTGAGTTTCGCGCTTCTTTTTCTTTCTTCTTCCGTTTCTTCTTTTGAAAAATATCCAACTCAAGTTCGCAGGAGGAATCCGGTTCGGAGGACGATTCTGGGGTGGAGCCACACGAAAACTTTCCTTTGGTGACCACCGCCGGTGACTTGGAGATGGGAGTTAGCCAATTGCCGGGCACAGATGTGGTTCAAACGATGGATGATTCTCTGATGGTTACTGCCGTAGACATGGAAGAAGACCCTTTGCGAGTCGTGAGGCCAGTTGCAGGCGCCATTTTCGATCCCCCGTACTTGGTTCCTTATCCAGGTCATGTGCTGGTTGGCGGTTTCAAAGATGTCTGGCTAAGTATGAGGCGTTGTACACCGTAACTGGGAGAAGTACGGACATATGGCCACAACCAAGAAGGTCACTAGTCGATTTGCGCTGGTTAAGCGTGTGGAAGAGGCTTTATCTTCCATCGAGGACATGCGTGAGGTGACTGGCCACACCGTTTCTGAAGACGTTATTGCCGACTGGGAGCACCATCGCGACGTGTGCGTAGAAAAGGAGTTCAATGCTTCGTGGTTTGTCGAAGGCCTTGCTGAGATCCAGAAGTAGAAAGATGCAGCAATCGAAAGCCTTTCTGCAGAGGAGATTGCACGACAGGAGGTAGAACTCGAAAAGCTTTCCAAGATGTTAACTATGAAGAGAGTGGCTCTTGAAGATGCAAAGTTGACTTTCTCCAAGAAGAGCAGACCTCTGTTGGATGATTTTACTTGAATGTTTCTCTGTTAAACTTTCATTTAGGTTTTTTTTTTTTTTTTTTTTTTTTTTTTTGAAAAAATGTACTGGATGTCTGGTTCAAAGTTCGACCGGTTTTGATAGACAGCTGGTAGCTTTTGAGGATATTGGATTATTTATGGGATGAATGGTTTTGATAATATAACTCTGATTATGTTTTGTGAAAGGAATATTGCTTTTATCAAGAACCTAAAAACATATCGTATATCTTGCCCAGTCTAAATTTACTCACTCCATAGGTTTTTGCGAACACGCCCCTCTCCATGTAAAAGGCGGCTTTGCTGGTAGCATCGCCAGCAAGTCCCCAATCGCTGGTAGCATCTTCAGCGAGTCCCCAGTTTTCTGGTGTAGTTTTTACAACTAGTAACCGGGTTGTCTGGCAGTTGAGTCAGATTGAGTCGCCTTCCCCTACCATCTTGACATCTGGGTCGAAGAACGAGATCGACAGTATGATACTATAGCCGATAGATCAATCCTCCCGCTGTGGTCGCCAATTGTTTATGGGTAAAAATCATTTCCGCCGATTTCGGTAAATTCGGTAGCTGAGTGAAAAACTGGTTTAAACCCTAAACAAATGTGCTGCACGTGAGCACTTTCTAGATTCGAGAGATCAATTTGTAAAAGTCCGGCCTAAACCAAGAAATGGTCGTTCCAGACTTGCTTCGGTCACAAAGTGGAGGATAAGGGTTGATGTGGGGAGGGAAGCAAAGAAAGGTGTTGAGACCAGAATAATTCTGGGAGAGTAGTGCCTCGACTTGTATCAGAAAGTGAAAGCTTAGGAAGCTTTCAAGAGATGAAAGATTTTTTGGAGAGCTTGCAAAGTTACCTTTTCTGAAAGTGTTGTATTTTTCTCCTGACCGAGACTTGTTGTCTGGTGGAAATAAGTAAGACCTATTTATACAAGTCGAGATTCAAACGTACCCTGTCCTCATGAAGGAAGAGAGTAAAGGGTGAAATAATGGGAGAAGATGGTAACCGCAAGGTTTTTATGGGTGAAAACGTTTTCACCATTATTTCCTCATTTATTTGACCGCTTTATTCCTATTCACGCTTTCTTAATGTGAGCGTAGTGTACTCTGCAAGCTGTGACCGCCAAACCAAGACCCTGGAAAGCATCCCCCCGTTTGTGTTAATGTCTCGAGTGTTGGTTGAACCTTGAGTGCAAGTGGCGCTGCTAGGGGCGCATGTGGCATGTGCCAATGGCATGTGCGGAATGCCTTTGTTGCGGGTTGCACCTCGAGCGCAAGTGGCAATGCCAGAGCTGCTAGTGGCGTGTGTGGCATGTGTGGAATGCCTTGGTGGTAGGTTGTACGTTGAGTGTAAGTGGCAATGCATAAAGCTACCAGCGAGCGTGTTGGCATGTGCCAATGGCATGCTCGGCCATTAGGGCCATGCCTTGGTGAGAAAAGCTACCAGCTAGCGTGTTGGCATGTGCCAATAGTGTGCTCGGCCATTAGGGCCACAGCCTGGTAAGAAAAGCTACCAGCGAGCGTGTTGGCATGTGCCAATGGCATGCTCTGCCATTAGGGCCACGCCCTGGTGAGAAAAGCTACCAGCGAGCGTGTTGGCATGTGCCAATGGCATGCTCGGCCATTAGGGCCACGCCCTGGTGAGAAAATCTACCAGCGAGCGTGTTGGCATGTGCCAATGGCATGCTCGGCCATTAGGGCCACGCCCTGGTGAGAAAAGCTACCAGCGAGCGTGTTGGCATGTGCCAATGGCATGCTCGGCCATTAGGGCCACGCCTTGGTGAGAAAAGCTACCAGCGAGTGTGTTGGCATGTGCCAATGGCATGCTCGGTCATTAGGGCCACGCCTTGGTGAGAAAAGCTACCAGCGAGCGTGTTGGCATGTGCCAATGGCATGCGTGGCCAATTTGGCCTATGTTGCACGGTTTGCAAGCCTTTGTGCGGGCGCTACTTTGGCATGATGTGGCTTGGGCCAAGGTAAGGGTGTTTGGCTTGGCGTGGCGTGACCAGCGTAGCTAGGGCCAAGGCAGAGTGTGTTTGGCATGGCGCGGCTAGCTTGGGCTAGGTGTGGCTGACATGATTTGCATTGGCATGGAGGTGCGGCTAGCATGGTTGGCATACTTTGGCGCGTTTGGTGTGGCTGGCATGATTTGCCATTGGCATAGAGGTGCGGCTAACTTGGTCTAGGTGTGGCTGGCATGAATTCCCATTAGCACGGAGGTGCGGCTAGCATGGTTGGCATGCTTTGGCGCGTTTGGTGTGACTAGCATAGCTAGGGCTAAGGCAGAGTGTGTTTGGCATGGCGCGGCTAGCTTGGTCTAGGTGTGGCTGGCATGATTTTCCATTGGCACGGAGGTGCGGCTAGCATGGTTGGCATGCTTTGGCGCGTTTGGTGTGGCTGGCATGATTTGCCAATGGCGCAGAGGTGCGGCTAGCATGGGCTAGGTGTGGCTGGCATGATTTGCCATTGGGACGGAGGTGCGGCTAGCATGGTTGGCATGCTTTGGCGCGTTTGGTGTGACTAGCATAGCTAGGGCCAATGCAGAGTGTGTTTGGCAAGGCGCGGCTAGCTTGGGCTAGGTGTGGCTGGCATGATTTTCCGTTGGCACGGATGTGCGGCTAGCATGGTTGGCATGCTTTGGCGCGTTTGTTGTGGCTGGCATGATTTTCCATTGGCGCAGAGGTGCGGCTAGCTTGGGCTAGGTGTGGCTGGCATGATTTGCCATTGGCACGGAGGTGCGGCTAGCATGGTTGGCATGCTTTGGCGCGTTTGGTGTGACTAGCATATCTAGGGCCAAGGCAGAGTGCGTTTGGCATGGCGCGGCTAGCTTGGGCTAGGTGTGGCTGGCATGATTTGCCATTGGCACGGAGGGGAATTAAGGTTTTGTTCGTTGTAACCCTAATTTGAAAAAATACCCCCTATTAATTACTGACTACATGCATTAAACGTTCTAATAAATGTGTCACCGGTAACATTAGGTTATTTGGGTGTTTATACGATTTTACCCTTTGTTTAAAAACCACCATCAACACCTGCATAAAGTTTTGATCGGATTAGCGAGATTCAAGCACGGATTTCATTTGATTTATATCTGTTAGGCCTAAACAGGCTTGTTAGGTCCATTTGATTCAATCAAATTGGTCCAAATCTTTGGCTTGCAACAAAACAGAGAGGAAATATTTCTCGGGTTTATATTTGGGAGATTTTGGTGCGATTCTATTGGGGTATTCGCGGATTTGGATATTGGTCTTGGCTTGTTGCGGTGTAACAGGGTTGCTGGGGAGTTTGATTTCGAAGGAAAAAAATCAAGTTTCTATCTCACGTAAACAGGACAGTGTTTCTGCTTTATCTTCGGTTAATATACTTGGTAATTACGTGGGAGAAAGGAGTGAAATATCCTCTCGCCAGATATAACTATATCTTTAGAGTCCGGATAGCAACAAAAGATTTGTATAAACCAAGACGTCGCGTGGAGGTGAAGAAAGGAAAGATTTTCTTTCCTTTTTACAAAACAGGAAAGTTAGCTGTCTCGGTGTTTTCTTTGCTTGGTATACAGGGAGGTTGCGTGAAGGATTAGGAAAGATATATTCTCACAAGATTCGACTTATCGAGTTTAAATAAAATTTGGGTTCACGAGAAGACCGGTGAGAGAATTCCGGTGAAAAAAAAAAGGGAAAGAAGAAGCCGAGACTTGGGAGGAAAGAATACCAAAGATTTTCTCGGATATTTGAAGGCAGTATGTATAAATATTGAGTTTTGGGGTAACACAAAGTAAATCGGGAGTTTGGGGGTGAAGCAGAGGAGACGTCGGAGCTGCAGGAGAAGTTGCAGAGTTTCTTCTCTGCGGGTGAAGAAGAAGACGAGCTGAAGAACATAAGACCCAGTTGGACAGTCGCAGAAACCGTGACCTATACTTTCAAACTCAACAACTTTGTAACAATTTTCCAACAATTATTTTGAGTTCGCAACAGTTCTGTTAGGGTTTTCTGTAACAGTTTATTGCTAACATTTTTATTAAAATAAATCATGTAAGTAACTAAGGGTAGTCAAGTAAAATAATATGGTCTCCTTAATATTTTGAGAAAGTCAAACCGGACTGTCTTTGTGAAACGGGGGGAATAATATTTTAACCTTGTGTTATGAGTTTGGTGGAATCCTAAGTCCCAGTTTATCTCGATATTCGTGACAACTTGTGAATATATTTTCTTTGTTTTTAGTGTATTTTATTTTCAAGTCTGAAGTCAAATCTTTACAAGTCTTTGAACGAACTTTTACTAACACTTTACAAACAGCTTAAAAATCCCATCAATTTTTGGCGCCGCCGACGCGGACTTGTATTTAGATTTGTTTTAGGTTTATTTTTATTATTTTTTGTTCTCTTTTACGCCTTTGGTATTTTTTTTTATTCTTTTCAGATTTGGAGCTAAGCTACAAGGATAGAAAAAGTGCTATAAAAGGAAAGCATCGCCAAAGAAGGAAAGAAAAGAGGAGTCCAAGGAGTGAAGAAGATTTTATATATAGTTGTTTTTTTTATTTTTATTTTTCGAAACTGTATTAGGGTTTGCTTTGTTGTAATTTTTCTTTTATTTTTGGACTTTTTGGACTTAGACATTATTTTTGAAACCCTAAGAAAGGGTTAAAAAAATTAAATATAAATTGTTTGTAGGGAAGGACGACAGGCTACGATACCTCGTCTCGGCCCCCTCGTACACCGACACGACATCGGAGTCGGTGGCCTGAGTCGACTTCAACGGTTCATCACCCGTCTGTTATAGAAGGTAAGACTCTATCCACCCACGAATCCCCTATCAGTGGGTTTTATTTTGTGTGACAACTCACACCCATGCAATAGAATGTCGAACTGGTATTACAATAACCAATACAACGAACATCTGACTGAGTTTCAAAATGGACGTTATTACTTTTACCATAATGTGAATAGTGGTTGGGAACATCAGCCTTTTGAAGGTTATGGTCCAGACCATTTTGAGCCCAATTACTATCCATATGCCCACCGGTCATACGAGAAAAATTTCTCTCTACTAGAGTCCGCACGTAAGTTGGCTAAGTCGACATAAAAGTTACTTGAGTCGACACTTAGTTCATCTGAGATGAATAACTTAGTTTTGGACGAAAGCAATGCAACGTGGGAACCTTCTTTCCTAGATAAAATCAGGAAGTCATGTGAGTCGACTCAGAAAATGTTGTTAGAGGCCCAGGAAAAAACTGCTCAAGATAGTCTTAATTTCCAATATAGTGTTTCCAATAGTACCTTTGAAAATGAAGATACTTATTCACATAATCAAGATAACGAGGTTAAACTTGGTAACACTACTTTTTTAGATGGGGTTCGACCATTTTCATGTTATTATAATGATGATTATGATGAGGATAGTGCTGATGAAGAATTTGAAATAAGTAGGCATAGTGATCAGGAATTTGTTACTCCAATTGAGCTTAATAATGATAATGTTTCTAGTTCAAATCCAAATAATTATAATAATTATTCACCTATTCAAAAGGACGAGGATTTGTCTAGAGATACCCCCGTTTTAGACGATGTACTATTTCCTTTTGATTACGAAGCTAATAATGGTTTAGAGGAACGAGTTTCTTCTGAGAATATTGTTTTAGAGTCTAGCGATTTAGAAACATTAGTCTTAGACAAAGAAAATGAACTCGTAGAGATGAGTGAGGATGAACCTGACTTAGAAGAATAATTTGACCATTTTCAGGAATCAGATGACCTTGAAATTAGGGAAGTTGTGACTAGTCTTTCTAGAGACACTGAAAACTCTAAGTTTGGGGGTGATTATCATTCTCCATGTTCTTTAACTCTTAGAAAGGTCCCTCACTTGGGACTTGACATATGTGCCTCAACCATTTTAAAAGATTATCTTTATACACGTTTTCCTGAACCTAGTAATGACCATAGGGAAGTTTAGTTGTTAGAAACCCATCCTCTGGTTGATGTGGTTATCCTGTGCTATGATACCTGGTTATTTATTTTGTTTTCCCACCAAATATTTTTCAACCAATTGTAGGAACGTATAAGTTTCAGATGTGTCAATTATTAAGTTTTGAGACTGAACCTAAGTACTTTAGAAGAATAGAAATGACACATTTGCTTCAGATTGACCGCCAGTTTCATCGTGGTCAATTGTGTGAGTCAAAACTGATTGACTTTAAGGATCCGCAATTATTCAGGTTATTATTATGTGCTTCTAAGTTCTTATTTGAGTTTTTACAGACTTTACAACCTGAACCGGATCTTAGCTTTGAGGAATTCCAAAGATATGAAAATATTTTATCTCGACCCAGTTATAGAGCCTGAACCTGAACCACAACTAGATGTAGTTGTCTTAAACAGGAAACTAGACAAGGGTGTGCTTTATTTGTTAATTTTCTTGGCATGTTGCATATTCCTTTTACTTGTGATAGCTCTATTTAGTTTTGATGACCCACAGATATTTCGGCTATTACTTTATGATTTTATGAGGTGACTTATCCTTTCTTAGTCTGGCTGAAGACTTTAAACTTAGCACTTCTTGGGAGGTAACCCAATATTCATGCGACACGGTAATATCTTTCCTTAACTCTTTTACTTCAAATGGTAACATTTTCTCCTTGTTCATGCTTTTAATTTTATCTTTAAAACATTGAGTACAAAGTTAGATTTAAGTTTGGGGGTATGGGAGAAACATTTTAGTTGCATTGTTAAACTCCATAGCCTAGAAATTTATGCCTATTAAGGATGGCACTAACCAATCTAAGTGGATGGAAGCATCTTGGTTGTAGGAGTTGAAGAACCAATCTGATTAGATTGAAGCATCTAAAGAGTCTATTCATAAAAGCACAGAGATCAGGTGTTAGAATTAAAGAAAAAAACATGGTAGTTTCGCCATATCTCGTTGAATCCTTTTCACTTCTATTTTTATTTTATTTTCTTTAAAATATGTTTCCCTAAGTGATTAAGTGGGGATCACGATTCAAGTTGTTAGCACTTCTAGGGTGAAATAGAGTAATTTAGATACCAAGTAAAAAAGAAAAAGAAAAAATAAAAAAAATTGAGACCAGACCATCAGACCAAACGGAATAAATAATTCAATAAAGTCGACCACTGGTACCCTTGTATATGCCAGTTATGTTGACCTAGAGTTAGGATTATCGACCACTGGTTCCCTTGTATATGCTAGTTGTGTTGATATTAGTCAGACCGGTATCTCAGTCCATTAGGATAGGTTCATTTTGGCAGTGGCCTTCAGACAGATATGGGAAACACCGTTCACCTTAGTCAACATCAAAACCATCTACATTTTTCTCTACATCCATCTTCTTAATCTATCCATGTGATTGGTTGACTCCGGTTATGATGTCCAGAAACTATCTGAGTATAGCTCTGTGACTTATATATGAATTTTAGTATGCTTGAGTGCAAACTCGTGTACAACAATTAGAATTTCGCATCAGGGTACTTCCTCCTGTTGTTAATAAGTATGCCAACCAAGATTTTTTAGTGCCTTCCAAGGTTCTGCGTAAATAGTTAGGGTCTGGAGTAAAGGTTTTGTGGGTATATCTCTTGTAAACCCTCCCGAGACTATATCTCGGCCACTAGGGCCACCTAGGGGGTGGCTTATTGCATACGCTAAATGCAATCGACGATGCCTACGACAGTGAGTTAGGATTTTTATTTTGTAGATTTGATTTGCTCGGGACTAGCAAATAATAAGTTTGGGGGTATTTGATACACGCATTTATGTGTTTATTTGCATCTCTATTTTCTATATTGTTAGTACCCATTTTCGTACTTATTACGGTGTTTTATGTGTTTGTAGGTATTTTTTGGCAATAAACGTTTTTGTAGAAATCGGCTCGAAAAGTTGATAAAGGCACCCGATGGATACCTACTATTCGGACTCTGAGTTTGGATAAGGGGCACTCCAGTTTGATAAGGGACATTCCACTCGCTATTTGCACCCTGGATGATCTAGTTACACCCCTGTGACATATGCCATGGGCACCCTCGAACCGGATAGGGGAGGTCTTCTTCAACATTTCAAATCTAGATTTGGCGGGAAAATAAGTTGTCACCTGCATAAAGTTTTGATCGGATTAACGAGATTCAAGCACGGATTTCATTTGATTTATATCTGTTAGGACTAAACAGGCTTGTTAGGTCCATTTGATTCAATCAAATTGGGCCAAATCTTTGGTTTGCAAAAAAACAGGGAGGAAATATTTCTTTGGTTTATATTTGGGATATTTGGGTGCGATTCTGTTGGGGTATTCGCTGATTTGGATATTGGTCTTGGCTTGTTGCGGTGTAACAGGGTTGCTGAGGAGTTTGATTTCGAAGGAAAAATCAAGTTTCTATCTCACGTAAACAAAGTGTTCGCTTTATCTTCGGTTAATATACTTGGTAATTACGTGGAAGAAAGGAGTGAAATATCCTCTGCCATATATAACTCTATCTTTAGAGGTCCGGATAGCAACAAAAGATTCGTATAAACCAAGACGCCGCGTAGAGGTGAAGAAAGGAAAGATTTTCTTTCCTTTTTACAAAACAGGAAAGTTAGTTGTCTCGGTGTTTTCTTTGCTTGGTATACATGGAGGTTGTGTGAAGGATTAGGAAAAACACATTCTCACAAGATTTGACTTATCGAGTTTAAATGAAATTTGGGTTCACGAGAAGACCGGTGAGATAATTCCGGTGAAAAAAAAAAAGGGAAAGAAGAAGCCGAGACTTGGGAGGAAAGAATACCAAAGATTTTCTCGGAGATTTGAAGGCAGTATGTATAAATATTGAGTTTTGGGGTCACAGAAAGTAAATCGGGAGTTTGGGGGTGAAGCAGAGGAGACGTCGGAGCAGCAAGAGAAGTTGCAGAGTTTCTTCTCTACGGGTGAAGAAAAAGACGAGCTGAAGAACATAAGACCCAGTTGGACAGTCGTAGAAACCGTGACCTATACTTTCAAACTCAACAACTTTGTAACAATTCTACCAACAATTATTTTGAGTTCGCAACAGTTGTTAGGGTTTTCAGAATAAAGTGGTTCTCAGAACAATAATAAATGTTACAAACACATCGCTTTATACCTTTTCTTCAATAAAACACCTCTTTGAGCTATGGATTATTATTTTGACCGTGTTTTCACCCTGAAGAGCTAAACCCCAACACTGGGACATTGGTGGAAGCCATTCTTTACGCACGTGGTAATTATATCTAATTCTTTTATGACTTTTGCACTAATTAAAATTGAATTAGGATTTTGATTAATTAGTTGTCATATCATTTGATGGGTCATGCTTGCTTAGATATTTTGATGTCCCATGCATAAGACTTACAACTAATATTTTGAGAATCAACCTTGGCAAATAAGAGTCCATGTCTTTATTTATTGAGCTATAATTGTTAAATGAATTAATATTTGAACCTTGTGTTATCAGTTTAGTGGAATCCGAAGTCCCAGTTTATCTCGATATTCGTGACAACTTGTGAATATATTTTCTTTGTTTTTAGTGTATTTTATTTTCAAGTCTGAAATAAAATCTTTACAAGTCTTTGAACGAACTTTTATACCACTTTACAAACAACTTAAAAATCCCATCAGATACGCGCTAGTCAAGCGTGTGGAGGACGCCTTGTCTTCGATTGACGACATGCGCAACGTGACTGGTCACACGGTTTCTCGGGATGTAATCTCAAGCTGGAGGTTCCATCGTGATATATGTATAGAGTTCGAGTTCAATGCTCCTTGGTTCGTCGAAGGTTTCTCCGAGGTTGAAAAGCTGCTGGCCCAAACAGTCGAAGGTCCTTCCGCAGACATGGTGAAGAAGAAGGAAGCGGAATTCAAAAAATTATGCAGACAGCTGAAGTTGAAAAGGGTGGCTCTCCAGAGCACGAGGGAGGCCTTTGCTAAGAGGAGCAAGCCGCTGCTGGAAAACTTTTCTTGAATACATTTCTGTCTTTGGAACTTCTTATCTTTCAATTTTTTTTTTTTAAAGGAAAATGAAACACCTAGTTTATGATTTTGATTTTCTGGATTTTTTTGGTTGATAGACAAATGTTATCTCGAAGGTTTTGGATTTTTCTTTTGGAATGAATTGTTTAGGAAATGAAATTATCTTGGTTATGACTAAAAGTGACGCGGGCATCCCAGGAAAACCTGGAACCGTGTGTTGTAGATGACATGGGATGAAACATAACATGACTATCGGTTTTTCCATTCTCATGAAAACTTGAAATAGCAAACCGCGTATCTTGTCTAGGTAAGACTTACTCGGTTTCTAAGGTCTCCTGATGAAAAGGGAACCTTCTGGGTGTCATAATTAGTTTTATGGGAAGCGCCGTCGTGATTGTAGTAAGTCCCCAGTCGTTACTGAGTTGCCTGATAACCGAGTCGCTGATTCTCTGGCGGATCGTTTGCTTCAATTTTTCGGGAAGTCCCTAGTCATCCCCTGTCATGTCATGACTGATAATCGAGTCATCTGGTAACTGAGTGGTTGATCCTTGAGCGGATCACCTGCTTCTACCATCTTGACGTCCGGGTCGAAGCACGAGGTCGATAGTCGAAGATTGACAATGTAACCGAAAGATCAACCTCCCACTGTGGTTGCCAATTGTTTGTGGGTGAAAATGGTTTATGCTGATTTTGGTAATTTCGGTGTGTGGGTGAGAAATGAATTTGAACCCTAAACAATGTACTGCAAGGGAGTACTTTAGATTCGAGAGATCAATCTGTACAAGTCCGGGCTAAACCAAGAAATGGCCGTTCCAAACTTGCTTCGGTCACAAAGTGGAGGAGAATGGGTTGGTTTTAGGGAGGAAAGCAAGGAAAGTGATGAGACCAGAATAGTTGATTCTGGAAGAGTAGTTGTGTTACGACTTGTATCAGAAAGTGGGAAGCTAACAGATGAGAAAGCTTGCAAACGTTTTCTGAGTGGTGTATGCTCCTGACTGAACTTGTTTTGTTCGGTGGAAATAGGTAAGACCTATTTATACAAGTCTAAGTGAAACGTACTCGGTCTAATTAAGGAATGGAAAATGGGTGAGTAAATGGGAGGAGGTGGTAACAGTTAACGCATGGAATTGATGTTCCATAAAACCGTTAACGCATGGAATTGATGTTCCATAAAACCGTTAACGCATGGAATTGATGTCCCATAAAAGAGCGTTTCACCATTAACTCCCCGTATTTACTAACCGCCTAATCCTTATGACGGGCGTAGTGTACGCCGCCGGTCAGTAAACCGCCAAACCAATACCCAAAGAGGATCCCCAGTTTGTGATATGTGTTGATGTCTCGAATGTTTTTTGTAAAAAACATGTAGTATATTGTTATTGCCTGGCAAGTCGAGATTGGGAGACTTGCTAGATCGGTGACCTTCGACGGTCGAGATTTTACATCTTAAGAGGAAAGGTAGTCGTTGATCGTCGCACGGTTTCGTTTGTTGGTGGCTGCATAGGGAAGGCCAGCGTGGCGCGGCTAGGTTGGCATGCCATGGTGGTGTGGCTAGGTTGGCGTGACCAAACTAGGGGTTTTGGGTCAAAGGTTACCATGTGTTGTCTAGTAACCTCGGGACGGCTAGGATTTGCGGGGGATTGAAGGGTGACCGTTGATTGTCGTACGCCTTCGTTTTGGTAACCGCGTAGGGAAGGCTAGCATGGTGGCGCGGCTAGGTTGGCATGCCGTTGGCATGGCATGGTTTGGCGTGGCCAAACTTAGGTTTTCGGGCCAAAGGTTACCATGCGTTGTCTGGTAACCTTGGATGGCTAGGATTTGCTCCTGGATTGAAGGGGGATCGTTGATTGTCGCACGCCTTCGTTTTGGTAGACGATAGGAAGGCCAACATGGTGGCGCGGGTTAGGTTGGCATGCCGTTGGCATGGTATGGTTTCGCGTGGAAAAACTTAGGTTTTCGGGCCAAAGGTTACCTTGCGTTGTCTGATGACCTTGGATGGCTAGGATTTTCTCCGGGATTGAAGGGGGACCGTTGATTGTCGCACGCCTTCGTTTTGGTAGCTGCGTAGGAAGGCCAGCATGGTGGCGTGGCTAGATGCATTTGTCATGGTGGGGCCAAGGTCTTAGCATGCCGTTGGCACATGGTGTAGCTAGTATGGCTAGGGCCAAGGCAAGGTGTAGTTTGGCTTGGCATGGTAGGGCTTGCCGTTGGCACATGGCGCGGCAGGCATGGCTAGGG
This sequence comes from Papaver armeniacum, assembly GCA_023531295.1. NCBI lineage: Eukaryota > Viridiplantae > Streptophyta > Magnoliopsida > Ranunculales > Papaveraceae > Papaver > Papaver armeniacum. The sequence continues at coordinate 106,891 of JAJJWW010009160.1, forward strand.
CCAAGGCAAGGTGCGGTTTGGCTTGGCATGGTGGGGCCGAGGGTTTGGCATGTCGTTGGCACATGGTGCGGATAGAATGACTAGGGGAAAGGTGCGGTTTGGCTTGGCATGGTGGGGCCTAGGGTTTGGCATGCCGTTGGCACATGGTGCGGCTAGCATGGATAGGGCCAAGGCAAGGTGCGGTTTGGCTTGGCATGTGGGGCCAAGCGTTTGGCGTGAATGATTTGGCTTGGCATGGAGGGGCCAAGGGCTTGGCATGCCATGGGCGCATGGTGCGGTTTGGCTTGGCATGTGGTGCCAAAGGTTTGGCGTGAATGGTTTGGCTTGGCATGGCGGGGCCAAGGGCTTGGCATGGCGGGGCCAAGGGCTTGGCATGCCTTGGGCGCATGGTGCGGCTAGCATGGCTAGGGCCAAGGGAAGGTGTGGTTTGGCTTGGCATGTGGAGCCAAGGGTTTGGCGTGACCAAGCTAGGTTTTTGGGTCAAAGGTCACCATGTGTTGTCTGGTAACCTTAGACGGCTAGGATTTGCTCATGTGATTGAAAGATGGTCGTTAATTGTTGCAGGCCTTTGTTTTGGCAACCAACGTTGTGCATGGCGTGTTGGGACGGCAAGCATGCTTGGTATGCTCTAGCGTGGAGATGTAGCTGGCACGGATTGCCATTGGCACATGGGGTGCGGCTAGCATGGTCGGCATCCCTTGGCGCGGTAGGTGTCGCTGGCATGGTTTGCCATTGGCACAGGAGGTGCGTCTAGCATGGTTGGCATGCCTTGGCGCGGTAGGTGTGTCTGGCACGGTTTTCCATTGGCACAGGGGGTGCGGCTAGCATGGTTGGCATGCCTTGGCGCGGTAGGTGTGGCTGGCACGGTTTTCCATTAGCATGTGTGGCGTGGGAATTAGGGTTTTGGCCTACCGAAACCCTAATTAGCATTAAAAAAAGGTACCCTGGTAATTTTCTCGCAGTCAAATTAAAGGGTTCAATAAATGCGCTTGGTGGATACATTATTACTCAAGTTCTGTGACGTCATTGTCTGACTAGGGTTTACGATTTTAACCCTAAGATAAAAACCACCATCAACACCTATCTAGAAGATTCTTCCCACTCTCATTTCTTTTGCATCTTTTGCATTTACATTAAGGTACTTACTTGACCGACCTTCTCTAGAATTATCCAGAGAACATTTAGACTTAAACATACTTCAATTGATATTTTCAAATGACTACTGACTTAGCTAACTCTAGAACATTCTAGAGTGCTTATTTTTAACACCTTTCTATACTTATCTAGAACATTCTATCCCATTACAAATTACGTGTTCCAACAAACAATAACACTTTCTTAGCTCGTTTCCAAGAATAAACCAACACTTATAATTGTCGTTAGCCTTAGTTTAGAAGTCTTATTTATTTCCTTATCTTATTATGTCCTTTATTTAGAATTCTAATGATTTTAGGAATGCTAGTAGTAGTCCTGGTGCAAGCCTATAAATACGTACAGTCTAAGTTTTGTTAAAGACATCTTACCCTTGTCTAAACAATTTAGTTGAATTCATACTTTTGCTTCCTTATTTTTGTGTTATTCTTTAGTTTTTGAAAGAAGAAATAATGGGTGGCGGCGGTGGTATGCCAAGTTGGTTTTCGATGGAAGAAAAAATGGGTGGTGGTGGTGGTATGCCAAGTTGGGCTGGGAAGAATACTAGTTTAGAGACAAACTTTAGATTAAAATCAGCTTTTGAATTGTCTTGCCTTTGCTCTTAAAAGGATATCTAAATTCCTGAAAAAAAATTGATCCTGCGGCGAGATAAACATTGAACTCGCAGCTTCACGGCTGTGGGATGCACAAGATATGACATTATCAGACTGTGAATTGAACCATGGTTACATAAGCTTTCTCATTACAACCAAAACTTGTGGAATGCCGACCCGATTATAAGAAAAGCGGACATAACAAGCAAAATTGGTTATCAAGCTAACAAGACAATAACCTAGACATCTTTTGAATCTGACATAATTTAGCATTAGTTCCATTCCTTATTTGTCTATTGCAGGAAAAGCATCTGACACTAAAGTTTTTCAGAACTGTTTCAATTCTTTATTCATTGTTAAAGCAACTACATGCATCAAGCAAACAATCGTCGTAACCACAGACATAACAAACAGAATAGAAAAAACAGTTCTATATGATTGTATATATTGCCTCAGTTAGGCCGCCCAACAAAAACTCAGCTGCAAATGCTAAATCCAAATTTCAGCAGTGCGACTGTACGAGTATTTGAATTCTGCATCCGTGGAACTGCTTATCGCTCAAGGCCCATTCACCAGCAGGATTACATACACAGGGACGATATTTGCCTACTTCACATATGTGATAGAAGCAAGCTTGACTCTAAAAGAGAAATTGGGATGGGTTACATTGACTGACTACAAAGTACAAATCCATCAGGGATGGGTTTCAATGGAAGCCACTAGCCAGTTCCCATCTTTACGAATCTGAATGGTTTCACTAGAAACAAAAGCAACTATATAAGTTAAGTAACCGATATGCACTAGTCAAACATATCGAACAATCCTCGCATGTCCTCCTCTTTCGATTTATATTTGTTTTTCGATCTCTTAAAGGATGTCTGAATTATTCTTAATTTCTGGCCTTTTTTTATGAACTTTTTTGGTTACAAACCAAGAAAAGGTGCAAGGCAACCACACGAGTATGACAAGAAAAATAAGCACGTATAATCAATCTGATAAGAACTCTTCCAAAATCTACTAATCTAGCTGGTAACCCAGGTCATGCATGGATGTACTGTTGAAGTGTAATCAACTACCAAATAAACGAGCTTTGAAGTCTATCACATCACCTATTATTTAGAAGTTGGTCGTTTTCCTTAGTTTAGAAGTCTTATTTGTTTCCTTATCCTATTATGTCCTTTATTTTAGCATATTAGTGATTTTAGGAATGCTTGTAGTAGTCCTGGAGCAAGCCTATAAATACAGGTTTCCTTATCCTATTATGTCCTTTCTCTAAACAATTTAGTCGAATTCATACTTTTGCTTCCTTGTTTTTGTTTTATTCTTCTTTCACTTTTAATTTTTGAAAAAAGAAATAATGGGGGATGGTGGTTGTATACCAAGTTGGGCTAGAAAGAATACTAATTTAGAGACTCTTCTGGAGGAGCTGATTGATTCTGTTCTTTTGATGAACAATAAGGTGGAGGGACTAAGTAAACGATTCGATAAACTAGAAGAAAAAGTGAACCAAGAAATTAATCTTGGTAGGAATGAGAGGACTGAGTTCACGGATGAAGTCAAAACAAAGTTAGCAGAATTAAAGAAATCCCAAGAAGAGGATCAGACAGTATTTGTGGGTTCTCATCTAGTTTCAAAGCTATCAAATCTGCAAAAGCTAGTGGAAAATAAATTACCCGTGGATGATGCTAGCGACAGTGAATGCTGGAATATTCTCTGTCATGATTTGGATGAGAAGTATAAGATAGCTGCTGGAGCCTTGTTACTTTACCAGATCATTCAGTCTTTAAGATTTGGAGAAGAAAATGATTGCAGCGTCGCTGAGCTTCAATGGAAGCGAATGGTGGAAGATTTGTCGAGAATTGGTAAACTTAAAGATGGTCTTGCAATTGCTGATGTGTCGGGGAGTATGACTGGAACGCCAATGGATGTCTCTGTGGCTCTTGGTTTGCTAATATCAGAGATGAGCCATGAACCCTGGAAAGGAAAACTTATCACCTTTACACAAAATCCTGAACTGAAAAAGATCGTAGGTGAAACTTTGAGATCTAAGACAGACTTCATTAGAAGAATGGAGTGTGGGTTTCCACCTGGTTTCAAGAAAGTTTTCGACCAAATATTGCATGTGGCAGTCGAAGGCAACTTGAAGGAAGATCAGATGATAAAGAGGATTTTTGTGTTCAGCGATATGGAATTCCACGATGCTAATTCAGGATATAGTCCTCATACCTACAGTCATCTTTCCGGCGGTGACGCAGCTGAGAAATGGGAAACGGATTATCAGGTGATACAGAATAACTTCAGAGAAAAGGGATACATGAATGTACCTGAGATTGTATTTTGGAACCTGCGTGAGTCTATCTCAACTCCAGTTTCGAGTCAACTGAAGGGTGTGAAGATGGTTCATGGGTTTTCAAATAATATGGTTAAAGTGTTTCTGGACGAAGATTCTGATTTTAGCCAATTGAGTCCTTCAAGTGTCGTTGTAAATACGGCAATAGAGAATATGGGATCAGTGAATGCGTCGGATTGTGATTGGATTACGGATGAATCATGGGATAGTGATTGGAGTACGGATGAATCGTGGGATAGTGATTCAACGCATGATGAGTTTGGGAAACTAATTCGGCAACCAAATCGGCAATAGGCAGGCCAAAACAAAAATATGGTTTTCACGGAGTAGTTTTTTGTTTCACTAGGTGTTGCGGAATTCTGTTTTAGTTAATTGCTTTTTTTTTTTTTTTTTTTTTTTCTTCTTTTTTTTTTTTTTTTTTTTTTTTTTTTTTTTTTCATTTTGGTAAACAAACTTTAGATTAAAATCAGCTTTTGAATTGTCTTGCCTTTGCTCTTAAAAGGATATCTAAATTCCTGAAAAAAAATTGATCCTGCGGCGAGATAAACATTGAACTCGCAGCTTCACGGTTGTGGGATGCACAAGATATGACATTATCAGACTGTGAATTGAACCATGGTTATATAAGCTTTCTCATTACAACCAAAACTTGTGGAATGCCGACCCGATTATAAGAAAAGCGGACATAACAAGAAAAATTGGTTATCAAGCTAACAAGACAATAACCTAGACATCTTTTTGAATCTGACATAATTTAGCATTAGTTCCATTCCTTATTTGTCTATTGCAGGAAAAGCATCTGACTCTAAAGTTTTTCAGAACTGTTTCAATTCTTTATTCATGGTTAAAGCAACTACATGCATCAAGCAAACAATCGTCGTAACCACAGCTATGTTGTAAAAGGCGCTAGGCAAGGCGAGGCGCCAAGCCCAGCGCCTAGCGCCTAAGGTGCCCCAGGCGAGGGCCTTTTTTTTAGAAAAAAAAAAAGGTATAATTTGGCGCCTGGGCGCCTTTTTTTCCCAGGCGCCAGCCTTGCGCCTAGTGCGCCTTTGGCGCTGAAGCGCCAAAGGCTCTCGCCTTTTACAACATAGAACCACAGACATAACAAACAGAATAGAAAAAACAGTTCTATATGATTGTATATATTGCCTCAGTAATGCTAAACCCAACAAAAACTCAGCTGCAAATGCTAAATCCAAATTTCAGCAGTGCGACTGTACGAGTATTTGAATTCTGCATCCGTGGAACCGCTCATCGCTCAAGGCCCATTCACCAGCAGGATTACATACACAGAGACGATATTTGCCTAGGGAAAATTAGGTGCAGGCCAAAAAAAAATAATATTCTCATTGTCAGGCCCACAATTAATTTTAGGTACCGTGACACCCATAATTATATGAAATTATTAAAAATGTCTGCATGACAAATTATGCATCCGCATGACGGGTTATGCATCAGGGGTGTAGTTGGCAATGCAACTTGGATATAACATATCTAAAAATCCGCGCCTTGGAATTTTACAAATTTTATATCGTTGGAAATCTTTTTAAGAGAGCTATGCAACGAGTACAAACAAGAATATCAAATTTTGGTTTTTCACGAAAAAATCGGAGGTGATCATCATTTTAGGCAAAATTTTCGAAAACTTGATACATAACCATTATGCAGCCACCAAAAAAGACGCATAACACATTCTGCAGACGCATAATGAATTATGCAACCATTTTCTCCACTGCATAACAAATTATGCATTGATAACAAAGTTATGCATCTATAACAAGTTATGTAACCATTGTTTTGGTTGATTTTAGTGCGTACATAAAAAAATTGATGCATAATAAAGTATGCATCCATATTTACGGATGCATATCAGGTTATGCATCTATTTTCTCGATGCATAAAAGATTGTGCAATTATTTTCTCGAAGTATAATGCATTATGCAGTCATATTTTCGGAAGCATAACAGGTTATGCATCCATTTTCACGACTGCATAACATGTTATGTAAATATTATTGTAGGTGCATGACAAGTTATGCGGCCTTATTTTTTGTTGGTTTCAATACTAAGAAAAAGTAGCAAGATAACGTGTTATGCAACCGTTTCCTGGACTGCATAACAAGTTATGCAAAAAAAAAAACTGCAGAACGTGTTATGCAACCAATTTCGAGAATGCATAACAAGTTATGCAACAAATTTTGTAGATGCATAACATGTTATGCATCACTATTCACACCTACATTTTCTTTTAAATGCACCACCAGCTCTCTATTTTTGGTGCCTTTTCGCACTATCAAACTACTTGGACCAAATTTACCATGCTTCTCTGCATAAGTCCAAAATGTTATTGAGTATTGAAGACATAAATCTGAGGACAAGTAATAATATACCAAATGAAGCTTTCTTATGTTAAGAGGACGCACTACTGCTGTAAGTGATAAAGGCTATACAAACTCAGATTTTATGACATTAGTTAAAATGAACTCGACGGCCTTTGTTATCAATACCCATCAGGAAGTAGCATCTAACCCAAAATATTTCAAGGAAAAATGGAACTGGCATCCAAAGTTAAACAAACACAAAGCAGATAACAATCAAACAAGAATCACTCAATTAACTTTCAAATGTTTGACTAGAAAAAAAAAAACATTTCTGAGAACATATCAACAAAGATAAATTTGAGAAAGTAGAGCCCCATAAGGAGTACAAGTACAACCAGACGTTGAGACCTTACTATCTAATACATAATACATAAGTTTCAAATATAGTAGCAACATCTTGCAAGCTATCTTTTACTAGGCAATAGACTGGAAAAATCTAAATCTTAACTCCAATTGGACCTCATGATGTTCAAACATTAGCATCGGTAATCAAAAATTACACCGTCTCTTACACACCAGACCAACTTATCACTCCAAACTAATTAGAGCACATAGAAATGAACTATTATATGTGAGTATGTATTACAATTCTGGAACTAAGTATATCTATAATTAAAAAGATATGACACAGTGATATAATGGATGAGTGTTGTTACCCACTAAATTAATTTCATGCATCAAACAACATGATCCATTATCGAATCATCGATCTTAGGATTAAATCATAATTAAATAAAAATAACAAGCATATAAATATGTTTAAGAAAACGTAGTTTATACCTACCCTTTCTCACTGTTTCGCGCATTTCAAAACTCATTCAAGCATTTTGACAAACACCAGCGGCTTTTGCAGGTGATACACAAGCCCATGTATTCCATTTTTACCAGCAGCAACACCAAATGCTTGACATGTTTCCTTAGTGCACACCGCTCACGGCTACCATCTAACGCACCTTCTTCAGTGTCTTCTTATATTATTTAAGGTTCAAACAAATCCAACAAATTCTTTTATCTTCTTTAAATAAAACCCCAAACCATCAACAATAACTTCAAATATTTCTTCTCTATTTCTTCAACCACCATCAGTACCCCACTCTTCTAATTCGCAGCATCACCGTCTTTCACCACCAAATCAATGGAAACCCATCAATTCTCGACCAAATCCAAAATGGATTTGATACCCAATTTCTTATTCCAGCTCGTCTTCAATTCCATGTCCAGCAAATACCTATCCTTAATGTCCTTCTTGAATTTGGTTAAACAAATTTGACAGCAATCCATTAATTGAATCGGCGTCATAAAAAAACACAACCTTTACAAGAAAAAAATCCTCTTGTTAAGCTACTGTCGTTATGAATCATACTCTCCATTGTTATAGATTTGCTTCTGCTTCTGCTGCGAATCCTCTTGTAATTTGGTGATCTCCTCTTTAACTCTCTGTATATCTCTCCGAAGGAAAGGGGACTTCCACATTTTAAGAAGGAAAAAAAAACGATGAAACTTAATTTCAGAAACTATGGGTGTTTGAGAATTTTTCAACCTAAAAATGGGTGCGCCCCTGAAGTTTCACGCCCATGGTTTGAGGATGGGAAAAAACTGAGAAATGGGTTTGGTGGTAGTTTTCACATTTGCCTACTTCACATATGTGATAGAAGCAAGCTTGACTCTAAAAGAGAAATTGGGATGGGTTATACACACACACAAAGTTTGGAAAAGCTTGCTTAGGCAATCCTAATTCTCCAAAAGTTATTGATTAGCCCAGGATAAAATTTCTAATTAGCCCATTAGTGCGACATACTCACATGATTTCTTCCGATTTTGATTAATTCTTTTGAAGAATGTCATTTTATGTTTAGGTTAGTACTTAGAAATTAGAGTCAACAATGGAACTTACCCCCACTCCACCACAACTTGATCAATTTAGGCCATGTTGTTTCCAAATATTTACCCAAATTTGGCCCATGTATAAACTAAAAATTAGCCCAATATCAAAATATATGTTAACATGATGTTTTCTTCTCATCTCTTTTTTTTTTTCTTTTTGCAAAAAATAACAAAAAATTGATGTTTAAATATCCCGATGCTCATGATCTGATTTGAAAACCATACAAATATATAGAAATAACATTTAAAAATTTCGGCCGGCCTTCGGCCACAATTTCATATAATAATATTAATTTTAATATACACGTTGTTTGCCCAATTTAAAATATTGTTAAGTAGCGTGTAGCGTATTTCTCATTGTAAAAAAATTTCAGGTATTTAGACTAGTACAATCTGGGTGTACGAAAAAAAAATAGCCCACTCGGACACAAAATCCTGGATCCGTCGCTGCTAGCCAGTTCCCATCTTTACGAATCTGAATGGTTTCACTAGAAACAAAAGCAACTATATAAGTTAAGTAACCGAGATGCACTAGTCAAACATATCGAACAATCCTCGCATGTCCTCCTCTTTTGATTTATTTTTGTTTTTCGATCTCTCGAAGGATGTCTGAATTATTCTTAATTGCTGGCCTTTTTTTATGAACTTTTTTGGTTACAAACCAAGAAAAGGTGCATAAGTAACCACACGAGTATGACAAGAAAAATAAGCACGTATAATCAATCTGATAAGAACTCTTCCAAAATCTACTTTTTTGGTCATGCATGGATGTACTGTTGAATTGTAATCAACTACCAAATAAACGAGCTTGGAAGTCTATCACATTACTTGTTATTTAGAAGTTGGTCGTTTTCCTTAGTTTAGAAGTCTTATTTGTTTCCTTATCCTATTATGTCCTTTATTTTAGCATATTAGTGATTTTAGGAATGCTTGTAGTAGTCCTGGAGCAAGGCTAGGGCCAAGGCAAGGTGCGGTTTGGCTTGGCACGTGGAGCAAAGGGTTTGGCGTGACCAAGCTAAGTTTTTGGGTCAAAGGTCACCATGTGTTGTCTGGTAACCTTAGACGGCTAGGATTTGCTCCTGTGATTGAAAGATGGTCGTTGATTGTTGCAGGCCTTTGTTTTGGCAGCCAACGTTGTGCATGGCGTGTTGGTACGGAAAGCATGCTTGGTATGCTCTAGCGTGGAGATGTAGCTGGCACGGATTGCCATTGGCATATGGGGTGCGGCTAGCATGGTCGGCATGCCTTGGCGCGGTAGGTGTCACCGGCATGGTTTGCCATTGGCACAGGGGGTGCGGCTAGCATGGCTGGCATTTCTTGGCGCGGTAGGTGTGTCTGGCACGGTTTTCCATTGGCACAGGGGGTGAGGTGTGTCTGGCACGGTTTGCCATTGGCACGTGTGGCGTGGGAATTAGGGTTTTGGCCTACCGAAACCCTAATTAGCATTAAAAAAAGGTACCCTGGTAATTTCCTCGCAGTCAAATTAAAGGGTTCAATAAATGCGCTTGGTGGAGACATTATTACTCAAGTAATGTGACGTCATTGTCTGACTAGGGTTTTACGATTTTAACCCTAAGCTAAAAACCACCATCAACACCTATCTAGAAGATTCTTCCCACTCACATTTCTTTTACATCTTTTACATTTACATTAAGGTACTTACTTGACCGACCTTCTCTAGAATTATCTAGAGAACATTTAGACTAGAACATACTTCAATAGATATTTTCAATGACTACTGACTTAGCTAACTCTAGAACATTCTAGAGTGCTTATTTTTAACACCTTTCTATACTTTTCTAGCACATTCTATCCCATTACAAATTACATGTGCCAACAAACAATAATACTTTCTTAGCTCGTTTCTAAGAATAAACCAACACTTATAATGTTAGCCTTAGTTTAGAAGTCTTATTTGTTTCCTTATCTTATCATGTCCTTTATTTAGAATTCTAATGATTTTAGGAATGCTAGTAGTAGTCCTGGTGCAAGCCTATAAATACGTACAGTCTATTAAGTTTTGTTAAAGACATCTTACCCTTGTCTAAACAATTTAGTTGAATTCATACCTTCCTTGTTTTTGTGTTATTCTTTAGTTTTTGAAAGAAGAAATAATGGGTGGTGGCGGTGGTATGCCAAATTGGTTTTCGAGGGAAGAAAAAATGGGTGGTGGTATGCCAAGTTGGGCTGGGAAGAATACTAATTTAGAGACTCTTCTGGAGAACCTGATTGATTCTGTTCTTTTGATGAACAATAAGGTGGAGGGATTAAGTAACCGATTCGATAAACTAGAAGATAAAGTTAATGAGGAAATTAATCTTGGTAGGAATGAGAGAACTCAGTTCATGGATGAAGTCAAATCAAAGTTAGCAGAATTAAAGAAATCCCAAGAAGAGGAACAGACAGTATTTGTGGAATCTGCAAAACCTAGTGGAAAATAAATTACCTGTGGATGATGCTAGCGACAGTGAAGGCTGGAGTCTCTGTCATGATTTGGATGAAAATAAGTTACCCTACCAGATTATTCAGTCTTTAAGATATGAAGAAGAAAATGATTGCAGCGTCGCTGAGCTTCAATGGAAGCGAATGGTGGAAGACTTGTCGAGAATTTGTAAACTTAAAGACGGTCTTGCAATTGCTGATGTGTCGGGCAGTATGACTGGAACGCCAATGGATGTCTCTGTGGCTCTTGGTTTGCTAATATCAGAGATGAGCCATGAACCCTGGAAAGGAAAACTTATCACCTTTACACAAAATCCTGAACTGAAAAAGATTGAAGGTGAAACTTTGAGATCTAAGACAGAGTTCATTAGAAGAATGGAGTGTGGGTTTCAAGAAAGTTTTCGACCAAATATTGCATGTGGCAGTCGAAGGCAACTTGAAGGAAGATCAGATGATAAAGAGGCTTTTTGTGTTCAGCGATATGGAATTCCACGATGCTAATTCAGGATATAGTCCTCATACCTACAGTCATCTGTCCGGCGGTGACGCAGCTGAGAAATGGGAAACGGATTATCAGGTGATACAGAATAACTTCAGAGAAAAGGGATACATGAACGTACCTGAGATTGTATTTTGCAACCTGCGTGAGTCTATCTCAACTCCAGTTTCGAGTCAACTGAAGGGTGTGAAGATGGTTCATGGGTTTTCAAATAATATGGTTAAAGTGTTTCTGGACGAAGATTCTGATTTTAGCCAATTGACTCCTTCAAGTGTCGTTGTAAATACGGCAATAGAGAATATGGGATCAGTGAATGCGTCGGATTGTGATTGGAGTACGGATGAGTCATGGGATAGTGATTGGAGTACGGATGAATCGTGGGATAGTGATTAAACGCATGATGAGTATGGGAAACTAATTCGGCAACCGAATCGGCAATAGGTTTTTTGTTTCACTAGGTGTTGCGGAATTCTGTTTTAGTTAATTGCTTTTTTTTTTTTCTTTTTTTTTTCTTTTTGGTAAACAAACTTTAGATTAAATCACCTTTTGAATTGTCTTGCCTTTGCTCTTAAAAGGATATCTAAATTCCTGAAAAAAATTTGATCCTGCGGAGAGATAAAAATTGAACTCGCAGCTTCACGGCTGTGGGATGCACAAGATTATCAGACTGTGAAAGAGGTGATAGGACATACGTATCAAGAATAACAACGTTTGCATTCCTTACTAATTAATGGTCGATTGATATGACCAAACCTAGCTAGCCTTTTTCTGGGAGTGGGAAAGAGGTGATAGGACATACGTATGCACAACATCAAAGGAGGAATGAGTAGTAGTGGTGGACTGGATACTCTTCTTGAGAAGTTAATTCTCAATGTTGTCTCTCTTAATAATAAGGCAGAGTGGCTAAGTAACCAAATGAATGCCTTCGAAAAGCAAGTGAAGAAATCCAAAGAAAAGCAAAAGACAATACTTAACAGTTCTGGTCTGGTTTCAAGATTTGAATCTTTTGATAAAATGTTAGATTCTGTTAATAACGACAACAGTGGTGACAAAAATCATTCCAATCGGCAGAAACCCAAACCTCTAGAGCCAGGTCGAAATCAACTACCTATACTCTGGAGGGACATATAGACGTAGGCATGCTTGGTGGTGGTAAGGAAAACTAATCTGTTACAAGACAAAGAAGTAGAATGGTGACCTTATATAGGCCCTCAGATAAATTTTTGGTTTCCTACTAGGAATCTATTTCCAAATTTAGTTCTGATTCGGGCTAATTTTATGGTTCTTTGAACCCAGGGGCTTTAACTTGTGCACACGTTTAGAGTATATTACCCTACATAAGTAGCCGAGGTTATAGTGGAATGGACCGAGGCAACCGTGCAGTCAATAACATGAGGATCGTCAGTTTACAAGATCCTGTAATTAAGCTAAACGTGTATCATCTAGAATTATCTTCGATGGTCCCAATTTTTCTTGCCGGCCTATTCACTTTCCTTTTAACGGACAATGTATAATAAGAGTATACAGGTACTAGTTTCAACGCAGAAAGACACAAACTCGGTTAGAAAACGAGCGTAACAAAAGAAAAGCCAATCAAGATTTTGTTAACTACACAATAGAGTCTGAGCAAGATTAGTCTTGTTCATCCCACTCCAACCTGCTAAAGCCAAACCTATGTAAATTTAAAGAACATATTAAAATAAAACTGATACGTATTAACAACTTGAATCAAGGTGCTCACTCCATGACTTGTTTGCCAAATATGGATTTACTGCATTTGAATGTGATATAAGCACAATCCACCTTCTTCGGTCCGCAGCATCCGCTATTATGCAATGTAGACTTGGGCACGTTTAAAACATCTGCAACTATAAGGGCTCGAGTCCTACTGTGATGCTGCAAAGGAAATTCTCATATCTTGGTTATGTGAATTTCGGTTCCTTTACGACCAACTATTCTAGGCATCAATCCTACTAGCTAGACATATATCTTGGTCATATATCTACTATCAGCAGCATCATGAGGTGGATGAAGATAATGTGATTTAGAAAACAGTGGAATCTCTTGTGCAGGTTGCGTGCAGTTATGGCAGCATCAGCTAGGCACATAGAGAAACGCTGAAACGAAACATGACTTGACTGGTGACGAGCTATAGACAACGTTTTCATAATCAAGACGAAGTTGTAGCTGACAGTAACAATGGTGTCAGGGACGCAATGGAGGAGGATATAGCATCATAAAATGAGAAGGAGGCGAGCTCGTTGAATGGTGGAAATGATGGAGACAACACCGTAGAAGATATCAGGGCAGCAAGGGAAGAAGTTATCTTAAATGGATTTTAAGATATTATGCTGGAACATAAGAGGCATGAATGATTTTGACAAGCAAATTTCAGTTAAAAATATGATTGGTTCACAGAGAAGTCAAATCTGTTTATTACAAGAAACTAAATTGCAGAATACTACTGATAGTTTTGTCAGTCAATTATGGTACCATGAAAACTTTAGTTGGAACTATATTCCATCAGTAGGAAGCAGTGGTGGATTATTGTGTATATGGGATGGGAGTAGATTTGAGAAGCTGGATGAAAGAATTGGGTACAATAATATTACTACTCTTTTCTCTACTAGGATAAATGGATTTCAGTGGGCACTACCGAATGTTTACAGTCCTTGTGACTATAATTTTCGTACGGAGTTTTGGGCTGATATGGTTGAAGCAAGAGGGTGGTGGTCTAGTCCGTTGTGTATTGCGCGTGATATGAACGATGTAAGATCAGAAGTGGAGAGAAACCATGGTGTTGGTGACAGTCGTAATAATGCATTGTTAAACAATTACATCTTGGAACAGGAATTGATTGATCAACCTTTGATATGAGGATCACTTACTTGGTTCAATAATCACTCTAACCTCTTCTTTGCAGGCTATGTTGTGAAAAGCGAGCGCCTTTGGCGCTTAAGCACCAAAGGCGCTCTAAGCGCTGGAGCAGCGCCTAGGCAAAAAAGGCGCCTAGGCGCCAAATTATGCTTGAAATTATTTTTTTCTAATTTTCGGGCGCTCGCCTAGGGCGCCTTAGGCGCACTAGGCGCTGGGCTTGGCGCCTCGCCTTGCCCAGCGCCTTTTACAACATATTTTGCAGGTTGGATAGATTTCTTTTCAGTCATGATTTTGAAAGAAGCTTTTCCTAACACTCTTCAAATAGTTTTGACTAGAACGATTTCGGATCATAATCCCATTCTGGTGATATCTGAACCATCACTGCCTTCCAAGCCTTATTTTAAGCTAGACAGATTGTGGACTGAGCATAAGGATTTCGTGAAGAATGTGCAACAGTGGTGGGAAGCTATGTCTTTTCATGGTAGTGCAAGCACAACTTTCTTTCTCAAGTTACAAAATTTAAGCCTTGGAGAATTCGGGAGTTTGGGTGCATTGCAAGGGACAAAAATGTTCTTACATGTAGGATTCACGACTTGAATATTCTAGAGGAAGCAAATGCTTTACAGCAAGGTCAGTTGGAAGAGAGAATTCGTTGTAAACTGCAACTGAGGAGCATTGAGGCGATGGAGGCTCGTCAATGGCAATTACGGGCAAAGCAGAATGATTTTAGATGGGGAGACTCAAATACTAAATATTTTCATAGCATCACAAGTGCAAGGAGAAAGCGAAATACAATAGGTAAACAACAAGTAGGAGGGGTTGACAGTTTTTATCAAAATGTTATTGTTTATGGGTGAAAATCGTTTCTGCCGATTTTGATAAATTCGGTAGGTGAGTGAGAAACTGGTTCAAACCCTAAACAAATGTGCTGCACGTGAGCACTTTATAGATTCGAGAGATCAATCTGTACAAGTCCGGCCTAAACCAAGAAATGGCCGTTCCAGACTAGCTTCGGTCACAAAGTGGAGGAGAAGGGTTGATTTGGGGAGGGAAGCAAAGAAAGGTGTTGAGACCAGAATAATTCTAGGATGGTAGTATCTCGAATTGTATCAGAAAGTAAAAGCTTGGGAAGCTTGCAAGAGATGAAAGCTTTTGGGAGAGCTTGCAAAGTTGCCTTTTACGAGAGTGTAGTATTTTTCTCGACCGAGACTTGTTGTCCGGTGGAAATAGGTAAGACCTATTTATACAAGTCGAGATTGAAACGTACCACTGGGCCTCATGAAGGAAGAGAGTAAAGGGTGAAATAATGGGAGGAGGTGGTAACCACATGGTGTTAATGGGTGAAAACGTTTTCATCATTATTTCCTCATTTATTTGACCGCTTTATTCCTTTTCACGCTTTCTTAATGTGAGTGTAGTGTACGCTGCATTTACAAGCGTGTCCGCCAAACCAAAACCCCGGAAAGCATCCCCGGTTTGTGTTGATATCTCGAGTGTTGGTTGCACCTTGAGTGCAAGTGGCGCTGCTAGTGGAGCGTGTGGCATGTGCCACTGGCATGTGCGGAATGCCATGATGATAGGTTGTACGTTGAGTGTAAGGGGCAATGCCAGAGCTGCTAGTGGCGTGTGTGGCATGTGCCAATGGCATGTGCGGAATGCCTTGGTGGTAGGTTGCATGATTTGCAAATTAGGCTACCAGTGTGGGTTTTGGCATGTGCCAGTGGCGCGTATGGTCGAATTGGCCTAGGTTGCACGGCTTGAAAGTTAGGCTAACAGCGCGCATTAGGGCCACGACTAGGTGATGAAGGCTACCAGCGAGCGTGTTGGCATGTGCCAATGGTATGCGTGGCCGTTAGGGCCGTGGCCTTGGTAGGAAAAGCTACCAGCGAGCATGTTGGCATGTGCCAATGGCATGCGTGGTCGTTAGGGCCGTGGCCTTGGTAGGAAAAGCTACCAGCGAGCATGTTGGCATGTGCCAATGGCATGCGTGGCCGTTAGGGCCGTGGCCTTGGTAAGAAAAGCTACCCGGCGAGCATGTTGGCATGTGCCAATGGCATGCGTGGCCGTTAGGGCCGTGGCCTTGGTAAGAAAAGCTACCAGCGAGCATGTTTGCATGTGCCAATGGCATGCGTGGCCGTTAGGGCCGTGGCCTTGGTAAGAAAAGCTACCAGCGAGCATGTTGGCATGTGCCAATGGCATGCGTGGCCATTAGGGCCGTGGCCTTGGTAGGAAAAGCTACCACCGAGCATGTTGGCATGTGCCAATGGCATGCGTGGCCGTTAGGGCTGTGTCCTTGGTAGGGAAAGCTACCAATGGCGAGCATGTTGGCATGTGCCAATGGCATGCGTGGCCGTTAGGGCCGAGGCCTTGGTAAGGAAAAGCTACCACCGAGCATGTTGGCATGTGCCAATGGCATGCGTGGCCGTTAGGCCGTGGCCTTGTAAGGAAAGCTACCAGCGAGCATGTTGGCATGTGCCAATGGCATGCGTGGCCGTTAGGGCCGTGGCCTTGGTAGGAAAAAGCTACCAAATGAGCATGTTGGCATGTGCCAATGGCATGCGTGGGCCGTTAGGGCCGTGGCCTTGGTAGGGAAAAGCTACCAATGAGCATGTTGGCATGTGCCAATGGCATGCGTGGCCGTTAGGGCCGTGGCCTTGGTAGGAAAAGCTACCAAATGAGCATGTTGGCATGTGCCAATGGCATGCGTGGTCGTTAGGGCCGTGGCCTTGGTAAGAAAAGCTACCAATGAGCATGTTGGCATGTGCCATTGGCATGCGTGGCCGTTAGGGCCGTGGCGTTGGTAAGAAAAGCTACCAGCGAGCATGTTGGCATGTGCCAATGGCATGCGTGGCCGTTAGGGCCGTGGCCTTGGTAAGAAAAGCTACCAAATGAGCATGTTGGCATGTGCCAATGGCATGCGTGGCCGTTAGGGCCGTGGCCTTGGTAAGAAAAGCTACCAGCGAGCATGTAGGCATGTGCCAATGGCATGCGTGGCCATTAGGGCCGTGGCCTTGGTAGGAAAAGCTACCACCGAGCATGTTGGCATGTGCCAATGGCATGCGTGGCCGTTAGGGCTGTGTCCTTGGTAGGGAAAGCTACCAGCGAGCATGTTGGCATGTGCCAATGGCATGCGTGGTCGTTAGGGCCGAGGCCTTGGTAGGAAAAGCTACCACCGAGCATGTTGGCATGTGCCAATGGCATGCGTGGCCGTTAGGGCCGTGGCCTTGGTAAGGAAAGCTACCAGCGAGCATGTTGGCATGTGCCAATGGCATGCGTGGCCGTTAGGGCCGTGGCCTTGGTAGGAAAAAGCTACCAATGAGCATGTTGGCATGTGCCAATGGCATGCGTGGCCGTTAGGGTCGTGGCCTTGGTAGGAAAAGCTACCCGGCGAGCATGTTGGCATGTGCCAATGGCATGCGTGGCCGTTAGGGCCGTGGCCTTGGTAGGAAAAGCTACCAACGAGCATGTTGGCATGTGTGAATGGCATGCGTGGCCGACTTGGCCTAGGTTGCATGGTTTGTAAGCCTAGGGCGTTATATTTGGCATGTGCCAATGGCATAGCGGCTTTGAAATATGGCTTGTGGTACGTGTTGGCCTGTGCCAATGGCACGTACGGCCATGTTGACCTAGTTGCACGTTTTGCAAGCCTAGGGCGCTATATTTGGCATGTGCCAATGGCATAGCGACTTGGAAATATGGCTTGTGGTACGTGTTGGCATGTGCCAATGGCACGTACGGCCATGTTGACCTAGTTGCACGTTTTGCAAGCCTAGGGCGCTATATTTGGCATGTGCCAATGGCATATCGACTTGGAAATATGGCTTTTGGTACGTGTTGGCATGTGCCAATGGCACGTACGGCCATGTTGACCTAGTTGCACGTTTTGCAAGCCTAGGGCGCTATATTTGGCATGTGCCAATGGCATAGCGGCTTAGTTTGGCATGGTTGCCAATGAGTGCGATATGTAGTTTGGTTTTTGCATCGCCGCCATGGTGCGCAGTGTGCGGCTTGGTTTTGGCGTTGTTGCCACGGAGCGCGGTGTGCGGCTTGGTTTGGCATTGTTTCCATGGTGCGCAGTGTGCGGCTTGGTTTGGCATTGTTGCCATGGTGCGCAGTGTGCGGCTTGGTTTAGCATTGTTGCCATGGTGCGCAGTGTGCGTCTTGGTTTGGCATTGTTTCCATGGTGCGCAGTGTGCGGCTTGGTTTGGCATTGTTGCCATGGTGCGCGGTGTGCGGCTTGGTTTGGCATTGTTGCCATGGTGCGCAGTGTGCGGCTTAGTTTGGCATTGTTGCCATGGTGCGCAGTGATGCGGCTTGGTTTGGCATCGTTGCCGTGGTGCGCAGTGTGCGGCTTGGTTTTGGAATTAGGGTTTTGTGTCGAAAACCCTAATTTGGTATTTTGAAAAAAAAATACCCATATTAATTATTTACACCTGAGTTAAACGCTCTTAGTTAATGTGTTGCGGTTAACACTAGGTCATGGGGTTTTACGATTTTACCCTTTGTTTAAAAACCACCATCAAAAGTTATAATGGAGGAAATAAGAAATTTCTACATCAATTTGTTTTCACAGAAAAATGAGTTGAATTCGGGTATGGAAAATCTTTTCTTCAGAGTTAGACAAGATTTGGCCGGAGAGGGAGTTCTCGGAGGAAGAGGTTTGGGGGTTGTCAAGCAGATGGGTTGAAACAAGGAGCCTGATCCAGACGGATTTACGGCGGAATTTTTTAAGAGTTGTTGGGTTGTTTTGAATGAGGATTTGATTAAGCTAATTAAGGACTTTCACAGGTATGGCTCCATTGATTGGAGGTTTAATTGTTCTTTTATCACTCTAATTCCGAAGAAAGAAGACTCTTGTACGCCGAAAGACTTTAGACCTTTAAGTCTAATAGGTAGTGTTTACAAGATTATTTCTAATTTGCTTGCTGCTAGATTGAAGAAGGTGATGCCCGACATTATCTCTGATTTTCAAGGAGCTTTTATTCACGATAAACGAATTCTTGATGGAGTGCTTATTGCGAATAAATGTGTGGACAGTAGGTTGAAGGCAAGGAAGCCGGGTATATTCTTTGTAAAATCGATATGGAGAAGGCTTTTGACAATGTCAATTGGCAAGCTCATTTTACAATTTTACAAAAACATGATTTTGGTGATAAATAGAATTCTTGGATTATATGGTGTGTAACTACTTCGCATTTGTCTGTTCTTGTGAAAGGTAGTCCGACGGAGAAATTCAAACCAGCAAGGGGCTAAGGCAAGGAGATTCTATGTCTCCTTATTTGTTTTTACTGGTGGTGGAGGTACTTTCTAAACTTATCAATGATGCGGTGGTAAGAGGACAATTATCAGGTTTTGAGGTTGTGGATCACGGAAGTATTATCTCTCACTTGCAGTTTGCGGATGATACATTGATTTTTATTGATGTAACTGTGAAAGAAGTAAGGAGACTCTTAATTATTTTGGTCGTTTTTGAGACGATTATAGGTTTGAAGTTGAATTTGGAAAACTCTACTATGATTAGTGTGGGAGCAGATGATGTTATTGATGTTCTTACTAGGGAGCTTGGTTGCAAGTCGTAAAAGCTACCTTTTACTTATCTCGGAATGCCTATAGGGGCACACTGGCGTAGTACCTCAGTTTGGGATTATGTCTCGGTTAGGATGGAGCAAAAGCTGGCAACTTGGAAGAAAAGAAAATTGAATAAAGCAGGTAGACTTTTTCTTATCAAGAGTTGTCTGGCTAGTCTTCCAATTTATTATTTGTCCTTATTTCATTTGTCGGTCAGTGTGGAAAAACGAATGATCAAAATCATGCATAACTTTTTATGGGGAGCGGTAGAAGGACGGAGGAAGTTAGTTTGGGTTGGTTGGACAAAGATATGTTTTCCTAAAGATAATGGTGGTTTTGGAGTGAGGAATCTGAGGAGAACTAAAAAGGCGTTGTTGGTTAAATGGATTTGGAGGTACTCTAAAAACAAGAATGGTCTATGGAAGAAGATTGTGCAAGAGAAGTTTAAGAGGAACAATGGTTTGTTAATGCCAGATGTAGACTTTAAACCTCGATGTAAAAGTTTGTGGAAGAATGTGGTTAACATGGTTCCTACAGTTCAGAATATGGTTCGATTTACAATTAATGACGGTAAAGGAATCAGATTTATTATTTCGGGCTAGGAAGGAAATTGTGAAAAGAAGCACCTATGGAAGAACAACATTCTCACAAGGTTAGTTTTATTATTTGGGGCTAGGAAGAAGGAGGCGACGGAGATTATTGATCTTGTCAAACAACTTGTAGTTATTTGGTCTTGTGATTCGGATACCTTTAAGTTTGTTAGCCCTAGCTTGATTTGGAGCAATTGGGAGACTCTCATGAATGTGTAACTCCCTTTGTATTGTGTAATGTTTTTTTCTTCTTTAATATAACCTTCTCTTCAGGAAAAAAAAAAAAAAAACTGGCTAAATGGCCCATGCTTGTCAACCGTTTAAAACGACCATGAACCAAAACTGAAGCGAAACATCTTTAGGATCTTGGGGGTGAAGATTGTCATTTTAATAGCACGCGAACTCAATAGGAAAATAACAGATTGTCCGGGGATTATCCTGTCAAAAATCCCATGTGAGAAGGATGATGGGAATATGGGATCCCTAAACATTCCCAATCCAAATGCTAGAGGCGCTCTTTATCTACTATTGGATCCTTCGGTCGGATTTTTGACGGGACTAATAACCCGGTCAGCAGAATCATCGAACTCAAAATAACCCTATTATTTAATAGAAAGGGGTGAAGTTTCACATATTTGTTATCGATCTAAATTTTTTTATTGAATTTCTCCTTGGATTACTTCATTTGGTAAAATTTTGCATCGATACAGCCAAAAAAATATTTAGAAATCGTAGAAGAAGAAGATAAACAGAACCATCCTCAAGATAGATACCATCATGATTACTGGTTTTAGTTTCTGCTGTGCTTATTGTGGAACTCCTTCCATGAAGTGCTGTGCTGGTTGTAGAGCTGTGAGATATTGGTGAGTTTGTCAGTCTTTAAGTTTGTTGTTTTTAATTCAGAACTATGGGTTTTTGGGCGACTTGCTTGTTTCAAGAGTTTTATATGCAGTTCAAAATTTGGGCTTTTGACCAAAAAATGATAAAAACTTTTAACCTTAATTAAGAATCCCTTTGAATTTGGAAGATAGATGTATGCAGTTTAGACTTTCTTAATCAAAGATGTGTGTTGCCTATAATTTTATAGCTCAAGAATTTGCCAAAGGAATCATTGGATACATAGTCACAAGTACCAATGCGATGATTTGAAGCAATGGACACTAGATTTGACATCAATCTTCGGGGAAGAAGGAAGAGCTTTTGGTTCTGGGGATGCATCTAGTGCTGTTCTTCAAAGAACTGACAAGGTGAGTATGCTAAACTGGTTCTTGCAGACCGCATCATGGAAGCTTGTCTACATCTAGCTATACTCAATTCTTATTTAGTAGCTGTTATGGGTCGGGGACTTACCTTTGTAGGCTCTCAAGTCTTATCCCTACAAACACATGTGCACAACACAATAGAGACATTATAAAAGTAGTGGGATACTCATCTTGTGAAGTTTTTGACAGTGTTCTTAATTTCACTTAACAACAGGTAAAGGGATTGAGATTGAGTAAACAAATGGATGGCTTAAAAAAAGAAGTGTCTTGCATGAAGAAAGAAATGCGCAAGGTGGATGGTGTTCAAAATTTGCTTAAGTCTCAATATTTTGTTATGATTATTATCGTTGTTATTACACTCATTATAGTTTGCAAATGGAATCGGATCACCTGATATTAAACTAAGGAATCAGTGGAAGCCAGCAGTCTTAGTACGAGCTAGCAGAGAGGGTGGTTTAGGTTTACACATCGTTCATGTCAGTCATATTTTTAATTACTAGTCCCATTGTTTTGTTTTGATTATCCAGATGTTATTGTATACATTATATGATTAGCTTGTGAATTAGCAAAACAAATTATTTTTGAGAGTTCACAAATTTTCTGGGTGGTCTATTCATGAGATTTCATTTTATCGGAGAGCTATAGAAGAGTGCACAATAATACTGCAGACAATTTCGAAGGGAGAAAATTATAAACCATATTACAAGATTTGCAGACCGGTCCGCGAGTTATAACCCCAAAAGTGTCACTATCTATCCACAAAAACCCATCAAAACAAAAATAACACAAAAACCCCATCAAAACAAAAGTAACACAAAAGCCCCAAAGATTTGATGAAATCAATTTTGGTTTCATCATATAATTTGATGAAACCAATTTTGAAATTTGGAGTTTTTGTATCAATTTTTAAAAATTTGGGGTTTTTGTATCAATTTTGTTTAAGATGGAGTTTTAATGGATCCCAACATTTGAATGGGTTTTTGTACCACAAGTTTGGTCACCTTGGGTTTTTATGACTAGTTCTGTTTTACTCTAAATACGAAATTAAATTTCTATAAGAATTTAAAGAACATCAAAACAAAGAACCCAGCTGCAAAATAAAATGTTGAGACCCGTTAACAACTTGTATTAAAGCGCTTACTCCATGACTTGTGTCAGTTTTGTCAAACATGGCTTTGATCCTGCACTTGAATGTGGTGTAGGCGCAGCATACCTTCTTTGGTCTGCCTATATAGTGTAGACTTTGGCACTTTCAAAGCTTCCGCAGGTGACCAAATACTAATGCGACGCTCCAAAGGAATCTCCTGTATCTTGGTTATGTCAATTTCGGTTTTCTTGCCACCAATTATTTTAGGCATCCTAGACGTACGAGACATCAACAGGCAAGATTAATTCCAGACATTCTTTTGATCGTTTCCAAATGTGACTCACGCTCTTTGTTGATGTCGAAAATAGTTTAGAAGCACTTGATGCTGAGCCCTTTTTTAGTCTTCCATCATTGCTCTCCTTCAATAAAAATTGGTAAATAGCTAGACGCTTTTTTTTTGGGTTCATGATACATCACTGGTAAAATGGTTCATGATGGTCAACTGTTTAACCAAGACCCAAAAGTGAAGGTAGACACTCAAAATAACCCTATTAAGGAGAAAGTTGCGTAGATGCACATATCGGGTGTCTATCTATATATATATTCTTTTATTGAATTTCTATTTACAGTTCTCATTATTCTAACTGTGTAAAAAATAGGCCGAAAAATATTTAGAAGTTGTAGTAGAAGTTCAGCAGCTGAGACAGCACCACCTGTTGTAGCAGAAACCCTAACCGAAGCAGCAATACTCCCGCCTCCACCAGGACCAACGCAGGTAATGAAATCATCAATGTTCATCTTCTCAGCCAACTTAATGAAAATGCTAGGACATTAGAACTCACATGGGACATTAGCTGCTTTTACCAAAGCAGCAACCTTCCTGTTGGAACTTGGAAACAATTTTAATGTCAAAACCAACTAGTAACAAATCACTCTCAATCGTATAACATCATAAAGCAAATACACTAATCAATTTAATCTAAACAAATGAAGTACGGAAGAAAGAAATGTACTTACGGTGATGGGAATCCTATCATCATGGAGGATCATCAAGATGGTGCAAGTGCAACTTGCAAGCGATTTCTTCAGACATGTTTCTTGCACAGAGATTTTCGAAGTGTTTTAAGTTTTAACCCTAAATCGGGCTAATTTTCTGGTTCTTTTGGCCCACGGGTTTTAACTTATGCCCAAGTTTAACATATGAGGTTCAAGGGTAGATCAGGAAGAAAATTTGTGAAACCCTAAGAATCTCTGAATATAAAACATTCCTCTGCCTATGTAATTTGGACGGAGGGAGTAATATTTTGCCGCACACAACACAAAATA
Source organism: Papaver armeniacum (assembly GCA_023531295.1). Classification (NCBI taxonomy): domain Eukaryota; kingdom Viridiplantae; phylum Streptophyta; class Magnoliopsida; order Ranunculales; family Papaveraceae; genus Papaver; species Papaver armeniacum. Next base: position 130,901 of record JAJJWW010009160.1, read on the forward strand.
GAGAAAAAGAAGATGAGTAATGGTGGATTGGATGCTCTTCTTGAGAAGTTGATTGACAACGTTGTCTCACTTAACAACAAATTAGATGGATTAAGTAACGAAATGGATGCCTTAATAAAACAAGAGTCCGAGATGAAGAAAGAAACGAGGAAGGAGGTGGATGAACTGAAGTCAGAGTTATCGAAACTGAAGAATGCCCAAGAGGAGGACATGAAAAAGGTGGTTGAACTAAAGTCAGAGTTATCAACATTGAAGAACGCACAGGAAAAGCAAAAGGTAATGTTCAACCCTTCTGGTCTGGTTTCAAGATATTCGGATTTAGAGAAGAAGTTGGATTCTATTAAGAGTAGTACTAATGGAGGTGATATGGAAAGCCTGCTTAAGTCAGGCCAATATCAATGGTACCCGCCACCTAACTCATACATATGGAATGGAAGCCACTAAGCCAGTCTAGCTTTAGAACGAGTTGAGGAGGGGCCATGTTAATTAGCAATCTTTTTAATTATAGTCCCGTTTTTTGCAGGTTGCACCTCGAGTGCAAGTGGCGCTGCTAGGGGCGCGTGTGGCATGTGCGGAATGCCTTTGTTGCAGGTTGCACCTCGAGTGCAAGTGGAAATGCCAGAGCTGCTAGTGGCGTGTGTGGCATGTGTGGAATGCCTTGGTGGTAGGTTGTACGTTGAGTGTAAGTGGCAATGCATAAAGCTACCAGCGAGCGTGTTGGCATGTGCCAATGGCATGCTCGGCCATTAAGGCCATGCCTTGGTGAGAAAAGCTACCAGCTAGCGTGTTGGCATGTGCCAATGGTGTGCTTCGGCCATTAGGGCCACAGCCTGGTAAGAAAAGCTACCAGCGAGCGTGTTGGCATGTGCCAATGGCATGCTCTGCCATTAGGGCCACGCCCTGGTGAGAAAAGCTACCAGCAAGCGTGTTGGCATGTGCCAATGGCATGCTCGGCCATTAGGGCCACGCCCGGGTGAGAAAATCTACCAGCGAGCGTGTTGGCATGTGCCAATGGCATGCTCGGCCATTAGGGCCACGCCCTGGTGAGAAATGCTACCCGAGCGTGTTGGCATGTGCCAATGGCATTCTCGGCCATTAGGGCCACGCCTTGGTGAGAAAAGCTACCAGCGAGTGTGTTGGCATGTGCCAATGGCATGCTCGGTCATTAGGGCCACGCCTTGGTGAGAAAAGCTACCAGCGAGCGTGTTGGCATGTGCCAATGGCATGCGTGGCCAATTTGGCCTATGTTGCACGGTTTGCAAGCCTTTGTGCGGGCGCTACTTTGGCATGATGCGGCTTGGGCCAAGGTAAGGGTGTTTGTCTTGGCGTGGCGTGACCAGCGTAGCTAGGGCCAAGGCAGAGTGTGTTTGGCATGGCGCGGCTAGCTTGGGCTAGGTGTGGCTGACATGATTTGCATTGGCATGGAGGTGCGGCTAGCATGGTTGGCATGCTTTGGCGCGTTTGTTGTGGCTGGCATGATTTGCCATTGGCGCAGAGGTGCGGCTAGCTTGGGCTAGGTGTGGCTGGCATGATTTGCCATTGGCACGGAGGTGCGGCTAGCATGGTTGGCATGCTTTGGCGCGTTTGGTGTGACTAGCATAGCTAGGGCCAAGGCAGAGTGCGTTTGGCATGGCGCGGCTAGCTTGGGCTAGGTGTGGCTGGCATGATTTGCCATTGGCACGGAGGGGAATTAGGGTTTTGTTCGTTGTAACCCTAATTTGAAAAAATACCCCTATTAATTACCGACTACATGCATTAAATGTTCTAATAAATGTGTCACTTAGGTAACATTAGGTTATTTGGGTGTTTATACGATTTTACCCTTTGTTTAAAAACCACCATCAACACTCGCATAAAGTTTTGATCGGATTAGCGAGATTCAAGCACGGATTTCATTTGATTTATATACATTAGGCCTAAACAGGCTTGTTAGGTCCATTTGATTCAATCAAATTGGTCCAAATCTTTGGCTTGCAACAAAACAGAGAGGAAATATTTCTCGGGTTTATATTTGGGAGATTTTGGTGCGATTCTATTGGGGTATTCGCGGATTTGGATATTGGTCTTGGCTTGTTGCGGTGTAACGGGTTCTTTGGGGAGTTTGATTTCGAAGGAAAAAAATCAAGTTTCTATCTCACGTAAACAGGACAGTGTTTCTGCTTTATCTTCGGTTAATATACTTGGTAATTACGTGGGAGAAAGGAGTGAAATATCCTCTGCCAGATATAACTATATCTTTAGAGTCCGGATAGCAACAGAAGATTCGTATAAACCAAGACATCGCGTGGAGGTGAAGAAAGGAAAGATTTTCTTTCCTTTTTACAAAACAGGAAAGTTAGCGGTCTCGGTGTTTTCTTTGCTTGGTATACAGGGAGGTTGCGTGAAGGATTAGGAAAGATATATTCTCACAAGATTTGACTTATCGAGTTTAAATAAAATTTGGGTTCACGAGAAGACCGGTGAGAGAATTCCGGTGAAAAAAAAAAGGGAAAGAAGAAGCCGAGACTTGGGAGGAAAGAATACCAAAGATTTTCTCGGAGATTTGAAGGCAGTATGTATAAATATTGAGTTTTGGGGTAACACAAAGTAAATCGGGAGTTTGGGGTGAAGCAGAGGAGACGTCGGAGCTGCGGAGAAGTTGCGGAGTTTCTTCTCTGCGGGTGAAGAAAAGACGAGTGAAGAACATAAGACCCAGTTGGATAGTCGCAGAAACCGTGACCTATACTTTCAAACTCAACAACTTTGTAACAATTTTCCAACAATTATTTTGAGTTCGCAACAGTTCTGTTAGGGTTTTCTGTAACAGTTTATTGCTAACATTTTTATTAAAATAAAACATGTAAGTAACTAAGGGTAGTCAAGTAAAATAATATGGTCTCCTTAATATTTTGAGAAAGTCAAAGCGGATTGTCTTTGTGAAACGGGGGGAATAATATTTTAACCTTGTGTTATGAGTTTGGTGGAATCCTAAGTCCCAGTTTATCTCGATATTCGTGACAACTTGTGAATATATTTTCTTTGTTTTTAGTGTATTTTATTTTCAAGTCTGAAGTCAAATCTTTACAAGTCTTTGAACGAACTTTTACTAACACTTTACAAACAGCTTAAAAATCCCATCAATTTTTGGCGCCGCCGACGCGGACTTGTATTTAGATTTGTTTTAGGTTTATTTTTATTATTTTTGTTCTCTTTTACGCCTTTGGTATTTTTTTTTTATTCTTTTCAGATTTGGAGCTAAGCTACAAGGATAGAAAAAGTGCTATAAAAGGAAAGCATCGCCAAAGAAGGAAAGAAAAGAGGAGTCCAAGGAGTGAAGAAGATTTTGTATATAGTTGTTTTTTTATTTTTATTTTTCGAAACTGTATTAGGGTTTGCTTTGTTGTAATTTTTCTTTTATTTTTGGACTTTTTGGACTTAGACATTATTTTTGAAACCCTAAGAAAGGGTTAAAAAAATTAAATATAAATTGTTTGTAGGGAAGGACGACAGTTACGATACTGTCTCGGCCCCTCGGGTTCGTACACTGACATCGGAGTCGGTGGCCTGAGTCGACTTCAACGGTTCATCACCCGTCTGTTATAGAAGGTAAGACTCTATCCACCCACGAATCCCCTATCAGTGGGTTTTATTTTGTGTGACAACTCACACCCATGCAATAGAATGTCGAACTGGTATTACAATAACCAATACAACGAACATCTGACTGAGTTTCAAAATGGACGTTATTACTTTTACAATAATGTGAATAGTGGTTGGGAACATCAGCCTTTTGAAGGTTATGGTCCAGACCATGTTGAGCCCAATTACTATCCATATGCCCACCGGTCATACGAGAAAAATTTCTCTCTACTAGAGTCCGCACGTAAGTTGGCTAAGTCGACATAAAAGTTACTTGAGTCGACACTTAGTTCATCTAAGATGAATAACTTAGTTTTGGACGAAAGCAATGCAACGTGGGAACCTTCTTTCCTAGATAAAATCAGGAAGTCATGTGAGTCGACTCGAGAAAATGTTGTTAGAGGCCCAGGAAAGAACTGCTCAAGATAGTCTTAATTTCCAATATAGTGTTTCCAATAGTACCTTTGAAAATGAAGATACTTATTCACATAATCAAGATAACGAGGTTAAACTTGGTAACACTACTTTTTAGATGGGGTTCGACCATTTTCATGTTATTATAATGATGATTATGATGAGGATAGTGCTGATGAAGAATTTGAAATAAGTAGGCATAGTGATCAGGAATTTGTTACTCCAATTGAGCTTAATAATGATAATGTTTCTAGTTCAAATCCGAATAATTATAATAATTATTCACCTATTCAAAAGGACGAGGATTTGTCTAGAGATACCCCCGTTTTAGACGATGTAGTATTTCCTTTTGATTACGAAGCTAATAATGGTTTAGAGGAACGAGTTTCTTCTGAGAATATTGTTTTAGAGTCTAGCGATTTAGAAACATTAGTCTTAGACAAAGAAAATGAACTCGTAGAGATGAGTGAGGATGAACCTGACTTAGAAGAATAATTTGACCATTTTCAGGAATCAGATGACCTTGAAATTAGGGAAGTTGTGACTAGTCTTTCTAGAGACACTGAAAACTCTAAGTTTGGGGGTGATTATCATTCTCCATGTTCTTTAACTCTTAGAAAGGTCCCTCACTTGGGACTTGACATATGTGCCTCAACCATTTTAAAAGATTATCTTTATACACGTTTTCCTGAACCTAGTAATGACCATAGGGAAGTTTAGTTGTTAGAAACCCATCCCTCTGGTTGATGTGGTTATCCCAGGCTATGATACCCAGATTTATTTTGTTTTCCCACCAAATATTTTTCAACCAATTGTGGGAACGTATAAGTTTCAGATGTGTCAATTATTAAGTTTTGAGACTGAACCTAAGTACTTTAGAAGAATAGAAATGACACATTTGCTTCAGATTGACCGCCAGTTTCATTGTGGTCAATTGTGTGAGTCAAAACTGATTGACTTTAAGGATCCGCAATTATTCGGAGTTATTATTATGTGCTTCTAAGTTCTTATTTGAGTTTTTACAGACTTTACAACTCGAACCGGATCTTAGCTTTGAGGAATTCCAAGATATGAAAATATTTTATCTCGACCCGGTTATAGAGCTGAACTCGAACCACAACTAGATGTAGTTGTCTTAAACAGAAACTAGACAAGGGTGTGTGCTTTATTTGTTAATTTTCTTGGCATGTTGCATATTCCTTTTACTTGTGATAGCTCTATTTAGTTTTGATGACCCACAGATATTTCGGCTATTACTTTATGATTTTATGAGGTGACTTATCCTTTCTTAGTCCTGGTGAAGACTTTAAACTTAGCACTTCTTGGGAGGTAACCCAATATTCATGCGACACGGTAATATCTTTCCTTAACTCTTTTACTTCAAATGGTAACATTTTCTCCTTGTTCATGCTTTTAATTTTATCTTTAAAACATTGAAGACAATGTTAGATTTAAGTTTGGGGGTATGGGAGAAACATTTTAGTTGCATTGTTAAACTCCATAGCCTAGAAATTTATGCCTATTAAGGATGGCACTAACCAATCTAAGTGGATGGAAGCATCTTGGTTGTATGAGTTGAGGAACCAATCTGATTAGATTGAAACATATAAAGAGTCTATTCATAAAAGCACGGAGATCAGGTGTTAGAATTAAAGAAAAAAACATGGTAGTTTCGCCATATCTCGTTGAATCCTTTTCACTTCTATTTTTATTTTATTTTCTTTAAAATATGTTTCCCTAAGTGATTAGGTGGGGATCACGATTCAAGTTGTTAGCACCGTTAGGGTGAAATAGAGTAATTTAGATACCAAGTAAAAAAGAAAAATAAAAAATAAAAAAATTGAGACCAGACCATCGGACCAAACGGAATAAATAATTCAATAAAGTCGACCACCTGGTACCCTTGTATATGCCGTTATGTTGACCTAGAGTTAGGATTATCGACCACTTTGGTTCCCTTGTATATGCTAGTTGTGTTGATATTAGTCGGACCCAGTATCTCAGTCCATTAGGATAGGTTCATTTTGGCAGTGGCCTTCAGACAGATATGGGAAACACCGTTCACCTTAGTCAACATCAAAACCATCTACATTTTTCTCTACATCCATCTTCTTAATCTATCCATGTGATTGGTTGACTCCGGTTATGATGTCCAGAAACTATCTGAGTATAGCTCTGTGACTTATATATGAATTTTAGTATGCTTGAGTGCAAACTCGTGTACAACAATTAGAATTTCGCATCAGGGTACTTCCTCCTGTTGTCAATAAGTAAGCCAACCAAGATTTTTTAGTGCCTTCCAAGGTTCTGCGTAAATAGTTAGGGTCTGGAGTAAAGGTTTTGTGGGTATATCTCTTGTAAACCCTCCCGAGACTATATCTCGGCCACTAGGGCCACCTAGGGGGTGGATTATTGCATACGCTAAATGCAATCGACGATGCCTACGACAGTGAGTTAGGATTTATATTTTGTAGATTTGATTTGCTCGGGACTAGCAAATAATAAGTTTGGGGGTATTTGATACACGCATTTATGTGTTTATTTGCATCTCTATTTTCTATATTGTTAGTACCCATTTTCGTACTTATTACGGTGTTTTATGTGTTTGTAGGTATTTTTGGGCAATAAACGTTTTTGTAGAAATCGGCTCGAAAAGTTGATAAAGGCACCCGATGGATACCTACTATTCGGACTCTGAGTTTGGATAAGGGGCACTCCAGTTGATAAGGGACATTCCACTGCTATTTGCACCCCAGATGATCTAGTTACACCCCAGGACATATGCCATGGGCACCCTCGAACTGGATAGGGGGAGGTCTTCTTCAACATTTCAAATCAAGATTTGGCGGGAAAATAAGTTGTCACCTGCGTAAAGTTTTGATCGGATTAACGAGATTCAAGCACGGATTTCATTTGATTTATATCTGTTAGGACTAAACAGGCTTGTTAGGTCCATTTGATTCAATCAAATTGGGCCAAATCTTTGGTTTGCAAAAAAACAGGGAGGAAATATTTCTTTGGTTTATATTTGGGATATTTGGGTGCGATTCTGTTGGGGTATTCGCTGATTTGGATATTGGTCTTGGCTTGTTGCGGTGTAACAGGGTTGCTGAGGAGTTTGATTTCGAAGGAAAAAATCAAGTTTCTATCTCACGTAAACAGGGCAGTGTTTCTGCTTTATCTTCGGTTAATATACTTGGTAATTACGTGGGAGAAAGGAGTGAAATATCCTCTGCCATATATAACTCTATCTTTAGAGGTCCGGATAGCAACAAAAGATTCGTATAACCCAAGACGCCGCGTAGAGGTGAAGAAAGGAAAGATTTTCTTTCCTTTTTACAAAACAGGAAAGTTAGTTGTCTCGGTGTTTTCTTTGCTTGGTATACATGGAGGTTGTGTGAAGGATTAGGAAAAACACATTCTCACAAGATTTGACTTATCGAGTTTAAATGAAATTTGGGTTCACGAGAAGACCGGTGAAAAAAAAAAGGGAAAGAAGAAGCCGAGACTTGGGAGGAAAGAATACCAAAGATTTCTCGGAGATTTGAAGGCAGTATGTATAAATATTGAGTTTTGGGGTCACACAAAGTAAATCGGGAGTTTGGGGGTGAAGCAGAGGAGACGTCGGAGCAGCAAGAGAAGTTGCAGAGTTTCTTCTCTACGGGTGAAGAAAAAGACGAGCTGAAGAACATAAGACCCAGTTGGACAGTCGTAGAAACCGTGACCTATACTTTCAAACTCAACAACTTTGTAACAATTTTTCCAATAATTATTTTGAGTTCGCAACAGTTGTTAGGGTTTTCTGTAACAGTGGGTTCTGTAACAATAATAACTGTTACAAACACACTGCTTTATACCTTTTCTTCAATAAAACACCTCTTTGAGCTATGGATTATTATTTTGACCGTGTTTTCACCCTGAAGAGCTAAACCCCAACACTGGGACATTGGTGGAAGCCATTCTTTACGCACGTGGTAATTATATCTAATTCTTTTATGACTTTTGCACTAATTAAAATTGAATTAGGATTTTGATTAATTAGTTGTCATATCATTTGATGGGTCATGCTTGCTTAGATATTTTGATGTCCCATGCTTAGGACTTACAACTAATATTTTGAGAATCAACCTTGGCAAATAAGAGTCCATGTCTTTATTTATTGAGCTATAATTATTAAATGAATTTATATTTGAACCTTGTGTTATGAGTTTAGTGGAATCCGAAGTCCCAGTTTATCTCGATATTCGTGACAACTTGTGAATATATTTTCTTTGTTTTTAGTGTATTTTATTTTCAAGTCTGAAATAAAATCTTTACAAGTCTTTGAACGAACTTTTATACCACTTTACAAACAACTTAAAAATCCCATCAGATACGCGCTAGTCAAGCGTGTGGAGGACGCCTTGTCTTCGATTGACGACATGCGCAACGTGACTGGTCACACGGTTTCTCGGGATGTAATCTCAAGCTGGAGGTTCCATCGTGATATGTGTATAGAGTTCGAGTTCAATGCTCCTTGGTTCGTCGAAGGTTTCTCCGAGGTTGAAAAGTCAGCTTGGCCCAAACGGTCGAAGGTCCTTCCACAGACATGGTGAAGAAGCAGGAAGCGGAATTCAAAAAATTATGCAGGCAGCTGAAGTTGAAAAGGGTGGCTCTCCAGAGAACGAGGGAGGCCTTTGCTAAGAGGAGCAAGCCGCTGCTGGAAAACTTTTCTTGAATACATTTCTGTCTTTGGAACTTCTTATCTTTCAATTTTTTTTTTTTAAAGGAAAATGAAACACCTAGTTTATGATTTTGATTTTCTGGATTTTTTGGGTTGATAGACAAATGTTATCTCGAAGGTTTTGGATTTTTCTTTTGGAATGAATTGTTTAGGAAATGAAATTATCTTGGTTATGACTGAAAGTGACGCGGGCATCCCAGGAAAAACCTGGACGTGTGTTGTAGATGACATGGGATGAAACATAACATGACTATCGGTTTTTCCATTCTCATGAAAACTTGAAATAGCAAACCGCGTATCTTGTCTAGGTAAGACTTACTCGGTTTCTAAGGTCTCCTGATGAAAAGGGAACCTTCTGGGTGTCATAATTAGTTTTATGGGAAGCGCCGTCGTGATTGTAGAAAGTCCCCAGTCGTTACTGAGTTGCCTGATAACCGAGTCGTTGATTCTCTGGCGGATCGTTTGCTTCAATTTTCTGGGAAGTCCCCAGTCATCCCCTGTCATGTCATGACTGATAATCGAGTCATCTGGTAACTGAGTGGTTGATCCTTGAGCGGATCACCTGCTTCTACCATCTTGACGTCTGGGTCGAAGCACGAGGTCGATAGTCGAAGATTGACAATGTAACCGAAAGATCAACCTCCCATTGTGGTTGCCAATTGTTTGTGGGTGAAAATGGTTTATGCTGATTTTGGTAATTTCGGTGTGTGGGTGAGAAATGAATTTGAACCCTAAACAATGTACTGCAAGGGAGTACTTTAGATTCGAGAGATCAATTTGTACAAGTCCGGGCTAAACCAAGAAATGGCCGTTCCAAACTTGCTTCGGTCACAAAGTGGAGGAGAATGGGTTGGTTTTAGGGAGGAAAGCAAGGAAAGTGATGAGACCAGAATAGTTTATTCTGGAAGAGTAGTTGTGTTACGACTTGTATCAGAAAGTGGGAAGCTAACAGATGAGAAAGCTTGTAAACGTTTTCTGAGTGGTGTATGCTCCTGACTGAACTTGTTTTGTTCGGTGGAAATAGGTAAGACCTATTTATACAAGTCTAAGTGAAACGTACTCTGGTCTAATTAAGGAATGGAAAAATGGGTGAGTAAATGGGAGGAGGTGGTAACAGTTAACGCATGGAATTGATGTTCCATAAAACCGTTAGCGCATGGAATTGATGTTCCATAAAACCGTTAACGCATGGAATTGATGTCCCATAAAAGAGCGTTTCACCATTAACTCCCTGTATTTACTAACCGCCTAATCCTTATGACGGGCGTAGTGTACGCTGCTGGCTGTAAACCGCCAAACCAATACCCAAAGAGGATCCCCCAGTTTGTGATATGTGTTGATGTCTCGAATGTTTTTTGTAAAAAACATGTAGTATATTGTTATTGCCTGGCAAGTCGAGATTGGGAGACTTGCTAGCTCGGTGACCTTCGACGGTCGAGATTTTGCATCTTAAGAGGAAAGGTAGTCGTTGATCGTCGCACGCTTTCGTTTGTTGGTGGGTGCATAGGGAAGGCCAGCGTGGCGCGGCTAGGTTGGCATGCCATGGTGGTGTGGCTAGGTTGGCGTGACCAAACTAGGGTTTTGGGTCAAAGGTTACCATGTATTGTCTAGTAACCTTGGACGGCTAGGATTTGCTCTGGGGATTGAAGGGTGACCGTTGATTGTCGTACGCCTTCGTTTTGGTAACCGCGTAGGGAAGGCTAGCATGGTGGCGCGGCTAGGTTGGCATGCCGTTGGCATGGCATGGTTTGGCGTGGCCAAACTTAGGTTTTCGGGCCAAAAGGTTACCATGCGTTGTCTGGTAACCTTGGATGGCTAGGATTTGCTCCTGGGATTGAAGGGGGATCGTTGATTGTCGCACGCCTTCGTTTTGGTAGACGCATAGGGAAGGCCAACATGGTGGCGCGGCTAGGTTGGCATGGTATGGTTTCGCGTGGAAAAACTTAGGTTTTCGGGCCAAAGGTTACCTTGCGTTGTCTGATGACCTTGGATGGCTAGGATTTTCTCCTGGGATTGAAGGGGGACCGTTGATTGTCGCACGCCTTCGTTTTGGTAGCTGCGTAGGAAGGCCAGCATGGTGGCGTGGCTAGATGCGTTTGTCATGGTGGGGCCAAGGTCTTAGCATGCCGTTGGCACATGGTGTAGCTAGTATGGCTAGGGCCAAGGCAAGGTGCAGTTTGGCTTGGCATGGTAGGGCTTGCCGTTGGCACATGGCGCGGCAGGCATGGCTAGGGCCAAGGCAAGGTGTGGTTTGGCTTGGCATGGTGGGGCCGAGGGTTTGGCATGTCGTTGGCACATGGTGCGGATAGAATGACTAGGGGCAAGGTGCGGTTTGGCTTGGCATGGTGGGGCCTAGGGTTTGGCATGCCGTTGGAACATGGTGCGGCTAGCATGGATAGGGCCAAGGCAAGGTGCGGTTTGGCTTGGCATGTGGGGCCAAGCGTTTGGCGTGAATGATTTGGCTTGGCATGGAGGGGCCAAGGGCTTGGCATGCCATGGGCGCATGGTGCGGTTTGGCTTGGCATGTGGTGCCAAAGGTTTGGCGTGAATGGTTTGGCTTGGCATGGCGGGGCCAAGGGCTTGGCATGCCTTGGGCGCATGGTGCGGCTAGCATGTCTAGGGCCAAGGCAAGGTGCGGTTTGGCTTGGCATGTGGAGCCAAGGGTTTGGCGTGACCAAGCTAGGTTTTTGGGTCAAAGGTCACCATGTGTTGTCTGGTAACCTTAGACGGCTAGGATTTGCTCATGTGATTGAAAGATGGTCGTTAATTGTTGCAGGCCTTTGTTTTGGCAACCAACGTTGTGCATGGCGTGTTGGGACGGCAAGCATGCTTGGTATGCTCTAGCGTGGAGATGTAGCTGGCACGGATTGCCATTGGCACATGGGGTGCGGCTAGCATGGTCGGCATGCCTTGGCGCGGTAGGTGTCGCTGGCATGGTTTGCCATTGGCACAGGGGGTGCGTCTAGCATGGTTGGCATGCCTTGGCGCGGTAGGTGTGTCTGGCACGGTTTTCCATTGGCACAGGGGGTGCGGCTAGCATGGTTGGCATGCCTTGGCGCGGTAGGTGTGGCTGGCACGGTTTCCATTAGCATGTGTGGCGTGGGAATTAGGGTTTTGGCCTACCGAAACCTTAATTAGCATTAAAAAAGGTACCACGATAATTTTCTGCAGTCAAATTAAAGGGTTCAATAACTGCGCTTGGTGGATACATTATTACTCAAGTTCTGTGACGTCATTGTCTGACTAGGGTTTTACGATTTTAACCCTAAGATAAAAACCACCATCAACACCTATCTAGAAGATTCTTCCCACTCTCATTTCTTTTGCATCTTTTGCATTTACATTAAGGTACTTACTTGACCGACCTTCTCTAGAATTATCTAGAGAACATTTAGACTTAAACATACTTCAATTGATATTTTCAAATGACTACTGACTTAGCTAACTCTAGAACATTCTAGAGTGCTTATTTTAACACCTTTCTATACTTATCTAGAACATTCTATCCCATTACAAATTACGTGTTCCAACAAACAATAACACTTTCTTAGCTCGTTTCCAAGAATAAACCAACACTTATAATTGTCGTTAGCCTTAGTTTAGAAGTCTTATTTATTTCCTTATCTTATTATGTCCTTTATTTAGAATTCTAATGATTTTAGGAATGCTAGTAGTAGTCCTGGTGCAAGCCTATAAATACGTACAGTCTAAGTTTTGTTAAAGACATCTTACCCTTGTCTAAACAATTTAGTTGAATTCATACTTTTGCTTCCTTATTTTTGTGTTATTCTTTAGTTTTTGAAAGAAGAAATAATGGGTGGTGGCGGTGGTATGCCAAGTTGGTTTTCGATGGAAGAAAAAATGGGTGGTGGTGGTGGTATGCCAAGTTGGGCTGGGAAGAATACTAGTTTAGAGACTCTTCTGGAGGAGCTGATTGATTCTGTTCTTTTGATGAACAATAAGGTGGAGGGACTAAGTAACCGATTCGATAAACTAGAAGAAAAAGTGAACCAAGAAATTAATCTTGGTAGGAATGAGAGGACTGAGTTCATGGATGAAGTCAAAACAAAGTTAGCAGAATTAAAGAAATCCCAAGAAGAGGAACAGACAGTATTTGTGGGTTCTCATCTAGTTTCAAAGCTATCAAATCTGCAAAAGCTAGTGGAAAATAAATTACCCGTGGATGATGCTAGCGACAGTGAATGCTGGAATATTCTCTGTCATGATTTGGATGAGAAGTATAAGATAGCTGCTGGAGCCTTGTTACTTCACCAGATCATTCAGTCTTTAAGATTTGGAGAAGAAAATGATTGCAGCGTCGCGGAGCTTCAATGGAAGCGAATGGTGGAAGATTTGTCGAGAATTGGTAAACTTAAAGACGGTCTTGCAATTGCTGATGTGTCGGGGAGTATGACTGGAACGCCAATGGATGTCTCTGTGGCTCTTGGATTGCTAATATCAGAGATGAGCCATGAACCATGGAAAGGAAAACTTATCACCTTTACACAAAAACCTGAAGTGAAAAAGGTAGAAGGTGAAACTTTGAGATCTAAGACAGACTTCATTAGAAGAATGGAGTGTGGGTTTCCACCTGGTTTCAAGATAGTTTTCGACCAAATATTGCATGTGGCAGTTGAAGGCAACTTGAAGGAAGATCAGATGATAAAGAGGCTTTTTGTGTTCAGCGATATGGAATTCCACGAAGCTAATTCAGGATATAGTCCTCATACCTACAGTCATCTGTCTGGCCGTGACGCAGCTGAGAAATGGGAAACGGATTATCAGGTGATACAGAATAACTTCAGAGAAAAGGGATACATGAACGTACCTGAGATTGTATTTTGCAACCTGCGTGAGTCTATCTCAACTCCAGTTTCGAGTCAACTGAAGGGTGTGAAGATGGTTCATGGGTTTTCAAATAATATGGTTAAAGTGTTTCTGGACGAATATTCTGATTTTAGCCAATTGACTCCTTCAAGTGTCGTTGTAAATACGGCAATTGAGAATATGGGATCAGTGAATGCGTCGGATTGTGATTGGAGTTCGGATGAATCATGGGATAGTGATTGGAGTACGGATGAATCGTGGGATAGTGATTAAACGCATGATGAGTATGGGAAACTAATTCGGCAACCGAATCGGCAATAGGCAGGCCAAAACAAAAATATGGTTTTCACGGAGTAGTTTTTTGTTTCACTAGGTGTTGCGGAATTCTGTTTTAGTTAATTGCTTTTTCTTTCTTTCTTTTTTTTTTTTTTTTTTTTCTTTTTGGTAAACAAACTTTAGATTAAATCACCTTTTGAATTGTCTTGCCTTTGCTCTTAAAAGGATATCTAAATTCCTGAAAAAAATTTGATCCTGCGGCGAGATAAAAATTGAACTCGCAGCTTCACGGCTGTGAAAATTGGATATCAAGCTAACAAGACAATAACCTAGACATCTTTTTGAATTTGACATAATTTAGCATTAGTTCCATTCCTTATTTGTCTATTGCAGGAAAAGCATCTGACTAGGGATGGTCATGGGGCGGGTATGGGGCGGGTATGCCAATCCCATCCTTGCCCGTTCGTAAAAAAATACCCATACCCGCCCCGTTACCCACATGAATTGGGGCGGGGCGGGTAGGGGAATACCCGTTTGGGGCGGGTTTTCCATGGATTACCCGTAACACGGAGTTAATACATAAATTTATTTATAATCAAAACTTAAATACGAAGCAAACAAAATTAATAACATAAGAATAATGCATTCTAAAATTTTAAATTCAGAAATTCATCTTAAGGTGAACAAAAGAATCTTTAAATGACTCCTTAGTTTTTCTACTTTTTCCTTTCGATACAAGAACGATCAAAGAATGTGTCTGATCACAACAAAGAAACGAAAGTGATGAATATACAAGAACGATCAAGAATATAATAAATGTAAGAAAGCTCGACTAAGTTGTAGAAGTATAAAATTCGATACAAATTCTTTCATAAAAGTCGAAACCCTTATAATTTGGACGCAACGGGGCGGGTATGGGGCGGGGACCTTGAATCCCATCCCCGCCCCATCCCCGTAGCTTAGGTTTCGGGTATTACCCATACCCGACCCCATCCCCATTTGTGCGGGTAAAACCTACCCAAATGGGGCGGGTACCCACGGGGATGGGTTTGGGTGGGGCAAATGGCCATCCCTACATCTGACACTAAAGTTTTTCAGAACTGTTTCAATTCTTTATTCATTGTTAAAGCAACTACATGCATCAAGCAAACAATCGTCGTAACCACAAACATAACAAACATAATAGAAAAAAGTTCTATATGATTGTATATATTGCCTCGTTAGGCCGCCCAACAAAGACTGTTGCAAATGCTAAATCCAAATTTCAAAGAATGCGACCGTACGAGTATTTGAATTCCGCATCCGTGGAACCGCTCATCGCTCAAGGCCCACCAGCAGGATTACATACACAGGGACGATATTTGCCTACTTCACATATGTGATAGAAGCAAGCTTGACTCTAAAAGAGAAATTGGAATGGGTTACAAGTACAAATCCATCAGGGATGGGTTTCACTGGAAGCCATGTAGGAGCAGAATCTTGCAACGGTTATATCTCAGCGAAGCTTTAACTAAAGGATGGTTGCGAAGGTCATCGCAGAGTGTTAGAGAAGTGATGTAGTGAGTGACGTCAGCTTAGTCATAAGGAAAGTGTGAACATTCTGCGAAGATTGGGATTACCTTGCGAAGAAAACCCTTGTAAGCGTGCGATAATGACGCAGATCAGATCCGAAAATAAAGGCTGGCTTAGCTGTCATCCACTATGTAATATCCTATATAAATGACCAAGCAAAGTCGAGAGGAGAGAGATCTTTAGAGAGTGAGAAGAGAACAAATAGGAGAGAGAAAATCCAGAGTTATTTTGATTTCCTTGTATTCTCATTACTTTTGTAAGATTCATTATAAAAAGATAAATAAAACTTTGCAAATTGATCATGGAATTTGGCTAGAATAGTGTATAATATTGGAGGGGTGTGGTTGTAGGAAATCCTGCAACCACATATTGGCGCTAGAAACAGGGACTGAAAGTTCGAAGATTATCTAAAAACAAGATCGAATAAGGATAATATGATTTGACAGAATTTGAAGTATTTGATGAAGAATTTGCGAGGTGTATAACAAGTTATTGAAATCGAAAGAAATGATGAAGCAAGTTAGTAAATTGAATGAGGAAAAGATTAGCAAAATCAAAGAATACGGCAAAAAATTGGAATTTAACTTAATTACAAAGACAATGATTAATGAGTTTCATGAAAGTCTCAGAGGTAGAATACATAAACGAGATTTTGAAGGAAATAAAATTATGACAGAAGAAAAAGTGACACCATTGAAAGAGTGGGAAAAACAGAAAATTACATTCACAGCAGCAGAAATACCAGGAGAAAGTTTAAATCACACAGCTCCGTTGGTAATCACAGTAACTGCAGCACGAAAAGAGAAAGATGAACCAGCGAAATCTATAGAAGAATGGGCGGTGAACAGAACTCTAATAGATACAGGAAGTTCAGCCGATATAATATTCTACCATGCATTCAAAGGGATGGTGTACAAAGATGAAGAGATGACTTGGTCAACATGATCATATCCATGGTTTTAGTAAATTTACAACAAAACCAAAAGGAGAAATAGCGGTGCGAATATTATTAGGAGAAATTGAAACACACGTGACATTGTGTGTGGTGGATATGGAGTCACCTTACAACATGCTATTGGGAAGACCATGTATACATGCAATTAAAGCGGTAGCATCCACATTGCATCAGTGTATCAAGTTTCGTATGCCTAGTGGAGTAGGTGAAATTAGAGGAGATGATAATGATGAGAAAATGTGTCATCGGGTGGAAGTAGAAAATTATGAAGGACGTGCAAATAAGCGAAAGCTTCGCTAGAAAATGGCGAAAGAAGCAAGGAAAGAAGAAGAATTTAGAATTTACATGATAAAAGCAAAAGAAGGAAAAGGAATACCAAGCGAAATTTCGCAAGGAGGAGACAAACCGATGAAAAAGATAAAAGAGCAAACACCAATAGGAGAGTCAAGGGCGGCCTACACAGCAGCGGAACCAACAAAAGAAGTGAATGTTGGAACTGAAAAAGATCCAAAGATGTTAAAGATCGGAATTAAAATGGATGCAGATGAAGAAGAAAGAACAATTAATCTATTGCGAAAATTTAGGGATGTCTTCGCATGGAACATGGACGAAATACCTGGGATAGACTCTTCAGTTGCGTGTCATTATCTGGAAATCAACAAAAATATAAGACCATTCAAACAGAGAATAAGAAAAATAGCAACAACATATCACCCTCAAATAGAAGAAGAGTTGCAGAAGATGTTGGATGCAGGAATTATACGGCAAGCAAAATACCCAAAATGGATTGCAAATATGGTAGTGCTACCTATGAAAAATAATGGGATAAGGATTTGGATAGACTTAACTGATTTAAATAAAGCTTGTCCAAAGGATAGCTTTCCTTTACCAGACATCCACAATTGGTAGAGTCAGCGAAAGGGAATGATAGAATATCCTCTTTAGATGGTGTTGATGGTGGTTTTTAGCTTAGGTTTAAAATCGTAAAATACTAAACCCTAGCAGACAGTGATGTCACAACACTTAAAGCAACAAGCATTTACTAGGCACATTTACTGAAACCTTTAATGTGTCCCTAAATAATTACCGGGGTATCTTTTCAAATTAGGGTTACGACAAGCCAAACCCTAATTCCCACGTGTGCCAATGGCAAACCATGCCAGCCACACCGACCGCGCCAAAGCATGCCAACCATGCTCGCCGCAACTCTGTGCCAATGGCAAATCATTCCAGCCACACCGACCATGTCAAAGCATGCCAACCATCCTAGCCGAACCTCTGTGCCAATGGCAAATCATGCCAGCCACACCGACCGCGCCAAAGCATGCCAACCATGCTAGCCGCACCTCTGTGCCAATGGAAAATCATGCCAGCCACACCGACCGTGCCAAAGCATGCCAACCATGCTCGCCGCACCTCTGTGCCAATGGAAAATCATTCCAGCCACACCGACCGCGCCAAAGCATGCCAATAATGCTAGTCGCACCTTTGTGCCAATGGCAAATCATGCCAGCCACACCGACCGCGCCAAAGCATGCTAACCATGCTCACAGCACCTCTGTGCCAATGGGAAATCATGCCAGCCACACCAACCGCGCCAAAGCATGCCAACCATGCTCGCCGCACCTCCGTGCCAATGGTAAATCATGCCAGCAACACCTACTGCGCCATG
Source organism: Papaver armeniacum (assembly GCA_023531295.1). Taxonomy (NCBI): domain Eukaryota; kingdom Viridiplantae; phylum Streptophyta; class Magnoliopsida; order Ranunculales; family Papaveraceae; genus Papaver; species Papaver armeniacum. The sequence goes on from JAJJWW010009160.1 coordinate 148,958, forward strand.
CCAAATGTACCTCGCCATGGCCCCATGTCGTGCCACCGTACGTGCCTTCACTACGCGGCTATCAAAACGAAAGCATGCAATAATCAATGGTTGCCCTTCATTCCCAGGAGCAAATCCTGGCTATCTAAGGTTACCAAACGACCTTTGCCACAAAATCCTAGCTTGGTCACGCACCTAGCCCAAGCTAGTCACGCCATGCGCCTATGGCAAACCCTTGGCCCCACATGCCAAGCCAAAACCGCACCTATCCTAATATAGTCACGCTATGCAAACCCTTGGCCCCACATGCCAAGCCAAAACCGCACCTAGCCAAAGCTAGCCACTCCCAAGGCGAACCCTTGGCCCCACATGCCAAGCCAAACCAAACCTATCCAAGCTAGCCGTGCCATGCCAAACGCACCGTGCCTTGGCCCTAACCATGCTGGTCACATCATGCCAAGCCAAACGCCCCTGCCTTGGCCCTAGCCATGCCATACGCCCATGGCAAACCCTTGGCCCCACATGACAAGCCAAACCAAACCTATCCAAGCTAGCCGCGCCATGCCAAACGCACCTTGCGTTGGCCCTATCCATGCTAGTCACATCATGCCAAGCCAAACGCCCTTGCCTTGGCCCTAGCCACGCCATACGCCCATGGGAAACCCTTGGACCCACATGCCAAGCCAATACCGCACCTATCCAAAGCTAGACACGCCCAAGGAGAACCCTTGGCCCCACATGCCAAGCTAAACCAAACCTAGCCAAGCTAGCCGCGCCATGCCAACGTCATGCCAACCTAGCCGCGCCACCACGTTGGCCCTCACTACGCGGCTACCAAAACGAAGGCGTGCAACAATCAACGGTTGCCCTTCAATCCAAGGAGCAAATCCTAGCCATCCAAGGTCACCAGACGACACATGGTAACCTTTGGCCAGAAAACCTAAGTTTGTCCACGCCAAACCTTGCCATGCCAATGGCATGCCAACCTAGCCACGCCACCACGTTGGCCCTCACTACGCGGCTACCAAAAGGAAGGCGTGCAACGATCAACGGTTGCCCCTCCTCTCAAGATGCAAGATCTCGACCGTCGAAGGTCACCAGACTGGCAAGTTTCCCGAGCTTGACTTGCCAAGCCATAACAACATGCTACATGTTTTCCTAAACATTCGAGACATCAACACAAACTGGGGGATCCTCTTTGGGTATTGGTTTGGCGGTTTACAGCGTGCGGCGTACACTATGCCCGTCAAAAGGAAGTGTCATAAGGGTGAGGCGGTTAGTAAATACAAGAAGTTATGTGTGAAACGTTGATGGGACATAAAGCACATATGTTAACAACTTTATGGGACATCAATTCCATAACGTTAGCAGTTTCATGAAATCCAGTTTCATGCGTTAACCTCTTTATGGAACATCAATTCCATGCATACGGTTACCACCTCCTCCCATTTACTTCCCCACTCCTTAATGAGACCAGGGTACGTTTTTACTCCGACTTTTATAAATAGGTCTTACCTATTTCCATTGAACAACAAGTTCATATGGGATATACAATACTCAGAAATACTTACTTTCTAGCTCACCTTGGGAGCTCTCTCACTTTTCTGATAACAAGTCGTAGTAACCCAACTACTCTTCCAGAATCAACTATTCTGGTCTCACCACTTTCCTTTCTTCCCTCCCCAAAACCAACCCATTCTCCTCCACTTTGTGACCGAATCAAGTCTGGAACGGCCAATTCTTGGTTTAGGCCGGACTTGTACAGATTGATCTCTTGAATCTAAAGTACTCCCTTGCAGTACATTGTTTAGGGTTTAAATTGTTTCTCACCTGCACACCCGCAATTACCGAAATCAGCAGAAACCATTTTCACCCACAAACAATTGGCGACCACAGTGGGAGAATTGATCTATCGGTTAAAATATCAACTCCAACTCCTGATTTCGTTTCCCGAACGTCAAATCCCAATATGGTAGAACTCAGGTCTGGAGCGGTTGCCGAGAATACCAGCACAGAGCACATCCCTGATGTTAACGTTTCTCCCAATAACGTCGATACATCACCTACTGACCACAGTAACTCCGAATGCACTCCCTCAAGCGTAACACTGCCAATCAACAGGGCCAGAGCCGTCGCCGCCTCTGATGTCTCTGCACAACCCTCTACTCACGGCAACGGAAACACCTCTTCGGGCGTTACGCCACCAGTCACCAGAGCCAGAGCCGCCATGCGGCTCCTAATGTTTCGTCTAGCATGGCACCTCTAACCTCAACTAAGGTTCCAACTACCCCACCGACGGGACAAGAGACCGGAGGGACCAGAGGAAACCGTCCTTATGTCACCATCGATTTGATGGAACGACAGAAATGCTCTCCAAAGCCTAGACGGATATGGTTTCAACACGTAAGGAAGTACTCGTCTTTCTCAAGACCCTGACAGAGCGGCTACCACGTGAGTCGCGTCCTCCAAAGCCGTTTAGAAACGTCTCCAAAAACCCCGACGCTAGCACCTCGGCGGAGCACGCCTCCGCGGACGGGGAGATTCGCGCTAGAATCCCATTGGAAAGAAATCAGCCGTCCAACTTCGTCACGCGAGAAGACCTGGAGCAACTTCTCTGCAACCGAATCAAGAATGATGAATTGGACATGCATCAACACCAACCCCCTTACCCATCTGAAATGCAAAGAATCCCTCTTCTAAGGGGGTACTCCTCCCCTCAATTCACCCTGTACGATAGTACCGGGAATGCACATGATCATGTATCCCGTTTCTTGGAATCCCTAGGTGAACATGAATATAATCACGTTCTTCGTCTAAGGGAGTTCTCAAAATCACTTACCGGAAGGTCGTATACATGGTACAACAAAGATCCCGCCCGAACAGTATTCCCAACTCGGGGTAGCATGGTTACCGTGTTTTACAGGAAGTACTTCTTCGTGTCTGAACGAGTTACTTTCTAAGCTATCGGGAGAATGTACCAGTGGGATAACGAACATCCGAATGATTTTTTCAAGCGCTCGACTGTCACGACCCAAACGTGACTGAACAACAGCTGGTGAACGCGTGCATCAATGGTATGGTTCATATTTATCGCTCCTTGCTAGAAAACTTGCGCTTCCAAACATTCTCCGAACTCCATGAAGCCGCTAGAATATCCGCAACAACAACACCAGCATTACTGGAAAGAACTAGGCCAACTCGAACCGAAGACACGCGTGAAACTCGCGGGAATAGACGCCTCACCAGCAAGCAATTTAATGTCGGCTTATCCTCCGTGAACATAGTGAACAAAAGAGGAATAATGAAGGCCCCAACTACAGGCCACCAGCAAAAACATGAAGCACCGGCACAATGGGAAACCCCGCCATGGAAGACCGCCACTAAAGCTCCCATGCATCATCATGAAACCGAAGGGAATACCTTCGATTTCCTGTTTCCCATCAAGGAAGTGATTGACCTCCTAGAAGCATGGATTCAAGATGATGTTATCATACTACCACCTCTCAGGCTTCCACTAACTGAGGCTAAGATGGCGAACCCCAAGTACTGCCATTACCACAGATTCATTCACCACCCGACCAGTGATTGCAACAGATTAAAGCATATTTTTAAAGAAAAGATAGAAGTAGGAGAGCTCCAACTGGGAGACGAGGGAGTACATCGAGACCCACTCCCAATAAGAAAATGTGGTTTCTCCGGGGACTCCGTGCACGAGACTGTACAATCCATGATGCTGCATGTATGTGAAATTCTCTATCTATCCAAGGTGCAGCGCCAAGATATTTTCGCAGCTCTCAATCACGTTGTATCCGACAAACGACTTGTTCTCTCCCCGGAAACCACACCAGGGGCCCAAGCTTTCCAAACTGGCGGAATCAAAGGGGGGAACTGGGGACTGCTGACCACGTCCCGTTTAAGAGGTATAGAATTTGACAACACGCTCATCGACGCGACCTCTGACCTCAACATCATTACTTTAAAGACACTAAGGGATGCGGTATTTACAAAACAAGACGCTACCCATTCCCCGTCTGTGATTAAGAACCCGAAAGGAGGAGCTTTGAACGCGCATGGCTACATCAACCTCGAGATCAAGATGGGAATCGCTATAACGCATATCAAATTCCACATTGTCAAAGAACTAGGTCACGACATGATATTAGGACACTTATGGGTACTCGACAACAAAGCGAATTTAGATGTGCACCCTTTACCGACGTCCACGCCCGAAAGAATTTCCAACAAATCATCCCATTGGTTATCGCATAGACGAGTTATCAATGGAAGCCAGACATCTGGAGAAGACCTGTTGGCGCTAGCTCATGGATTTCAAATGCAAGTAAGTCTGGCCGAACGACCTTATCTACAACCAGTCATTCCTTCCCCTATTCCGTCATGGGGACTCGGCGCGATTACTGGAACGGACGCTGTCAAGAAATGTGAATGGGGTGCTGGGCAACTTGAACACTTTGCAAAAATTTGGCGCGAGTTGGGAAACTGAGCGTGCTAGTTGGTGGGACCGGCGCAAGGTGGGGAAGCTGAGTGTGCTAGCTGGCGCGACTTGGGCGGTCATTGGTAAGTTGGCGCAATTGGTGAGGCCGGTGTGGCTTGGGCGGTACTGGGGAGTTGGCGCAACTTGTGGGACCGATGCAACTTGGGCGACGTTGGGAAGTTGGCCGCCCTTATGGGCCCGCACGATTTTTGGTAAAGGTAAATCCTTCCTTATTTCAGAATCTTCACGCCCATATATAAAATGCCTTTCTCTCATCTTGCACTTTGTTCTTTCATTTTTTCATACTAGTGGCAGAGTCCCAAAGAAAACCGGCTTCGTGTATGTCTTCCAAGACTTCTCTTGTTTCCCTTTTCATGTAGGTGCAAACCCTAAGAGTAGGCGTTTTTCTTTTATAATCCTTGCGATGATATTGCGCATATGATTTCTTGGCGTGCTTCTTGTAGAAAATATTGTATATATGCACCCAAGGGAAATACTGCATATATGATTCGAACCCGTAGAAAAATGCTCCATATATAATTTTGAACCCGAAGAAGGATACCATGGACTCATTCAAGCCCGTAGAAAATACTGCGTATATAGTTTTGAACCCGAAGAAGGATACCGCAGACGCACTTGAGCCCGTATAAAATACTGCGTATATAATTTTGAACCCGAAGAAGGATACTGCAGACGCACTTGAGCCCGTATAAAATACTGCGTATATAATTTTGAACCCTGAAGAAAATACTGCGTGTGCAGTTTTGAACCCGTAGAGAATACTCGTATATGAATCCCGAAGAAGAATACTGTATATGTGCTTCATATGACTTCGAACCCATAGGAAATATTGCATATATGAATTTCGGACCTGAAGAAAATACTGTACGTGCAGTTTTGAACCCGTAGAGAATACACCCCTTTTTTTTCAGGTTTTCCTTTTGTTGGGTGCGGTTATGTGTCAAGGAGATAATTTCGTCTTTCTCCGTTTGTTTTGTGCAGATATCTTGTTACCAAATTGTTATGAAGAAATCCGACAAGATGTTACCTGAACAAATTTCGCCTCGAAGGATGTTCATAGTTCCAAACCAAACACGGATGATGAATTCTTTGCCAAACCCCTCGCCCCTGCTCGGAAGAATCACCCAGGTTTCGTGCTAATTTTGTTAACCGGTGGTGAAGATGAAAAGAAAACACGTTCAGTTCGCCCAGATAACACCATACGGTTCTGTCTTCATAAAGGGGTATATTCTTCTTCCAACATTGATTTCAGGATGTGTCAAAGCCCATTGCGTTCTTTTGAAAGATGGGTTGAGTTCATGGTGAGTAAGGAGCACATAAATACCAACTTGACTCGAGGGCAGATTATTGATGTTGTCAGAGCTTCAGTAAATCTCCAGATAATGAAGGATATCGCGGGCTTGGTTGCTTTCATCTCCAAATGGTGTTCGGACACCCATACGATCATATGTAGATGGGGTGAAATAACTTTCTCCTTGGAGAGTGTGTCTCTCTTGCTGAATCTTCCGGTAACCGGAAATCTTAATATCCAGTTGTCTGAAGGTGAGGAGAAGATGTGGGGTGACCTTGCCACTAAGTTGGGAGATATCGCTCGAAAATACTCCACTGCGAAGTCGAAGGATTCTGTCCGGAAAGAGGATGAAAGGTGCTTTTACAGCTGGTGGATATCTCAATGGTTTTCGGACGAGCTGGAACCTAAACAGAAAAGTAGTGATCTTCATGTTGCAGCATTTTTGGCTCTCTGGTTGTCTAGATACATTTTTGATGACGGTTCTGGCAAGAAGGAAATAAGACAAGAGTTGCTAGTGATCGCTGTGAAGTTTGCAAAAGGTGAAGTTCTTCCCATTGGCAAGCTATTCCTTGGTTCCCTGTATGTGCATTTGGATCACCTAGTTGCGAACATGCGAGTTTCGAATGGTTTCATGAAAGTGGATTCATATGTGCACGTTGCTTTTCTGCAAGCCTGGTTATGGGAGCATTTTGAGAAGTACGCTCCGAAACCGTTGCCTTCGATTCCCACGAGTTGGGGGGCTCCCGAATTCTTCGATGGGTGAACAGGCGTCCAAGAGTTGGCATGAGCTTGGTTAGTCTTCTCGATAAGTTGCATGAAATCAATTTTCTCCCATGGGAGCCGGTCCATAGGTCGGTGACTCAAATTGACACCTTTGCTTCTGCTCCGATCATGTCTTTGTCTTCTGACGGCAACTTGAGTGTTGGTGAAAACTTGTTTATTCAAAGCTGCATGTCCAGTTATATGCCGTCTTTCTTCATGGGGTCGTTCCAAATAGCTGCTTACAATATTGACCGTGCTACGCGTCACATGGGTTTCGATCAAGGGGTGCCTCTTGCTTACCAGCTGGTGGTTCCTAAGGATTCATTGCGTGCCGCCCTCAATGCCAGTTCCCTTGAGCCGGGTATCCGCCTTCCCTTGTTTCAAACGAGAAGAGTAACTTCGTCGACTTTTGGCTATAATGAGTTCTGGTACGATGAGTTCATTACGATCCAAGATTTTGTAAATAACGTGGTGGAGAATGTTCGTTGTAAACCTTCCCCAGCAGTTTTGAAGAAGTATCCAATGTTGAGAGACCTCAAGCGAGGGTTGCCCGGCAACTCGGAAAGTCCCCAGGCAAAGGAACAGAGAACGAAGAAATCGTGGTGGCGGGTTCCGGGCGGTTTCAAAAGATCCTCCATCAGCTCTCGTGTCTTTCAGTTCTTCCAATAACCAGGTATGTTTCTCCTCCTTGTTGGTTTGTCTCAAGACACGTGAATTTCTGCTGAAAAGATTTGTCTTGTTTCTTCCAGGGCTTCGGTAGTGTTAATGCTTTCACTGCCCTTGCACGTTTCCAGGAGACGGCAATTTCTTCGAAGAATTCCGGCGGCACTGAGCCTTCTCATAACGGTGATGAGCCATAGAAAGAAGAAAGTTTGACAAGTAAGAGTGATTCTTCTGACAGCACTGGTTCTTTTTCGGGAAGTGGTTCGGTGTGTTTCGAGCTTCTTTTTCTTTCTTCTCTCGTTTAATTTTTGAAAAATGTCCAACTCCAGTTCGCAGGAGGAATCCGGTTCGGAAGACGATTCTGGGGCGGAGCCACACGAAAACTTGCCTTTGGTGACCACCGCTGGTGACTTGGAGATGGGAGTTAGCCAATCGATCCGGGCACAGATGTGGTTCAAAGGTTGGATGATTCCCTGATGGTTGCTGCCGTAGACATGGAAAAAGACCCTTTGCGAGTCGTGAGGTCAGTAGCAGGTGCCATTTTCGATCCCCCGTACTTGGTTCCTTATCCAGGTCATGTGCTGGTTGGCGGTTTCAGCGTGCTGGCTAAGTATGAGGCATTGTACACCAGAATCTGGGAGAAGTACGGACATATGGCCACAACCAAGAAGATCACTAGTCGATTTGCGCTGGTTAAGCGTGTGGAAGAGGCTTTATCTTCCATCGAGGACATGCGTGAGGTGACTGGCCACACCGTTTGGGAAGACATTATTGCCGACTGGGAGCACCATCGCGACGTTTGTGTAGAAAAGGAGTTCAACGCTTCGTGGTTTGTCGAAGGCCTTGCTGAGATCCAGAAGTCGGAAGATGTAGCAGTCGAAAGCCTTTCTGCAGATGAGATTGCTCGACAGGAGGTAGAACTCGAAAATCTTTCCAAGATGTTGACTATGAAGAGAGCGTCTCTTGAAGATGCAAAGTTGACTTTCTCCAAGAAGAGCAGACCTCTGTTGGATGATTTTCCTTGAATGTTTCTATGTTAAACTTTCATTTAGGTTCTTCTTCTTCTTTTTTTTTGAAAAACATACTGGATGTCTAGTTCAAAGTTCGACTAGGTTTTGATAGATGTTTGGTAGCTTTTGAGGATATTAGATTATTTCTCGGGATGAATGGTTTTGATAATATAACTCTGATTATGTTTTTTGAGAGGAATATTGCTTTTATGAAAGTGTGTGCTAGCAATCGGCACAAGATGCAATAGTATGACGGTTTTACTAAGAACCTAAAAACAGATCGTATATCTTGCCCAGTGTAAATTTACTCACTTCATAGGGGTTTTTTTTCGCGAACACGCCCCTCTCCCTGTGAAAGGCGGCTTTGCTGGTAGCGTTGCCAGCAAGTCCCCAATCGCTGGTAGCATCTTCAGCGAGTCCCCAGTTTTCTTGTGTAGTCTTTACGACTGGTAACCGGGTTGTCTGGTAGTTGAGTCGGATTGAGTCGCCTTTCTCTACCATCTTGACATCTGGGTCGAATAAAGAGATCGACAGTCTGACATTGTAGCCGATAGATCAATACTCCCGCTGTGGTCGCCAATTGTTTATGGGTAAAAATTGTTTCCGCCGATTTCGGTAAATTCGGTAGGTGAGTGAGAAAATGGTTTAAACCTTAAATAAATGTGTTGCACGTGAGCACTTTCTAGATTCGAGATATCAATCTTTACAAGTCTGGCCTAAACCAAGAAATGGCCGTTCCAGACTTGCTTCGGTCACAAAGTGGAGGAGAAGGGTTGATTTGGGGAGGGAAGCAAAGAAAGGTGTTGAGACCAGTAATAGTCGGGAGAGTAGTGTCTCGACTTATATCAGAAAGTGAAATCTTGGAAGCTTGCAAGAGATGAAAGCTTTTTTAGAGAGCTTGCAAAGTTGTCTTTTCTGAGAGTGTTGTGTTTTTCTCCTGACCGAGCTTGTTGTTTGATGGAAATAGGTAAGACCTATTTATACAAGTCGAGATTGAAACATACCCTGGCCTCATGAAGGAAGAGAGCAAAGGGTGAAATAATGGGAGGAGTTGGTACGTAATCGCATGGTGTTTACGGGTAAAAACGTTTCACCATTATTTCCTCATTTATTTGACCGCTTTATTCCGATTCACGCTTTCTTAATGTGAGCGTAGTGTACGCTGCATGCTGTGACCGCCAAACCAAAACCCTAGAAAGCATCCCCCAGTTTGTGTTGATGTCTCGAGTGTTCGTTGCACCTTGAGTGCAAGTGGCGCCGGCTAGTGGGGCGTGTGGCATGTGCCAATGGCATGTGCGGAATGCCTTTGTTGCGGGGTTGCACCTTGAGTGCAAGTGGCAATGCCAGAGCTGCTAGTGGCGTGTGTGGCATGTGCCAATGGCATGTGCGGAATGCCTTGGTGGTAGGTTGCACGGTTTGCAAGTTAGGCTACCAGCGTGGATTTTGGCATGTGTCAATGGCACGCACGGCCATTAGGGCCACGGCTAGGTAACAAAAGCTACCATCAAGAGTGTTGGCGTGTGCCAATGGCATGCTCGGCCATTAGGGCCACGGCCTGGTAGGAAAAGCTACCAGCGATGCGTGTTGGCATGTGCCAATGGCATGCGTGGCTGTAGACACCCTAATTGCGTACACATTTTGAAGTCGTACTTCCGCGAAATATGCTCTAGGCAAACACCGTTCGTGTGTCCGCAGTTAAGGTCCAAGAATAATCCACTAGGTGTCAAAACTTGAGCTAAACTAGTGCCTAATATTCCGAATGAGTTGGATCCACTAAGTACCCATTATTTCCGAAGTTCGAATTGGACGTGCATGAGAGTCCACCAACAATTAATATAGTGCGACCATGTTTTGTGTCTACTAAGTCCTTAGCTGGACGTCCATTTCTTCCTTGTAGTGCGACCACATGTTTTAATCCACTAAGTCTTGTCCGTTCCCACAAGTAAGCTAGTCATTACCCCAAAGTGTCGACATTTTTGATTTAAGGTTCCTAATTTGTTCCCAAGTCTTTCCTTCCAACTAGGATTCTAGGCTTAAATGAAATGTTTTGGAATTTGGTAATAATTTTAATAATATAAGAATAATATTTTTGAAAATGAGTAATAATATTTAGGTTTTAGAGTTCAACCGTTTGATCTTAGGCATTAAATCCTAGGGCTCTAGATGGTTGGAGGAGACTATAAATAGGGAGCTTTTCCATGAGTTTGGGGGAGGAAAAATTCTGGAGATACCTAGGGAGATTCTGATCGAAATATAGCAAAACAAAGAGCCAGGAAAAAACTGCTAAGAGATTTAGTGGAGAAATAGGATTCTAGAGGTCACTAGAACGGTTGGGTATTGGATTGTTCTTCGTTAAGATCGTATTCGCGGAAGTACTAGCCCTTGTTGATCTTTTCAGCCTAAGTAACATCGTGAACACCTACTTGCGAAAACAGGTAATGCTGAAACCATGAACTCGTTGTGAGCATGTACATGTAAGAGATGATGATTATGTTTAAATAATAATAAAGTCGTTTGCTTCCTTTCGCTGTTTGAAGTATGCTTGCGAAAGTTGGATGTTCTGTTCGTATGTTTGAGTATATCTTGGTATGTTCCATCCTAATCACATGCTAAGATAGTTCTTTATCATTCTTTCATGATATAAGTGGGTTTGTCTAATCACATGTTTGATCCTTTGAGTTGGTAGTGCTACGGGTTCAAGTAATCATATAGTTTCTGTTTCTCTTTCTTTTAGTGATCAGGCTTTTGCTTTTCTTTGCACTAGCAATTAATTAATATTTGTCATATCATAATCTCTAGTTAATAGCTCTAGGAAAGCATCTCATAAGTAGTTTGTTTATGTGGTCATCATATGCACAGTAGTCGGTAGTCAGATAGTATCCATATCGTTGAAATAGCTAATTTGCAGTGTTGTCGGGTGCAGTTCCATATTGAGTCATGCCATGGTTACCACCTTGTTCGATAATAGCGATGATTGATGAGTGAAATCGAAAATAATAATAATAATAATTCTTTGGATAATAATAATAATTGTTCGGGTAATTGATTCGTCTTGTTTGGGTTCCATCACGGTGTCATAATAATAATAATAATTTCTCAATAATAATAATAACAGTTTTGATAATTTTGGTGATAATAATTTTGATAATAATAATAATAATAGTCTTGATAATTTTGGTGAAAATAATAATTCTCGTGATTTGATCGGGTTTTGTTTCCATTTTACAGGATTTGGTGCGTTGTTTAATAATTCAATTAGCATTGATAATTTGATGTATTTATTTCATTATTTGTTAATGCAAGTTAGAACCCTAAAATCCCGATTATAAAGTAGAGGCCAATTTTCGGATTGGACGGGCTAGGTGCCTCACACCTTCCTAGCCCGTATCTTGATTCCCGGACTTTTTTTCTGTTTTGGACCAGTGCTATTTTGGGTCCCAACTCCCTAAGTTGGGTGGCGGCTCTCCCCTAATAATAATTTCCACGTGATTCCCATTTTGGATATTTGAGAGATATTAACCGATTTCGACGGTATCCACAGTGGCCAATTTGGGTCACGGCCTGGTAGGAAAAGCTACCAGCGATGCGTGTTGGCATGTGCCAATGGCATGCTCGGCCATTAGGGCCATGGCCTGGTAAGAAAAGCTACCAGCGATGCGTGTTGGCATGTGCCAATGGCATGTGTGGCCAATTTGGGTCACGGCCTGGTAGGAAAAGCTACCAGCGAGCGTGTTGGCATGTGCCAATGGCATGCGTGGCCAATTTGGGTCACGACCTGGTAGGAGAAGCTACCAGCGAGCGTGTTGGCATGTGCCAATGGCATGCGTGGCCAATTTGGGTCACGACCTAGTAGGAAAGCTACCAGCGAGCGTGTTGGCAGGTGCCAATGGCATGCGTGGCCAATTTTGGTCACGTACTGGTAGGACAAGCTACCAGTGAGCGTGTTGGCATGTGCCAATGGCATGCGTAGCCAATTTGGGTCACGGCCAGGTAGGACAAGCTACCAGCGAGCGGGTTGGCATGTGCCAATGGCATGCGTGGCCAATTTGGGTCACGGCCTGGGCGGAAAAGCTACCAGCGAGCGTGTTGGCATGTGCCAATGGAATGCGTGGCCAATTTGGGTCACGGCCAGGTAGGAAAAGCTACCAGCGAGCGTGTTGGCATGTGCCAATGGCATGCGTGGCCAATTTGGGTCACAACCAGGTAGGAAAAGCTACCAGCGAGCGTGTTGGCATGTGCCAATGGCATGCGTGGCCAATTTGGCCTAGGTTGCACGGTTTGCAAGCCTAGGCGCGTTCGCCATTTTGGCATGGCGTGGCTAGGGTAGCTAGGGCCAAGGTAGAGTGTGTTTGGCATGGCGCGGCTAGCTCGGGCTAAGTGTGGCTGGCATGATTTGCCATTGGCACGGAGGTGCGTCTAGCATGGTTGTAATGCTTTGGCGCGTTTGGTGTGACTAGCATAGCTAGGGCCAAGGCAGAGTGCGTTTGGCATGGCGCGGCTAGCTTGGGCTAGGTGTGGCTGGCATGGTTTGCCATTGGCACGGAGGTGCGGCTAGCATGGTTGGCATGCTTTGGTGTGGCTGGCATGATTTTCCATTGGCACAGAGGTGCGGCTAGGGCCAAGGCAAGGATGTTTGGCTTGGCGTGGTGTGACTAGCGTAGCTAGGGCCAAAGCAGAGTGCGTTTGGCATGGCGCAGCTAGCTTGGGCTAAGTGTGGCTGGCATGATTTGTCATTAGAACGGAGGTGCGGCTAGCATGGTTGGCATGCTTTGGCATGTTTGGTGTGGCTGGCATAATTTGCCATTGGCACAGAGGTGCGGCTAGGGCCAAGGCAAGGGTGTTTGGCTTGGCGTGGTGTGACTAGCGTAGTTAGAGCCAAGGCAGAGTGCGTTTGGCATGGCGCGGCTAGCTTGGGCTAAGTGTGGCTAGCATGATTTTCCATTGGCACAGAGGTGCAGCTAGCATGGTTGGCATGCTTTGGCGCGTTTGGTGTGGCTGGCATGATTTGCCATTGGCACAGAGGGGAATTAGGGTTTTGTTCGTTGTAACCCTAATTTGAAAAAATACCCCCATTAATTACTGACTACATGCATTGAATTTTCTAATAAATGTGACGCCTGTGACATTAGGTTATTCGGGGTTTTACGATTTTACCCTTTGTCTAAAAACCACCATTAACAGTTACGTACACTAATTCAAATTTTTATTGTAAGTAAGTTCGGTTAGATAGTGTGTTGGTATGAAGTTTGCGAACCAACCGAACTTATGGACCCTAAAGTTCGATTACATGATAATTTTATCGGGATAACCGAACTCAGAGTTCGGTTTGACAAGCAAGTTCACAACTAACCGAACTTTACGTACAATAAATAAAATTTTATTGTACGTAAGTTCGGTTAGATTAAGGGTTGGTTTGAAGTTTGCGAAGCAACCGAACTTTATACACTAGTGTGAAATCTCATTTTACATAAGTTCGGTTACCTACTGGTTGCAAACTAACCGAACTAATAGACCTTAAAGTTCGGTTACATTTCGGCCAAACCGAACATAACACTATAATCCTATTTATAGAGGTCGGTAACATGTCCGTTAACCGAACTTTAAAAAACCTCCATCAATGGCGATTTCGGTAACCTACGTGTTTAGGAAAAGTAACTAATTACACTTTCAGATGAGTTCGGTTACATGTTCTTCACACATGGTAACCGAACAAGCCCAAATCTACTCTAAAAATTCACATTTTTTTGAAAATTTGGACCAATTCAACCAACATTATCTAAGTTTAGAGCATACCTGGGTACCCAAATAGTCTTCCTCCGGTTGTGGTTGGTAAAATCCATCGTTTTCACCATCTTGATATTGGCTTTGGGAAAGAATACTTTCACCATCTAAGAAATAATCCATATCCGGATCATTGTGAAGATTGACATATACTCTAGGAGAGGAAGGAGATGAAGATTCAGATGAGCTATCATCAATTGAATCATCACTTGAATAGTCTAGATTAGTGAACTCAAAAAAAGTTTTATTTTCCATGTTTGTGTTCTTCATCTTCTCTAACTTTTCTCTCTCAATAATTCTACTTCTTTTTTAAAAATCTGATTTTTTTAATCTCAAATCTTTATTCAAAATCATTTCACTAATCACACTAACTAATATTAACACTAACTAATCATTAACAAAAAATAATCAGAGGGTAATTTAGGTATTATCATAAATATCTAGATAAGGGGTGACCTAGATTTACTTGCAAATGTGTTACTAAAAATAGAACCATGGTCCCCAAAAAAACCATGGTCCCCAAAAAACGGTTCCTCAGTAATTGCAATTGTGAACGAACCTAAAGGTTCGATTGACCAAGCAAAGGTTTTAGAGAAAGCCCATTCAAGCACAAAAGCTCAAGGATCATCAACAGCGTGCATTATAGCATTGACAGATGAGGTTTCCATTTGTTATTTATTTTTTCAATCAGATATTTTTTCTTTTGGGTCGTTCAGGACAAGTTCAACATGATTGAGCAAATATCTATGCGTCCCAATTTCTGCCTGACCCGTAAAATATGTCATGCTATGCATCTAGCTAGGAAAGAAAAATCAAAATTAAGTCATGACTCTTCACATGCAACATAAACTGATTTCTGACACTGGATATCACAGACTTAGTAGTTAGTTCTGTAACATACTTGATGGTATGAGTGCTGCACATCACTCTTTAAGTCGTGCGACTCTTTAAACTTCGGCTATTATATGTTTTTTCTCACTGCATTTTACAATCCAGCCAGATTTCTTTGAGTTGGTATCTTTCTGTCGGTGCCATGCGTTCTAACCAACTTCCATTAAGAGAGGTCAAGGAAGCGATAAGTCTTTTGAGGTGGTGCCTGTTATCCTCTCAGATTCCCTATTTGAGCCCATTTGAGATGTCCTTCCCTAGCCCTTCAACTTTTAGTAGCTTTTTGCTCTTTAAATTGTGATGTGCAGCAGACTAATTTGTTTTTAATTTTTATCCTAAGTTACTGAAGGTGCATCTGTTGGGATCTTGCAACAATGAACAGCACGTTAGATGTATCGAAAATAATATGTAAAGAACTAATGCGAAACAACTCTACCGAAATAACTTGACGAGGGCAGAATCACAGGTTCAACAAGTTGTCCTTAACACATTAGTTCGCGGGTATACTCGAGTTGAGTAATGCTAAACCCCTCACAAGCGAAGATGTGTCCAGGATAAGACCGCCCGATATAACTTGAGTTAGCACAACGCAAGTTACCCTCTCTTCGAACTCAAGCAACAGGGATGGAGGTAAAAACGTCTGGAGAAAACCCTAGAATAAAAGAAGAATTTTTTTTTGGTGTATAGAAAACAGAATTTCGAGTTGTATTTAAAGGAGAAGATACTTGCAAATCAAGTTAGGTTTTGGTTTTGGTTTTTTTAAAAACTAGTAAAACACCTAAAAGGAATTTACCCATAAATAAAACTCTAAAAATATTTTAGGAATTAATTTACAACAATGTTGTTTTACAACATATCCAAAAGCATATGGCTATATAGTGGAGCTCCTTCTCTATTATACCCAATGTGGGACTAAAGAGAGATTCATTCACTCATAAAATGAGCAAGTATCCTTGGACCCATAGGTCACTAGATCAAACCACACCAAGACCAAAATATTTTTATTAAAACTCATTTTTCTCCAACAGCATCAACCATTGCCTAATTATAAATTTCAATCATCAGTCTTCACCTTGAATTTATTCTAGTCTTCTCATTTCTAATTCTTGACGTGGAATGACTTGATCCACAACTTGTCTAGTTTTAATAATTTACCCGATATGTATTGACTTATTCTATCTTGTGTTGCTTATCTGTAGCACTTAACATAATACAGTTCTAAATCTTCTTACCGCAGGGTATCCAAGCCATCAATTTAGGTGACAGTGGTTTTATAGTTGTAAGAGATGGGTCCATGGTCTACCGTTCCCCTGTGCAACAGCATGGTTTCAATTTCCCTTATCAACTAGAGTGTGGAAGAAATTGTGATCTTCCCAGCAGTGGTCAGGTATTAGATCATGGTGACTAGTTTTTACTTAAATGGTGGATAAACATGAAACATACCGAGTCTTCAAAGACCATGAGAGAGTAAATAGAGATTAGTTTTTCAACTTTATAGTATATTTTCTCTAATACTCTATTTTTGGATCAATGAACCAGGTATTGACGGTACCGGTTGCACCCGGGGATGTCATTGTTGCTGGAACAGACGGACTATTCGATAACTTGTTCAACAGTGAAATCACAGAAATTATTGTTCAGGCTGTTAGGGCTGGGTTGGAGCCTCAAGGAGCTGCAGAGAAGATTGCAGCACTAGCAAGGCAGAGAGCGCTTGACGAAAAACGAACATCACCATTTTCTAAAGCTGCACGAGAAGCGGGATTTCAATATTATGGTGGCAAGCTTGACGATGTCACTGTTGTTGTCTCCTATATCACCAACTCTACAACAACAACAAATGTATGAAAAGTTCAAACCTCATTTATTTATTTGTTTGTTAATTGTTTCTGTTCTTAGTCTTGATGGTACAAGTTTGTAGTGTTTTCTCCGGATAGGGGAATCTTTTGTCCCCGTTACAATTTAATCAGGTGTTCAGTGTTCTTTTCCTTGGCCATCACAAGTGCATTGCTCTTTTCCTTGGCCATCACAAGTCCATTTTGGTGAAAGATATTTTTAAATAGATTTCGACCATAGTTCTTAAACCCAACATGTAGAGACCACCCTTCTCCAAATTGCACATTAGGTATAGAACTAACTTCTCTCCAGCCCTTGCCATGATACAAGTTCGAGAACATCTATCCTATGGAGTACTCTGGATTTTACAACTGGTAGGGGATCAATCTTTATTCGTCTTTAAAGGATCATACACTGAACAAAAACTTACATCGAGGACTATTAACACAAGTACTGCCGTCTACTCTAGTTGATACCAAATAATAGAACATCCAACATCCATCAGATTTGGCCATAATCAGCAGGTGGTGAAGTACACTGATCTCATTTGTGTGTGAAGGGCCTGAAGGCCACATTTAACGAACCTCGGCCTATATTCGTAGATTTAGAACCCTTCTTGTCCCTTCGTTGTCTCTCTTCCTCGGCTCTTTTTGCCTCTTCTATCTCTCTTTCCTTTTGCTGTCTCTCCACTTCAGCTCTTCTGGCCTCCTCTTCTTCTCTTTCCGTTTGTCGTCTCTCTTCCTCTTTTCTTCTACTTTCTGCTCCTTCTTGTCTTTCCTGCCTTTGAGCCTCCTCCTCCTCTGCTCTCCTGGCCTCTTCTTTTTGCCGTCTTCGAGCCGCAGCCTCTCCTCTTCTGGCCTCCTCTTCTTGCCGTCTTTGAGCCTCCTCTGCTCTTCTGGCTTCCTCTTCTTGTTGTCTTCTTTGCGCTTCTTCTGCTTCTCGCCTTCTTTGAGCTTCCTCTTCTTGTTGCTGAGCCTCCTTTTCTTGTCTTTCCTGTTCTTCTCTTTGCTTCCTCTCCCTTTCTTGCCTCTTTTCCTCTTCCCTCTTGGCTTCTTCTTCCTCCCTCCTCGCTTCTTCTTGTCTTCTTTTAGCTTCCTCTTCTTGTTTTCTCTGTTGTTCTTCCTTTCTTCTTACCTCCTCTGCCTGCCTCTCCTCCTCTTGTCTCTTAGCTTCTTCTTCCTCCCTCCTCGCTTCTTCTTGTCTTCGTCTAGCTTCCTCTTTTTCCCTTCTCCTTTCCTCTTCTTCTTGCCTCTCCCTCTCCCTAGCCTTCTCCTCTTCCTCTTGTCTCTTTGCTTCCTCTTTTTCTCTCTCCCTTGCTTCTTCCTTGCGTCTTTCCCTCTGTTGTTCCTCCCTCATCCGGTCCTCCTCTTCCTCAGCGCATGAGACACACTCTAGTATAATCGACTCGACCTGAGAACCCAACAACTGCTCCATCGTTGTATTCGGAACATTGAAAGACATGGCCAATATATCTTTATTCAGAGTTTGGAAAACTGAGCTTTTTCCAGCTAAGAATTGTGGATGGTTTTGCCTTGCATTTGTATTGAATCCCATGAAAACCAATGAATCATTGTTGTATGCCATCTGTGCCATTGGATGGAATCTTGGAACAGTAAAAACATCTCCTTCCTTAACCTTAAACCTCATGGTTTTGCACCCCAATTCATTTGCATTACTAGGACAGACCACAGTTATCATACCTTGTCCATGTGTAACTATTGCCATCTCACTAGCTCTTGGATTCCAGTGTGGACCCATCATTGAACCCTGCCAACAAAACAGAAGTGATGATCAGTGTGGGGAGAGAGAGAGAGAGAGAGAGCTAAGCAAATGGAGGAGAACTGACCTTAGTAAGATTCACCATGAAAATACCCATGTCAGAATCTTTTAGTGCACTGACATCTTTGTTGGTCAGAGCAATACTCCATCCATTGCAATTTGAAAAATCTGGTTTCCTTTTAAAAAGATTGACAGTTTTGGTTTTCTTCTTCTTTTTCCCGTTAGAGTAATCATCTCCTGATGAACTACTACTACTGCTACCTCTTTTGACTAAACTTTCAATAATTCCTAATCTCCAATCAAGCTCATCTTCTGAATGTTTGTCTTTGGTGGTGGTTGTTAAATGTACAATTGCTGGAGGCTTACTGGCCTTTGTAATCTCGTCCAGAACTTCTTCAGGAACCTTCTCAATGAAACCAATTCAATCATATCAGATGTGTTACACTATAAATGACACCAATAAGTATGATAATGAGTCTGAACCTCTTACATTAAAAGCTGTTTGCAGGACTTTGTCTTCGAACCCACGGACTAGATCATTTAAAGTTGAGTATGCTCCAATATACAAGCTCTGCGTCAAATAAGAATAATCAACTTAGAGCCATCATGGGGCAGAGAGAGAGAGAGAGGGAGGGGGTCATACGTACCTGAGGATTTTCAATGTTTGAATCAGTGAAGATGGAGTAAATCCTTAGCTTTTCCCTTGTTGATTCTAAGTTGCTTCTCATGTAGAAGACTGACCCCGAAGGAAACCTGTATATATCACCTTTTTCGACATCTATATGATTTTGCTTGTTTTCTTCATCAATCCATCTCATACTCCCGCTCCCTAAAGACCAAATGAAATAAACAAAAGAAAACCTATTAACAGAAAATCAACATAAATAAAGAGATTCTTGCAATCTCGTTATGTTTTCAAGAAGCTGGAAGAGTCTTTTTTGACTCTGAGAGAGAGAGATGCACCTGAGTGTACATAGAACACCATATCTGCATGCAAAAGTACAGGGAGAAAGAGAGAGTTTGGTTCCAAGGTAATAAACTGAAGGTGATAAGTACGGTTAAAACCATCACTGATTCGAACAGATGAAATTACTCCATCCTCAGTCTCCGCTATTGTGACTCTTTCTTCTTTTGTAACCAAATGAAATCTCCTATCATGATCAGATGATGATACATCCTTCGAAATCTTCAAAGCCGATATAACATTAAAAGAAATACAAAGATTAATTGCAAGGAATGACCAAATTAAGAGAGCAAACCAAAATGGGGATGATATTCTCAACATTTTCTTCACTGTTGCATGTCACGCGTTACTGGTTGGATAACGTTGAACTATTAATTATAATGGCTTATATAAAAGTATGGTATAAGATGGCTAAGCTAGCGTGGGTGTCTTCATGCAAGACACGTTCAAGTAATTAACTACTACGTGTCATGTTATATATCCGTGTCAGCTCTCAGCAATGGATAAAGAGACAAAGATAAGCATACCATGCAATACACACTTGTCATGTGGTGAAATGAAGACAAATATCGTCGGTAGAGGTGGTTTCACTCTGACAAGTTTGCACTTGGAGGATATCCTTGGTCGAAGCTTAGTATGCCTATACGGGCCCATCAACGAGCTTGATCTGTTGAAGTTTGTTACGGCCAAAAGCTGGAACTCCGGATTTAACCTTTAACGCACCATCAAGCTTCCCACCATTTCCAAATCTTCATGCATCTAAGAGAACCCTGCTTTTCTTAGACTTCATGCAATGTTTGAAGTTGACCAATATAAAGGTGTGAATAGCGGCCAAACAAATGATATAAAGGTATGCTTCTAAGCATTGGCATGTCCACGCTATAACCTGGGAAAATAAAAGCTCCCAGCATCTTTTCATTTGAAACCACATTCAAGATTGAAATTACGAGCTAAACAAACTGCAACGTAATGTCACATTAAATAAAACCAAGAAACCACAATGGCACCCACAGCGGCTCAAACCGGTAAATTGCTAGTTTAGGGTATCTTGTTCAAATCAGTCTAACGTGGGAAAGAGTTAATTTCCTTTGAATTGGAACAAAGAAATGAGAAGTGCAATGAAATGAGAATCAAAATAACCCACAGTGACACTCAACATCAAGATAAAATCACGTTAACAATCATATATCCAAATTCAATAATCGCCTAATCCTGCCTCAGCTCCACATTATCATCAATTAACATAAAGAAACATTAACAAAGTGTATACCCAAATTCAAATAATCACCTAAAACTTAGCATCCAACATATCGTACAGAGACTCAAAAAACACACTCCACAGTAACATAATCCATAAATGTTGGGAAACCATTACTAAAAATAATTTTTAAGGTTTTAATAAAATTATAATTTATTGTTTTCTTTTGTGAATGAAAAAACTTATTAGTCCCACATTGTGGAGTTTCCACGTTTTAGTTATTTTAAGAGACTATATAAGCATTTTAGTCCCACATCGGGGAGTTTTTCTTCTTAAGTTGTATTTGTCAATTATATAAACAAACTCACTACTTTTGTAAAATATAAGGGAAAGGGGTTGCTCCATATTTTAGAGGGACCCCTAAGGGAAAATATTTTATAGCCTTTTCTTAAGCGTTCGCGATTTTCCTTAACGGTTTTTCGGAGTTGCCAAGCTCAAGTTGAGCATTTACTACATATGCTAGTAGTAGGTGTAGTAGGGTGTTTTATCCTAGAGATATCCGTCCTGTGAGGACTATAGCATCACTCTTGAGTGTAGCCGGGCGCTAATGTCCTAAGGGCAACGTGTTGAACACGTGACTCACTCTGTTTTTCCAAAGTTTTGCCTTGTTGCTGTTGCGGAGATTTGGGAGCTCGTCTGTTTCATCAAATCAATCACTTCCACTATAAAGGAGCTAAGTATCAGTAACTTTTGCTTATTTGATTTTTTTCCTTGTTTTTGATTATTGCACCCAACAATCTTAAGACATTATAATTTGTAATAATCGAATATGGTTGGTTGGTTTGTGAATCATGGATGTTAATTATGGAGTGAAAAAACAGAAAACGAATTTTTGGTCAGCTGTAGAGTTTCGAATTTATCTCTCAACCTAGAAGGAATTTAGATGAACCCTTTTGACACAACGTAGTGGACATCCTGATAGTTAGCCACGTAAAATTTCAGAATTTTTGGAGTTGTAAAAGTATTTTTTTGAT
Organism: Papaver armeniacum; assembly: GCA_023531295.1. Taxonomy (NCBI): domain Eukaryota; kingdom Viridiplantae; phylum Streptophyta; class Magnoliopsida; order Ranunculales; family Papaveraceae; genus Papaver; species Papaver armeniacum. The sequence continues at coordinate 170,653 of JAJJWW010009160.1, forward strand.
ATTTTACAAAACAGATAAACGTTCCTGAAAATTCTGACGGGCAGAAATGTTTTGTTAACTTAAGTAGTTTTTATGGGGCAACCATGAGTTTTTTTGATATGGTGGTTCAAACGAAGTTTTTAAATCTAAATATTATCTTCAAAACTCATATTTTATCTTCCGTTTCGGAACTAAGGTTTCTGAGATGTGGTGTATTAAGTGATTGGGAAATTACCATCTTCTAGTCAGAGTATAAACGAAGATTGTGACATGAAACTGGAAGGGACATGGCTAACAGTGCACATGTGGATGAACCAATTTTTCCAAAGCTGACAAAGGTTGGAACATCAAACGCAACTCTAAGCGTAGTCTTCTTAAGAAAGGTATGTTTCACAAACCTGAATCTAGCATTACTTTAATTAAGGGTGATTTTTATGTGTGTAAAATCCTATCCATACGGCAGTAAATTGTAGGCAACATAAAAACCTTAATTAGTAGATAGTTAATGCTAATTTAGTTGAAACAAACTAGTACGAGTTCAGTGGCATGATGTCAGAAGTTATTTTAATAACTAATGTGAGAGACCAGTAGGTGGACTTTGGAGCCACCAAGCATGTATGTTGAAACAGAGACTTGTTCACCTCCTATCATAGGATAGGAGATGTCGAGAAACTCTTTATGAGTAACTCACCTGTGACAGAGGTTGCATAAAAGGGAAAGGTCGAGCAGAAGCTCATATCTGTAATATTCTCACATGAATGAAGTTTTCATGTTCCGGGCATATGCAAGAATCTTGTATCTTGTTTTGTTGTAGATGGTAAAAGACTTAAGATATTAATTGAATATGGAAAACTTGTCGTACCTAAGGGCATGTGATTTTGAAGGAAACGTTATAAGACTTAAGGTCAATATAAGCTTAACGAAAAAATTGATGAAGTTGTTGATTCTTGTGTTTTGTTTTGTATGATTGAATGTTTTGCATGGTAGACATGGAACCGTAAACTTATATAAGTAAATGCATAAACTGGGAAGCGTAGGCTGCATACCCAAATTTAGTTTTGATATTGAACACAAAAGTTAAATATTCGTAGAATCAAAATATGCTATAAAACCTTTTAGCAAAATTGCTCGGAAGTAATTCTAAGCCCTTAGAATTAATTCAGTTAGACCTAGTTGACATGAAATCAACCCAAACTAAGGTGGTAAAAGGTGTTTTTATAACTTTCATAGATGATTGTACGAGGTACTATCTTGTATACTTACTTAGGGGTAAGGATGATGTCTTAGAAACCTTAAGAGTATAAACTTGAAATTGAAAGCAAAGTATATGTTACCACTAAAAGGGTTAGGTCTGAACATGATGGCAAGTATGAAATTCATATAGGAGAACTTTACTTGTTAAATGGCATTATTGATGAGATCACACCTCCTTATTCACCGTAGTCTAATGGTATAGTTGATCGTAAGAACATAACCATTAAAGAGATGATTTATGCCATGTTGATTAAAGGTTTAACCGCCAACTTGTGGTGGGGGGGGGGGTCCTATCCGAATAGACTAACCTTTAAAGGATTAGATAAAACTCCATATATTTGAAAGATAGACAACCTTCTTATGCATACGTCAAAGTGTGGGGATGTTTAGATAAGATACCCTGAGTACCCTACTGCATATAGTTTTTGGTTGTGAGTTCTGCTTTTTATGACTTTGGTGTGAATACTATTATGGAATCTAAGGATATTGATTTCTTTGAACATGTTTATTCTTAATCATGTACCTCATTAGAGATGTGATGTTGATCCTCTAGATTTATTTTCAAATAGTCAGAACTTATCTTTAAGGAAGATGAATTAGAGTTGATCCTAGGAGAAGTAAAAGATTAGAACTGAGACTTATTATGGACCTGACTTCTTAATAAGCCTAGCTTAATCTCGAGCTCCAGACTCGTAAAGAAGCCATAACATCTATTGAAACCCCATTCGGTAAGAAGCTTCATTTAGTTAAATGGACTCGGTCAGTCGGAACAGAGACTTGGGGGCTTGCTAGTTTACCTCTAGGGAGTAAGACCATGGGATGTAAATGAGTCGAAATGTTAGATATATGGAACTGTGGAAAAATATTAGGCTAAGTTGGTAGCTAAAGGCTATAAACTAAAACAAGGTGTAAATTTCCTTGATTCTTATTCACTTGTGACGAGAATTACTTCTGTTGAGATGCTAATTGATATTGCTGCCATAAACAACTTGGAGATATATCAGATGGATGTTAAGACAGCTTTCCTAAAACCGTGAATTAAATAAAAAAATTTAATAGACCAACCTGAGGATTTTGTAGTGAAAGGTTATGAAGACAAAGTTTGTAAGTTGAACAAATATTTGTATGGTTTTCAAATAAGCACGTAAAGTGATGACATGGAAAATTTGATCATGAGATAATGTGTAGTGGATTTAAGTTAATGAATCGACGGGTATATTTATAAGTAACTTGTTAAGGATGCCTGTGTGATTGTATGCTTGTATGTTGATGATATGTTTATACTTGATACAAACATAGATGTGATTAATTCCACTAAAACCATGCACTAAATGAGAACGTAGACTTGAAAGACAAAGGCTTTTTGATGTAATCTTAGGGATGAGGATTAAAAGATAATCAAACATTTATAGTCTTAGTCATTCTCATTATGTTAAATTTGTGCTTAAGAGATACAATCAGTCGATTGTAAGCCACGCTTGTACTTCATACGATTTTTTCTTGTAGACTCAAGAAAAATAAGGAAAATGAAGTATCTTAACTTGAATACTCAAGTGTTATAGGATGTCTCGATGAATTTAATGAACTGTAAGAGTCCGGACATTGCCTATATTGTGAGTAAGTTAAGTAGATATACTTTTAGTCGAGCAAGAGCATTGGTATGCACTTAATTAGTAGAGTATTATGGTACCTAAAATACTCTATTACCTTTTATTTGATTTATGAAAGGTATTTTTTGTCCTTGAGGGACTTTATGATGCAAACTGGATAGTTGACTCGAGAGGAGTCTAAGTCTACGAGTGGATATGGTTTCACTCTAGCATGAGGGTTTGTTTTTGGAAGATTTCCAAACAGACATATATTGCTTAATTCATTATGGAATCTAAGAGTATTGTGTCAGATAAAGCACGAGAGGGGTCCAAGTGCCTAAGATGCTTTTAGAAGACATTCCTCTCTGTCATAGGCCTGTCTTAGGCTATATCTATACATTGTGTTAGCCAAGCTATAATAGCTAAAGCTAAAAATAACTAATCTCAATCGGCGTTATTTCCATTGATTGGATAAAGTCCAAGGAGAATATCGCGCAACCTTTGACGAAAGGTTGAGTATCCTTCATGGAAAGTTTAATGAATAGACTAACCTTTAAAGGATTAGATAAAACTCCATATATTTGAAAGATAGACAACCTTCTTATGCATACGTCAAAGTGTGGGGGTGTTTAGATAAGATACCCTGAGTACCCTACTGCATATAGTTTTTGGTTGTGAGTTCTGCTTTTTATGACTTTGGTGTGAATACTATTATGGAATCTAAGGATATTGATTTCTTTGAACATGTTTATTCGTAATCATGTACCTCATTAGAGATGTGATGTTGATCCTCTAGATTTATTTTCAAATAGTCAGAACTTATCTTTAAGGAAGATGAATTAGAGTTGATCCTAGGAGAAGTAAAAGATTAGAGGCGAGACTTATTATGGACTCGACTTCTTAATAAGCCTAGCTTAATCAGAGCTCCAGACTCGTAAAGAAGCCATAACATCTATTGAAACCCCATTCTGGTAAGAAGCTTCATTTAGTTAAATGGACTCAGTCCGTCGGAACCAGACTTGGGGGCTTGCTAGTTTACCTCTAGGGAGTAAGACCATGGGATGTAAATGAGTCGAAATGTTAGATATATGGAATTGTGGAAAAATATTAGGCTAAGTTGGTAGCTAAAGGCTATAAACTAAAACAAGGTGTAAATTTCCTTGATTCTTATTCACTTGTGACGAGAATTACTTCTGTTGAGATGCTAATTGATATTGCTGCCATAAACAACTTGGAGATATATCAGATGGATGTTAAGACAGCTTTCCTAAAACCGTGAATTAAATAAAAAAATTTAATAGACCAACCTGAGGATTTTGTAGTGAAAGGTTATGAAGACAAAGTTTGTAAGTTGAACAAATATTTGTATGGTTTTCAAATAAGCACGTAAACAGTGACATGGAAAATTTGATCATGAGATAATGTGTAGTGGATTTAAGTTAATGAATCTGACAGGTATATTTATAAGTAACTTGTTAAGGATGCCTGTGTGATTGTATGCTTGTATGTTGATGATATGTTTATACTTGATACAAACATAGATGTGATTAATTCCACTAAAACCATGCACTAAATGAGAACGTAGACTTGAAAGACAAAGGCTTTTTGATGTAATCTTAGGGATGAGGATTAAAAGATAATCAAACATTTATAGTCTTAGTCATTCTCATTATGTTAAATTTGTGCTTAAGAGATACAATCAGTCTGATTGTAAGCCTGCTTGTACTTCATACTATTTTTCTTGTAGACTCAAGAAAAATAAGGAAAATGAAGTATCTTAACTTGAATACTCAAGTGTTATAGGATGTCTGATGAATTTAATGAACTGTAAGAGTCCAGACATTGCCTATATTGTGAGTAAGTTAAGTAGATATACTTTTAGTCCAGAGCAAGAGCATTGGGATGCACTTAATTAGTAGAGTATTATGGTACCTAAAATACTCTATTACCTTTTATTTGATTTATGAAAGGTATTTTTTTGTCCTTGAGGGACTTTATGATGCAAACTGGATAGTTGACTCAGAGGAGTCTAAGTCTACGAGTGGATATGGTTTCACTCTAGCATGAGGGTTTGTTTTTGGAAGATTTCCAAACAAACATATATTGCTTAATTCATTATGGAATCTAAGAGTATTGTGTCAGATAAAGCACGAGAGGGGGCCAAGTGCCTAAGATGCTTTTTAGAAGACATTCCTCTCTGTCATAGGCCTGTGCCGGCTATATCTATACATTGTGTTAGCCAAGCTATAATAGCTAAAGCTAAAAATAACTAATCTCAATCGGCGTTATTTCCATTGATTGGATAAAGTCCAAGGAGAATATCGCGCAACCTTTGACGAAAGGTTTATCCAAAGAGATAGTTAGAAATGCATCGAGGGGGATGGGGCTTAAGCTCATATATTAAACTTTCCATGAAGGATACTCAACCTTGCTGACTGGAGATCCCATGATCAAGGTTTCGAATGAGACAACTAATTTATGGTGGGTAAAGGTAAACACTATCGTGAGAATTCATTCTCTGTCCCTTCCCTATGGTGTAGACGTGATAGTGTGATTGCATGTGAAGGATGACTTTTAAGAAGTCTTAATGAGTTCTATAGTTTCAATTTAAGATTGAAGTGGGGTGTAGCAAGTAACACTCTTTATGGAAACTCACCTATCCGAATGAGGAAGTGGGGCCGCTTCCTATGAGAATATGAGCTTTGATTCTCTAGAGCATTCTGAGAAACAGGATATGTCCAGGGCCAAATTGGACAAAACGGCACGAGCTTTGCATCACCCTTGGAGATATCATCTGTGGTTGTTATCGCGAATTACATCAAACGCTAGCAGTTCAAGACATAGTTCACTGTCTCTAGCAAGTAATGCAGTAATATCTCACTAAGCAAAGGTTCAAGACCTCATGGACACCTCTCGCCTAAAATGGTATTTCTGCGTTTTTATGTGATTTTCGTTTTGATGGTTTTGGTATTCTTTGGAGCTTAGGATCTAAGGGTCACTAAGGGTTCACTAGTTCATGTTTTTCACTTTGGTGAAAGGAACCTTTAGTCTCACTTTTGAAGAACTAAAGATGAAAGATCTCTATATTATATGACGTTGGAATGGATAGTATGACTTCAACATGCACGATCCGTCCGTGCATTCGGTCGGTTCGGGTCGTGAGATTGGGTTGTTGATTTACCAAAATCTATCTGTGTTTTCGTGTTTTATTGAGTTTTCGTTCATGTGGGGGATTGTTGGAAAACGATTACTAAAAAATAATTTTTAAGATTTTAATAAAATTATAATTTATTGTTTTCTTTTGTGAATGAAAAAACTTATTAGTCCCACATAGGGGAGTTTTTCTTCTTAAGTTGTATTTGTCAATTATATAAACAAACTCACTACTTTTGTAAAATCTAAGGGAAAGGGGTTGCTCCATATTTTAGAGGGACCCCTAAGGGAAAATATTTTATAGTCGTTTCTTAAGCGTTCGCGATTTTCCTTAACGGTTTTTCGGAGTTGCCAAGCTCAAGTTGAGCATCTAATACATATGCTAGTAGTAAGTGTAGTAGGGTGTTTTATCCTGGAGATATCCGTCCTGTGAGGGCTATAGCATCACTCTTGAGTGTAGCCGGGCGCTAATGTCTTAAGGGCAACGTGTTGAACACGTGACTCACTGTTTTTCCAAAGTTTTGCCTTGTTTCATTTGCGGAGATTTGGGAGCTCGTCCGTTTCATCAAATCGATCACTTCCACTATAAAGGAGCTAAGTATCAATAACTTTTGCTTATTTGATTTTTTCCTTGTTTTTGATTATTGCACTCAACAATAAATACATGTCACCCGGTTAACAAAAATGGACAACGGTTAAAGCTCCAAATTAGTACAAAAATCATGATAACTGTATTGAATCAATTGTCTTCTTGTGTTTCGTCATCTATGTTTAACACTTGAATAACAACCTTCTAACCATAGTGATGTACGAATTGTTTTTACAACATGTGTTGTTGTTTCAAGCTCAAGAGAAGGAGAAGGGTTGGCTTGAGAATTTTCTATAGAAGAATTCATGTTCATGGGAAACAAAGGGAAAATCAGTAGAATATGGAGAAGAGATGAACAACTTTGGAAATTTGGAAAATTTTAAAATATTTGCACACCAATGAGATTTAGTGGAGGGAAAAATTGGTGGGAAATTTTCAAGGAAATTCGAACCAATGAAAATTTTAGATAATGCAGGCAGAATCTGAATTTTTAATTACTCCCTCCGTTTTTTTTAATAGGCTGGTTTTGTTTTTAGAGAAAATTAAGGAAATTAAGAGAACTAATCATTGAAAGTGGTCCTCATGACACTTGTCAATAAAATAAGTGAAGTGAAATGGTCCCCATGACACTTGTCAGCAAAAGAAGTAAAGTGAAATGGTCCCATGACACTTGTCATCAAAAGAAGTTAAGAGAAAAGTGGTCCCAGAAAACTAAAATAATATTTGACTTTCCCAATTAGGAAACCAGCCTATTTTTTGGAACATTTATTTATAGAAACCAGCCTATTATTTAGGAACGAAGGGAGTAGTATAAGAGGGATTACCTTGTAACTATCAACCATATTAAAGACATTAACTATAGCTAATACCAATGAGCTATTGCCAGTTCTCAAGAACAAAATTTAAGTTCCTTGACAAACACAACCACATAAAAATGCATGTATACGCAAACGACTTCTACTTGACTTGACAACGGCTTCAACGAAGGTGTTGCTATGCGGGTAAGATAAATCCAGTGTAATTAGCACCATCATTACCTAGACGGTCCAGACTTAACATCAGCCACATCTGCAGCAGGAGTAGAGTTATTTGGGCTTGGCTTGCTTCTTCAGCCATATCTGCATGACTCATTGTTGGGGCTTGGCTCGGTTCTTGAGCGAATGCCATCTCTGCAATAGTCTTTGTTGGGCCTGGTCACTGCCTTATGGCTCAATAGTCTAGGTGTCCCCTTATCCAGTGGGGGGATCTAAGCAGCACATGCCTTGTTTGGTTAAAATAACCAAAAGGCATCAGGAGACTAGTTTATCTTCATTTTTCTTTGGTCGTGAGAAAGAAAAAGAAAAGAGGCAGTAGAGAGAGTGAGCCTAGAGAGGAAAGTTTAAGCCACCATTTTTGGTGAGATTGAAGTTATCTTGAAGGGAAGAAGAAAGGGTTCTTAGTTAAGGATCCATTGGTTGTTGTGGTGAAGATTGATTGATCAATTTTCACATCTCTTCAAAGGCGGAAAAATCTAGGGTTTGCTCAAACTCTAGTAGTAAGTAATCTTACTCTTGCTATTGTCAAATTGATAGTGAATCTCATCTTATTGGTGAATGAATTGTTGATCCATCCTTAGGGGTGAGTGTAATTAGGCAAATAGGTATCCAAGTGCTATATGCACCTTGAAGTTGTTGTTATCCCCAAATTGGGAGAATTGTGTGTAACCCATTGTTGTTATAATGGAAGATTTGCCCGTGATTTTTTACCCTTCACCTTGGAGGGGTTTTTCCACGTAATTGCCGGTCTTGTGTGATTGCTTATATATTACGTAGTTGTGTTATTTCCGTATTTGTATGTCATTGCTTGTGTAGGTTTCGTATTGTGCATAACGGCTCGGATTTGGTAAGTCTCCCCCGACAAGTGGTGTCAGAGCTTTTGGGTTGAGCTAATCCTGTGCAATGACGGAAGCTAGTACTAGTAATAGAATGGTCAATTTGACCGGTGAGAACTTTGTGATATGGAAGGCGAAGATGGAAGACTGGTTATATTGTAAAGATCTCTATGGTCCAATAGAGAGTACGGGAGTGAGGCCTGAGAAGACAAGTGAAGAAGATTGGAAAGTTACTAATCGTAAAGCAGTTGGTTTCATTCGTCAGTGGATTGATGGTGGTATTTTTCATCATGTGGCTAGTGAGACACTAGCATATTCTTTGTGTACCAAGTTAGAGCAGATATATGATCAGCAGTCTCCTTGTGCAAAAGCTCTTCTATTCAAAAGGCTTGGAAATCTGTGCTACAAGGAAGGGATTTCAATGGCGCAACATTTAAATGAAATGAAGGGTATTATGAATCAGCTTACATCTATGGAGCTGATAATTCCTGAAGAGATTCAAGCTTACTTGTTGCTAAATACTTTACCAGACAGTTGGGAGCCATTGAGGAATTATCTCAGTTATTATGCTCTAGACAGGAAGTTGAACATGAATATTGCTACAAACAGTTTGCTGAATGAAAAAGTTAGAAGGTCATTAGAGTCATCTCATTCAGAATCTCTTGTTACAGAAAATCATGGTAGAAGAAAAGACAGAAGACAAGTTGGCCGTAGCAAGTCAAGGGGTAAATCAAAGTCCAGAAAGGACATTGAATGTTGGAACTGTCGTATGAGAGGTCATTATTCAAATGAATGCAGGAAGACGAAGTAAGAACACAAGAAGGGGAAAGGAAATGATAAACAAGACAATGATGTTGCATTTGTTAAAATGAGATGGTGATATCATTTTATTCTCAGATTGTAATGATGTTTGTGTGAGTTCTGCGAGGTTCGATTGAGTGGATAGTTGATTCGGTGCATCTTATCATGCTACTCCTTATAAATATGTATTTACCTCCTACAAGGCTGGTGACTTTGGGTGAGTGGAATGGGAAACTTGAGTGGTGTTGCTAAAATTGTAGGAATGGGTGATGTAAAAGTTGAGACCAGTGTTGGCTGCACATTGGTTCTCAGAAATGTGCGACATGTACCAGATCTTCATTTGAATCTAATGTCACCTGGAGTGTTAGATGATAAAGGGTACAATAATCACTTGGGTGATCGAAAATGGAAGCTAAGCAAGGGCTACATGGTTATTGCAAGAGGCAAGAAGTGTGGCACATTGTACAAAACACAGGTGAAGGTGTTTAAAGGTGAGTTGAATGTTGTTGACAAAGATTCAACCTCCGAGCTGTGGCATAGAAGACTTGGTCATCTTAGTGAGAAGGGAATTCAAATCCTTACCAAAAGACAAGTCTTGCCAAAGGCCAAAGGTATGCAATTGGGTAAGTGTACTCATTATTTGGTTGGTAGAAAAACTAGAGTTTCCTTTCATAAAACTTTAACCAAGCGTAATTCTGGTATTATTAATCTTGTTCATTCCGACGTATGTGGACCTTTAAGGGTCAAAACACTTGGTGGTGCCTTTTACTTTGTTACTTTCAAAGATGATGCTTCAAGGAAGGTTTGGTCATATGCAATCGAGACCAAAGACGGTGTTGTTCCTGTGTTCAAGATGTTTCACAGCATGGTGGAAAGAGAAAGCGGTAGATCCTTGAAGTGCCTTCATTCTGACAACAGGGGAGAATACATTGGACCACTTGAAGTGTATTGCAAGAGCATGGGTATACGTCATGAACAATCAGTAACGAAGACTCCACAACATAATGGTGTTGTAGAGAGGATGAACCGCACTATTCTTGAGAAAATCAGTGCATGTTATCTCATTCCAAGTTGCGAAGCATTTCGGGGTGAAGCAATGAATACTCTTTGTGTATTTGATCAATCGATCTCCTTCAAGACCGCTAGATGGAGAAGTAGCGAGAAAAGGTATGGAGAGACAAAGATCCTACTTATGATCACTTGAGAGTGTTTGGTTGCAGGTCTTTTGTTCATATCCCAAAAGATCATAGATCAAAGCTTGATGACAAAGCAAAGAAGTGTGTGTTCCTAGGCTATGGGACAGAGAAGTTTGGTTACAGATTTTGGGATCCAGTTGACAAGAAGGTTATCAGAAGTAAGGACGCAGTATTCCTTGAAGACCAGACTATTGAAGACTTTGAGAAGATTGAGATGCCAAAGCTTCAAGATGATATGGCCTTGGATCCAAATCCAGTTGTTCCTACTCTTGAACAACATGATGATGATGTTGATGGTAATGGTAATGAAGAAGAAGAACACAATCATGAAGATATTCCAGTGGGTAATGTTGAGAAAGAAGTGCAACAACAACCAGAAGCTGAGTTGAGAAGATCCAGCAGGACCAGATTACCTTCAACAAAATATACACCACATGAGTATGTGATGCTCACGGATGCGAGTGAACCCGAGTCTTATGAAGAAGCTCTTAGTGTTCTGAAAGTCGGAAGTGGTTGAAATCCATGAAAGAAGAGGTTGGTTCTTTAGATGAGAATGACACTTTTGATTTGGTTGACAAGCCAGAAAACCAGAAAATTCTGAAGAACAATTGAGTGTATAGAATCAAGACTGAAGATGGTAACTCACAACCAAGGTACAAAGCATGCTTAGTTGTGAAGGGTTATGAGCAGAGAAAGGGTGTTGACTTTGACGAGATTTTCTCACCCGTGGTGATATTTCCTTATTCGGGTTGTCTTGGCAATAGCCGCTAGTTTGGATCTTGAGATAGAACAACTAGATGTCAAGACAACATTTCTTCACGGTGAGTTGGAGGAAGATGTGTATATGGCACAACCCGAGGGTTTTGAAGTCAAAGGAAAAGAGCACATGGTGTGCAAGCTAAATAAGAGTCTATATGGTTTGAAGCAAGCTCCTAGAAGATGGTACAAGAAGTTTAAATCGTTCATGAAGGAACATGGGTACAAGAGAACAAACTTTCGGATCATTGTGTATTCATTCAAAAATTTGTTGATGGTGATTTTCTTATTCTTTTGCTATATGTTGATGACATGCTTATTGTTGGCAAAGATAAGAAGAAAATTGATTGAGGTTGAAGTCAGATTTGAACAAGTCTTTACTATGAAAGACTTGGGCAAAGAAAGCGTATTCTTGGCATGAAAATCACTCGTGATAGGAAAGCAAGGAAGTTGTGGTTATCACAAGAAAGTTACATTGAGAAGGTGTTGCAAAGTTTAACATGGACAAGGTGGTAGGTAAGTTGTCCACTTGCAAACCATTTTAAGTTAACTCGTGATCAATGTCCCGTGAATGATGTTGAGAAACGGAAGATGGAGAATATTCCTTATACATCCGCAGTTGGTAGTTTGATGTATGCAATGGTGTGTACAAGGCTGGATATAACTTATGCCGTTGGAGTGGTAAGAAGATTTCTATCAAATCCGGGTCCGGAGCATTGGGAAGCGGTGAAATGGATACTACGGTATCTAAGGGGTACTTCTAATATGTGTTTGTGTTATGGAGGTGACAAGCCGAGTTAGTTGGTTACACAGATTGATTTGGAAGTGCTCAAGACAGGTCTCAAGTCGACATCGGGTTACTTATTTACCTATGCGGGGGAGTTGTGTCTTGGCAATCCAAGTTACAAAAATGTGTGGCATTATTTACTACGAGAGGCGAGTACATTGCGGCTACGGAGAGTTGCAAGGAGATGATATGGATGAAGAGGTTTGTTAGAGAACTCGGTGTGAAGCAACAAAGGTTCATCGTTCATCGTGGCGACGAGTGCCATCCATCTCGGCATAAAGAATTCGAGTTTTCACTCGAGGTCCAAGCACATCAATATTAGGTATCGGTGGATACAAGAAGTTTTCGACGAGAAGGTCTTGTATATTGAGAAGATCCATACAGGTGACAATCTGGTTACGATATGATGACAAAGTCGCTACCAAAGTACAAGCATGTTTATTTCTGCAGCAGGGCAGGCTTGGTGGTTACGGGTACCTCGCCATAAGTCGTGAAGGGGAGATTGTTGGGCCTGGTCACTGCCTTATGGCTCAATAGTCTAGGTGTCCCCTTATCCAGTGGGGGGAGCTAAGAAGCACATGCCTTGTTTGGTTAAAAGAACCAAAAGGCATCAGGAGACTAGTTTATCTTCATTTTTCTTTGGGCGTGAGAAAGAAAAAGAAAAGAGGCAGTAGAGAGAGTGAGCTAGAGAGGAAAGTTTAAGCCACCATTTTCGGTGAGATTGAAGTATCTTGAAGAGAAGAAGAAAGGGTTCTTAGCTAAGGATCTATTGGTTGTTGTGGTGAAGATTGATTGATCAATTTCCACATCTCTTCAAAGGGGGGGAAATCTAGGGTTTGCTCAAACTCTAGTAGTAAGTAATCTTACTCTTGCGATTGTCAAATTGATAGTGAATCTCATCTTATTGGTGAATGAATTGTTGATCCATCCTTAGGGGTGAGTGTAATTAGGCAAATAGGTATCCAAGTGCTATATGCACCTTGAAGTTGTTGTTATCCCCAAATTGGGAGAATTGTGTGTAACCCATTGTTGTTATAGTGGAAGATTTGCCCATGATTTTTTACCCTTCACCTTGGAGGGGTTTTTCCACGTAATTGCCGGTGTTGTGTGATTGCTTCTATATTGCGTAGTTGTGTTATTTCCGCATTTGTATGTCATTGCTTGTGTAGGTTTCGTATTGCGCATAGCGGCTCGGATTTGGTAAGTCTCCCCCGACAGTCTTTACACCACAGCAGGGACAAATTTTTGGGAGGTGTGAGTGTAACTATACTTACGTGATGCAGCAAACATCATAATCAATAAGTAAATGAAAATCTGGTGGGTAGAAGTTTGATGAAACTTTTGGCCACAGCTTGTTTAAAGTTCTGCTCAGATGTGTATCGATTTGCATTAAGAAAAAATGTTGAATTTCCGAAGCATGATATTGTGTATATGGTAAAACACTGCAGATGCACCTTCATGCCTGACCAACAGTTGCATTAAAAAACCATCAAACGCATCAAATTAGATGGCTCATCTATTTTGGTCATCCACCCCAGTGCAAGCAAAGTTGCATAATAAAAAAAGAGAGGGTAATATGGTAATATACAATCCCATATAAAAAAAACCTAAACTTTATGTTTCCTTCTTGGTCCACTTTCTCTCTTCCTTTTCCGACTCTTCTTCCCCATAGAAATCTAATGTGAGAAAGGGGTAACTCGGTCTTCTCACTGAGTCAGTGACGGAGCTCAAGTAAATCGGTAATGGTAACTGATTTTTTTTTGTTTTTAATCTCTGCTACTGCAATTAATCCAATTAGATCTAACAATATTCAGTTTGGAACACGGGTTTGTCGTAAATATATTAAACTGAAGTGAAAATGGTTCTGATTTGCTCAACTTGAGTTCTTATTTGCTGAGTTTGAAGAAATTGAATAAAATTTTGATTTTTGAAATTCATGGAGAATTCGATGTAATCTGATGGTGCTGATCGGAATTTCTATGAATTGGTGATCTTTGTATTTGGAACAAATTTGAAGATTTGCAGAAAACTTGGATGGAATTTCTTGTTTTTTGATGAAACTGACATTTGCAGTTGAAGTGACCATATAGAAGGAGTGTAGCAGGTACAATGAAGAGGAGGATTTGCATTTCGTCGGATGATGGTAGTGGTAGCAGTGGTAGTATGCCAAGGTTGGCTGAGAAGAGTACTGAATTGAATACGCTTCTGGAGAAGTTCATTGATTCTGTTCTTCTAATGAACAATAAGTTGGAGGGACTAAGTAATCGAGTCAATGCACTAGAAGAAAAAGTGAATGAAGAAATTATGCTTGGAAGGAATGAGAGGACTGATTTCATGAATGAAGTGAACTTGGAGTTGGCGAATCTGAAGGAAGCCCAAGAACAAGAGCAGACAGTATTTGTAGGTCCTCATCTAGTTTCGAAGCTATCAAGTCTGCAAAAGCTAGTGGAAAATGAATTGCCTGTGTCTGTGGATATTGCTAGCAGTAGTAAAGGTTTGGATGTGCTGCAGGAACATCCAAATAGGTTGGATACGCATTTGAATGTTGTGCAGCAACCAAACAAGGGTCTAGGGACTGAAGGCTGGAGGCCGTGGCAGGATACGCATTTGGATGTACAGCGAGCAAATCAGTTGGATAGTTATTTGAATGTGTCAGATTGTAACTACAAAATCAACATCACTCGTAGTCGGGAGGAGCATTGGAAGCCACCTGGTGAAAGTGTTACAAAAATAAATGTGGGTGTTGCTTTCTCCTTGAACGAGACGTCTGCTTATGGAATCATTTCCAGAGATCATTTGGCTGAGTTCAGAGGGTGTTTCACTGATTATTTTTGGGGGTATAGCCCTGTCGAAGCTGAAGCCAGAGCTTATCTTGATGGACTTGAATTTGCTGTCAAGAATGAGCCGGATAATGTTGTTATTGAGGGTGATGCTCAGAATATCAGCGAAATTTTAAATATTGCTGGTCACCTTGTGCCTGGGCGCATTAGACCCGATATTCTGAGGATCAGAGAGCTAGCGAGCAGCATTCCTTCCATCGAGTTCAGATTCATCAAGGAAAGTGCCAACTTGGTTGCTCACACTCTAGCTAGCTATGCTAAGTCCAAATCAATTTCTCGAAGTTGGTTATCCTCTCCCCCTCCTATTATCAGCACTTCTCTCTTAGATTGGAGTGCGGATGAAAATTGGGAAAGTGACCGTGGTGGTTGGATTACAGATGAAAATTGGGATAGCGAGTAAATCGTATGATGAGTCTGGTACGTTTTCTTGTGTTATGTTACTAGGTGTAGTGGAATCCTGTACTAGTTGTAGTTGGTTATTATCAAAACATAGAAAAGAAATGCAAAATAAAATTTAAACCCATCAATAGAAACTTCATTATTATTAATTCTTTACTCTTGTTATTCTTTTGTAAGTTTTATACAACAACTATTCCACAAATTTTATTCCCTGTGCCACTAGCTATTTGCACGAGGGAAGTACATAAAAATAAAAGGCATCAGCATTTCTGGAAGCTAATTCCTTCGCCTGCAGATGGAGAAATTTAGGTGCCTTCGCCAGTAGCTTTAACCATAGAAGTCAAGTTCAACCGGATAAGCGGCTTCTTCTGGGTGGTAGCTGGATTAGGAGCAGGGTTGCAGAATGACCATGTCAGATCAGCAGGCTCAAGTTCTTCTAATCCCCCATTTTGAAAACGTCCAATAGGTGATGACGAGCTAGCTCCATGTGTTGCTAATACAGCTATCTGCTTCACTGTCGAGGACTCCAGTAAACTTCCTTCCATAGTGTTGCTCCCAAAGTCTCTGTCTTGTATTGACCCACTTGCATCTTCAAGCTCATTATGTTCTGAAGAAACTTCGCAACTAATAGATGGTCCAGAAATACAATCAGCTGCACATTGCTCTGCCTCTTTATAGCAGAACAAAGCAGTGTCTGAAGATGAAGTTCTGCTAGCGGGAAAAATGTTTTCTGTAGGTCCACTATGTTCAATTAATGAAGCTACCTCCGAAACATATTCAACTTGCTCCGTCTTTACAGCTCCGTCTGGGAATATTAGTGCATCAACCACATTCCTAACTGACATACCAGTGGAAGTAGTAGTAATAGTGGTAGAAATATTACTGTCACCTGGTGTTGTAAATGACACACAACAATCTCCAGAATCCTCAACTATTCTACCATTAGAAGCAGTACCAGTGGAAGGCAAAGATTGAATATTTGTAACGCTGTCATCATCATCAACCCGTCTCCTCTTACTTCCTTGTTCCACTGCATCAACTTCTACATTGCTTTCAGAGGATTTCTCTGCCTTTATTGAATTACTGACCCTCTTGTTTGATACTGAATGTGAAGGCCGGAGTCCACCCGGAAATACAAAGGCAGGAATGTTTCTGCGCCTTATATGAGACACATAAATCTCCATTCCAGGCTTCCACAAATTGTACATACCGACAGAGTCCTTGAATTCCGCAACAGTTGCCCTTATATCAAATTCTCCACCTTCATGTACAGGAACCCCTTGATTGCGTTGCAGGCCCATGAAGTAACAGCAATGGCATCGCTTGGATTTGTCAGGAAAATCACCAGGATGCGGATGACATTGAAGCATTCCGAAAGTGTCCCTCTCAATCTTCAGCGTTAGCTGGCGTAGCCGAGACTCTACCCAGCCTTTCCAATTCCGTAGGTCATCATCATTTTCTGCGCTGATTTCAATTTGTAGATAATTCTTATATGCATCAAAGAAAGGGTACTGTTCAAAAAGATTATTCCAGTCAGCCTTATTTAACTCCATTGCCTCGCAAATTTCGTGTCCCCTCTGGAACTCGTCAGTCATAATACGCAGAGTACTAGAAGATACGTTGTAGCTAGAATTCATGCAAGGGTAAGCAGGAGTAATAATTGGCATATGGTGTAGCCTATCTCTGTGATTTCTTCTAGGATCCCAGACAGGAAGAGATCCTTCCTCAATAGCACACAACAATACTGGATTTGGCCATTGCCACTGCCTATAAATCTTAAAGAACCGAGAGACCAACACACTAGGCAATGCATTAGGATAGAGTTGGCATATACGTGCAACAAGCAATGCCCAGTTTATACCACCAAGAAACCCTGCAACATTAGAATAAACTCCACGACACTTTGCCCAAAACCTCATGCATCGCAAGGTTGTACGAAAACTCTGAATGTTTGGCACCAGATGCAGCAATTTGTCAGTAACTCTACATCCATTAAGACTGCGAACTGTCTGGTCATCTACATTCTGCAATATTGCGTCCTGTGAAATATCCAGGTCTTCAGGAACCACGGGAAGTGACAGTCTCGCGTATAGAAGATCTATGGACACGCCACAAAATTTGAACTTCATCACAGGCACATGAGCATCAGGCACAGGATGCAACTCTGAGACTTCAGGCATCTCAGCAAGCATCCCACACAGTTCCACAAAAAAATCTTCTTCTCTTGTTACATGCTTAGGACCAACACATAACGTATCGATATCTGCACCAGGGCCATGCACCCCAAGCCGATAAGAACCAAATGTATATATCTTGGAATTTGCTTCTTGGACCATCTGATCATTGTAACCCCTGTTTCTAGTCACCTTTTTCACCCACGTCTTCACGATCTCGTCAAGTCTACCGAGCACTTCTTCCCTGGACACAGACTCTGCAGGACCTTCATATAATCCAACACCTGACAAAAACTTCTCGAGTTCTTCAGTCATGGCGACATCAGTTTCAGATGGCCTTGCAACTGAAATCGGCCCTGTAATACCGAACTGCTGCCCATTGGTTACTCCAGGGTTCGCCATTTTTACAGATTTTATTACGTTACGGGTTTTCTCTCTTAGATCTCAAAACCAGGGGTTCTAAAATTGAAAATATAAAACCCTCAAATTAACCCTAATTCAGAGAAACAAGAGAGGATGGCTTCAACAAAGTTTAACAAGATCATCCTTATATAGGCTACGAACGAACTCTGTGTTTCCTATTTGCTTTCGATTTCCAAATTTGGCACCAAGTCGGGGTAAGTTTCTATTTCCCAGAGACCCAGCTTGGTTCTTCAGGCCCGCGGGCCTTAACTTGTGCCCATGTTTTCCAAACCGCGTATTTGGAACTAGGAATTACTAGTTAACCCACTATTGGAAGAATCGGTTACTATGTAGTCCAGCACCACCAAAACAATTACTCGATATTTTTGGACCAGATTATTTACTCGTTGGTCTGAAAACTTTGTGGAGATTATAAAATGTGTTTTCTAAATGCCTAAAACACCCTTCTAGATGTAATTTTATTTTAGCAGTTCGTTATTCACCCTCAACCTACTTTAATTTCCGGTCCGGCTAGTATGGTTATGGGCTCCGTTCTCAAAGTCAAAAGTATGAACCCCTCTTTTAAGGTGACACCTAGCATTATTCAAAGTCTCCTTTAATTAAAAACGGTAATTAATACTTAGTTTTAAAAAATTTCTAATTTTTGTCTCTTACTTTTTTAAACGTGACTCCATTAGGATTTATTAGATTTTCCTTTTAATAGAATTATTATATTTTTGATTTCCTAAAAAAAGAAAAAAAGATAATTTATGATAACTTGATAAGAAATAAATTAGAAAATCACTTCTAAACGTTGATCAGTTTTAGCCCTAGAGAAAATTCCATTCATTCTCATCTCTAATATTACGTCGATGTCATTTCTAAACGAGGTTAATTAGTTATGTTATTTGGATGTTATTTCCAATATCATTGTAGTCTTTTGTTGGTTTTTCGTCGACCTCCATAGCCTTTACACGTGAGTCATAGTCAGTTCAAGATCACCAGGTTTTAATTCAGTTGGATTAACAAGTTCAGGAACAGTCAGAAAGATATATAGTCTAACAAGTGGATGTTTTTATAATGATAGACAACTAAGGCTGCACATGGTTCGGTACGGCCCAGTTTTCTATTGGAACCGGTTCCCGTACCTGGTGTTGACCGGTACCTCATTTTGAGGACCGGTACCTGTACTTGTATCTAGAACTATACCTGGAAAATCAGTCCGGTACAACACCGGTACCGGGTTTTTACCCATAACTTATCTTTCCTTCCCTGTCTCAGATTGCATCTGTAGAAATCACTATCATCAGTTCTTGTTCCTTGTAGAAATCAATCTCAACATTTCATCTTGTTGCCGTTATGAAAATTAACTCAAACCATTTTTGTCTCTTACTTTTTTAAACGTGACTCCATTAGGATTTATTAGATTTTTCTTTTAATAGAATTATTATATTTTTGATTTCCTAAAAAAAGAAAAAAAGATAATTTATGATAACTTGATAAGAAATAATTTAGAAAATCATTTCTAAACGTTGATCAGTTTTAGCCCTAGAGAAAATTCCGTTCATTCTCATCTCTAATATTACGTCGATGTCATCTCTAAACGAGGTTAATTATTTATGTTATTTCGATGTTATTTTCGATATCATTGTAGTCTTTTGTTGGTTTTTCGTCAACCTCCATTGCCTTTAATTACATGTGAGTCATACTCAGTTCAAGATCACCAGGTTTTAATTCAGTTGGATTAGCAAGTTTTTTTTTTTTTTGCTAGAGAAATAAAATTCATTGATATTAATGAGAGATTACAACCTCAAAATTCTACTGTGCAGCTATATCTGCTAAGCTATTATGATCTCTCTTAAGATGAATGAATCTAAGAGGAGAAATATCTTTTAGAAGGAAAAGACAATCATCTAATACAGATCATGAGGTCCAACTAGTTTGGCCTTTGCTATTATTCAGATAAGCTATAATGTTTTTAGCATCACTTATAATGTAAAACTCCTGAAAGTTATTCCTATTAATCCAACTTGCAGCCTCCAGAATTGTTGCATTTTCAGCTACTTCAGAATTTGAACTCCTTCCCGAGACTAGCTTGCATCCCTTGAAGTCACATGAGGAGTTTAAGGCCACAATCCCAATACCAGAATCATTAGTATTCTTGTCAAAGGAAGCATTACATAAAATTAGAAGACTTTCATGTGATACAGATTCAAGAAAATTAGAAACAACATCAGGAACAACATTGGTTATGTTGGGCATAGATACAGGGGCAAATACATTAATGGTTTCACCCACAATTCTTAGAACATTTCTAGCAGTAATCTGAAGGTTTAAATGTATGTTATCAAACACTTTCGAGCATCTGTCTTTCCAGATACACCAGGCCGCAGTAAGGACAGTAGCCAATTTATCTTACAGAGGTTTGGATATGAGCCACTTAGAAATCCAGTTCTTAATACTGATATGGGTATCAGAATCCTGCAAAACAGAGTTACTAACAGCAGGAATGTTTGACCACACATTTTTAGCAAAGGAGCGGTGAAGTAACATATGTTCTAGAGTTTCAGTTGCACCAGAGTTACAAGATTTGCATCTATCATCATGGGTGTGGTTGAATCTAGCTAGTTTGCTACCAGTCCGTAGGATATTCTCAAAACACTTTCATATAAACAATTGGGTTCTAGGCAAAAGTTGAGACTTCCAGATAGCCTTATGTGTTTCAAAATTAGGGTTAGGACTAGATTTATGAGGCAATTCATTTGCTAGCAGTTTGTAGACATATTTTACAGTTAAGATACCATTTCTGTTGTAAGGCCAAATCAAAGTATCACAACCAAGAATTGGAATTCTCATGCTGCATATTTTTTGACAATTATCACTAGTGAAGAATGACTTAATTAAATATATCTTCCAAGTTTTAGACTCATGATTGATAAACTCATCAACTTTATAGTTGGGGTTTGGATAATTGATACACAATGGCTGAGAAGGATTTAGAATCTAGTTGTCAGTGAAGGCCTGAACTGAACTACCATCTCTAATGTCCCAATAAGCATGTTGTTTTAAGATATCTAGACCATGACAAATACTAGACCACACCCAAGACATAGAACAAGGTTTTTTGTAATGGAGAGGATGACAATTCTTGAAATACTTGCACTTAAGGTTTTGAACCCACAAATCATTGGGAGAGTAATAAGCAACCAAGCAGTTTTGGTTAAAAGTGCTAGATTCGTTTTTTTCAGGTTCCTAAAGCCTAACCCACCCTGCAGTTTATGGGTACACATTTTTTCCCATTTTCTAAAGTAATATCCCTTGTGACCATTTTTTCCCCACCATAAGTCTTTTTGGGACTGCTCCATTTTGTTAATGATATTGTCAGGGAGGAGAAAAGAGTTCATATGATAGTTAGAGGGAGATTTTAAAGTATGCTGAACAAGTATGGATCTACCTAATTGAGCTAATTGTTTACCTTTCCATTTAGACACTCTAGAATCATGATGAGTGTTTAAGTGGGACATACTCTCAGTTCTATTTTTGGTAATAAAGAGAGGTATACCTAGGTACTTTTCATTAAGTTTTATCTTCCAAACATTCATAGATCTGATAAGAGACACACAATGATCAGGTTGAACATTCTTACTGAAAAAAACATGCAGATTTCTCAAAGTTTATCATCTGACCAGAGATACTACTAAAATCTCTAATCAAAGACATAAGGTTACTTGATTCATAGTGAGTAGCTTTGGTAAAAAGCATACAGTCATCTTCAAAGAGCAGAGATGTGATATACTGGGAGCCCTAGTTAGCAAATCGGGATTCATCAAACGTACGGAATGGCAAACGTACGAGTATTATACGGTTTTGTAAAACCCAAATTCGGTTAACGGGACTTGATTCGTCAGTAGTTCGGAACGGTGTATAATTGGATTATAAATGTGAGTTCGGCTCTGAAAATTCGGTATCTATATATAATAAACAATTAGTATTTATAAGGACATGGACTATTTTTTATGCATATCTGTGTGTTATTTAAAGAAAAAATAAACTTAATATGATGATATCAATAATATATACAACATTAGTCATCCAAGAGGACGTGGTATAGAGGTTTAGATGTTTGGTTTGTGAGTTTGAGATCTCTCTCACCTTCACCTTCAAATCTCTTCATTCATTTATGTTTCATAAAAGTTACAACAATATCTAATATTGGGTTGTGTATGCTTGGGAGGCAGTAAAGCCCAAAAAGTGGGGCCTTTGAAAACGTTAAAGCTAAAGAATTTCTGGAGAATTAAGCGGGCGTATTATTCGGGATACGTAAAGTTCGTGAACGATTCGCGAATAATCCGGGAATGCCATATAATACGTGTTTTGGGTTCGGAGTTGCAAACGTACGCGAATAAGACCGTAAAATTCGTGATACGGAAAAATTCGCGAATGATTCACGCGAACTTACTAACTAGGCTGGGAGCTTCTTTAGTGACTTTCAAACCATGAATTAAGTTAGAATGTTCAGCATGTTTGAGGTATCCAGAAAAAGATTCCATGCACAAAATGAACAGATAAGGAGACAAAGGGCCTCCTTGTCTTAGACCTCTAGTAGGAGAAAAAGAAGTGCATGGAGAACCATTCAAAAAAATGCTGATATTGGTGGTACTTATACACTGAGAAATTAATTGACACCAGTTTAGGAACAGTCAGAAATATATATAGTTGTACGAGTGGATGTTTTTACAACGATAGACAACCTATTCCTTTGCGAAACATTGGCACCATCTTGCTCCTCGTCATGGGGGCAAGTCCAAGATCTCAACGACATATTAAACAACCAAGTACTGTTAATTTTGATATCCTCCTTTACACATCTTTATGTCATGAGTTAATCTCCATAATTCATGAGTTAATCTCCTTAATTCATTATTGAGCATACGGGATTGGTCATCGAGTTGTGTGGAAGCAGCAAGAATGTCACTAAGACACATGTTATCAAGCTCATCTTACATACCTCCTTCTTGTAGCAGCAGCATCAGATGAAGAACCCATTAACCTCTACTACTTCAAAGTAGCATAGCCGCCGGCTCACGGAAGAAAGACCTGATTTTTGAATTTCTTTTTCCTTTAGGAAATCAAAAATATAATTTTATTAAAAGAAAAATCTAGTAAATTCTAATGGAATCACGATTAAAAAGGTAAGCGAGAGAAATTAGGAATATGTTAATTAGATGTTAAACCTTTATAGAGGGGTTTCATACTTTGAGTATGGAGCTCGTAATCATACTAGCCGAACCGTTTAATTTCACATTCTGAATATCACCACCATAACAGTCATTATCCACCACCATCACAACCATCAAAATCATCAGCACTAACCACGCTTCTCCTTCGCCTCTAGCTCCGTTACAGAAAATTTTGTAACTTTAAAACAACTTATATTACAACAGTCCAATTCGATTTGATTCATACTAATTCAATTTTTTTTCAGCGCATGCCAATTTCGGATCCAGTAGCACAAAGCTTTCATCGATCTCTCTTAATTTCTCTTGGATGTAATATTTTTGTTTATTATATGTTATTCACTTTGTTTTAGTCTTCATGATCTTCATTTGGTGAATTGTTAGAATTAAGGTTTAATGATTTCGGTTTGTTTTGATATTAATCTCCATTGAATGTTGTTTGCGGCTTTGTTGTTAGTCTTAGAACGATGGAATTGGTTTAGTTTCCATGATTTGTTTATATCATCTACAGACAGATCTTTGCAATACTACAAAGAAGATGCCTGCCAACTGTTCGAGAAAAGTTTTGGAAGAAAGAATAACTTAGGTCTTGATGGGTTTATGTCAGTGAAGAGTATAGATTTTGCATTAAGGGTGTCCAATTGAGAGCCTGAAAGGGGAGAAACAGGGGTAAGAGATCTTTTTGTCTTCTCTATGTAATATGTATTTCAAAAATGGTATGAATTATATGGCTTGATATATAGTCTTCATAGTTAAATTATCATCTAATTCAAGACATAATACGACTTTAGTCTATCTGCAGGAAACCACTATTATTACTTTCGTTTGTCTACTCATAAATAGACTTTCAAATATTCTGAATTTTTAGTAGAATTGAGTTGGACCAAGTTTGGCTTTGATATAGTCTGACTATATATGACGTATTTTTCTTGTCTTGACATAATTTGTTGAATCCATATAGTTTACTGAATTTCCAAGTACACGACACACCGTCTTGCTGAGTTTGGAGTAGTTCCTTGAGATTGTACATTTTCCCAGTGATATGGTAAGAACATACATGTAAAATTAAGACACTTTGGTCATGGATAATATTATGTGCATAAATAAGATATATATGTGAAGCGATATCTAAGGTAGGAAGGATTTTAGTCTACGAGTACTATCTCATTAGTGGTACCAGCATGCTTGCTAATTTATTTGATAATAATTCAAATGCATGCTAACTTGGGTGTTGTTTTATTATTTTAATAAAACTTGAAAGTGATAAGTTAAGTTTTTTTTCACTTCCATTTTGTATGATGTCAATGAGTTGACAAAATGATTTGGTGGTTAATCTTGATTTCTTGGTTATGTCGAGATTAAAATGTCAGCTCAATATTAGTTTCTACTGTGAAGCTGGTGTCCTAGTTCGAATGGAACTGCTAAATTTATGCAAAGTTTAAATTGTTTGAAAAATGTTGTTGTCCAACTTAACTTTCACATTAATGGGGTATAGTGCCATAAGTAGTTGTTAATGTACTACAGTTTTACTTAGTGCATAACATCATGTACTTGGTTTTCATGCACCTTTGGTATGTACTAAAATTATTTGAGTTATGTTTTAGTACATATCAGTGATCATACACCTTTTTATTCTCTACATATTAATATGTATTGTTGCACATAAACTAGATTTGTGGTGCTTATCCTAACATAAACTAGGTTTTTACCCGGTACATAAATAAGACTTTTTAACAGGGGTCAGGAAAAAAAACCATTGTTTACTCGTGTACATGTGAGACTATCGCTATGATATTTTTTGGTTGTATTACCCAGGCTTGATTAAAAAAATAAAAAGAAAAAAGGCATATGACCTGATCTGAATAATTAGAAACTTTCTGGAAAGGTATTATTAGATGTGTTGCATGTTGTTTTTTTTTTTTTTTTTTTGGTAAATGTGTTACATGTTTTTAGTTTGACTGATGTTACATTTGGGTGGACCATTATTATCTAACCATTAGTGGATTTTATTACATTCCTACTTTCCTTGTTCAGTTGACGTTGATGACAATCAAATAGAGCAATGGAACAATAAAACCCCTCTTCTCCTTTTTTTTTTTTTTTTTTTTTTTTCAAAAATTTATTATTTGTGATCTTTAGTAAATCATACAAAGCTTTTGGTTGGTAACCTAGCAACAAGCTGGGCTCCAGCTCCCCTCTGAATAGCAATGCGTAATCTATGAAAAATAAAACTACCCAAACCGCAACTAGCGTCATTGCTGACAAGACAATTCTTCAGACGCTTGAAGAAACTCAAAGTGTCATCACCGAGTTCCCCTAAAGTGGAGAAATCTAGGACACCCAGACCATAACCATGCGAAACACATTTGTCAAAATATTTAGTACGTTTTCTTGAAACCGCATTAGCAATAGCTTTGTCAGGGATAAATGAGCGAACACCTTTACAAGTGAATGGCGAGACACCTATAACATCCATACAGACATCCTGTCCATTATCCCAGTTGAGAACAAGGATATCAGCAGGTTTTAGATCTCTGTCATCATCATCGGAAAACCAAGAGAAACTTCCTTGCGCAGCACACTAGCTTTGTAATGAGACGTCAGCAATAACATCTCGAACAAGATCATGTCGAAACTTATAGCCAATATCTTTAGCACAGTGAAGAGCATGATCACCAAAGATATCTATAGATTTGCTACAACTTGGGCATAGACTATTCTCAACAAACAGAGGAATTCCAAGACGATAACAAAGAACAGCTCTAAATTGTCTTGGCCCGAGGCACTGATTAAGCCCACTAATAGGTACTGCTAATAAATAATCCTGCGCATGCTTGACTCGGTTACACTGCCATAAGATGGAATCTCTTGCAGACATAGGAAATTGGTCAGGATTTGTCTCTTAATTGCATCGAAATAAGTGACCGCTGAGGGAGTGCATGGAAGGGGGGAAGTATCATTGACATGTAAGTAGAAGGTAGTCCACATACACGAATATAAGTCTGAAGAGCCAACTGATAAGCAGAGCCTTTGTCCGCTGAGAATAGATCACCAAGGATAACCTTTTGCGTTGAAGCAGTCTGGCTCTGATATGCGAGATAACAGTAGTTACGGGTATCCGCCATGGTATAAATACCAAGTCCACCATCCTTGATAGGAAAGGTAGTTAATCTCTGCTGTAAAGGACCAAAGCCCGTACCATCACCAACAATGAGGAGTCTCAGATACTGAAGTAACTATTCATCAAAAAGATCAATGGCTGCCTGCAGGGCCGCAGGATTGGTAGTACGCATTGCAAAATATAATCTAGACACACCAGTGCAATTGCGAAGTAACAACATCTCGCTTTGGGTATCCTTAAGTTTTTTGATTGTATTCACAAGATGAGCGATCTTGTGCACCCTGCTCACCACCATATCACTAATAAAGTCCAAATCCAGACTCACAGGTCCACCCAAAAGTTTAACACCATTAGAAGGTCTACCAATGTCCGGGGGGAAAACACCATCTATCGTACTTCTGGGATCAAAAGTAGGCCAAAATACTTCTGTTTTCTTTATATTAAGATGTAAACCCCTGCTTGGTCCTTCGGTTTCTATTATGCTCAAGGCTTTAGCTACCTCCAGTGTATCTCCAACAATTGTACCATCATCAAGGTACCAGGCATGCAAATCGACCTTGCAGCGAGAAGAAATAGACTTCACCAAGGGATGAAGTGTCAGTGCAAAAAGCAAGGGACCGAGAGGGTCACCTTGTTGGACACCGAGTGCAGAAGATAAAACATATTGGTCATAATAAAGTTTAGCCGGACGTGAGTAGCAAAATTATACCCAGCGAGAAATACCGGACAATGAAGACGAACTTGTTTGATGAGATGAGATCCGCTCACCATGTTGAACGCATTAGAAAAGTCAATGAGCAGCATTGACATTTTTTCCGAGTGACCTTTCATCTCCAACAAGAGATTTACAGTATGTAAAATGCTTTCTCCACCAGCAGGCATACCAACACCGAATTGGAATCACCTATATAAGAAGTCATGTCCTTCCCAACAGAGAAAGCCGCTACTTTGGAAACCAATCGACGCCAAACCGTGCCAACTGCAATGGGCCTAAGACCACCCCAGGGTTTAAGTAACAGTGTCAAAGGAGCACTAGCAATGAACTCGCCTAAATCCACGCGGCATTTTCCAGCCAACCAAAGGTTGACAACCCCAGAAATCGAAGAAAGTAAATAAATCGCCACGCAAGCAATTCCGCTCCACTCAATACATCCACTAAATGTTGCGATCTTAAGCCATCACGACCGCAAGAAGTCCCTTTTGGGAAGCTTTTAATAGCGCCCAAAATAGCCCTGGAATCCACAGTAATGGGCTCAACTAAAACCTCCTCCTCGGGAATCTCTGGGAGAGAAGCATGTGGATGTTTATCGAGCAGATCTGAGTATGTTTTCTCATTACATGGGGCAACCTCAGATGAAGATAAAACGCGAATTGCAGCTTCAAAATGTCCTGAACTCATCTTCCTCCGACAGGCTAACATATTGCTCGTTCCCTATTTCTTCAAATCCGCCTTTGTAGACCTCAAGTGAACCGGCTGTTGTAGCAATTTATTAGCGAAGACGAAACAACCATTTGGCTCTCTCCAAACCGAGATAGCCTGATTGATTGCTGCTGCATGTAGACGTCGTCTATTGCCTGATTTTGCTTCAGCTGAGTTCCTTGGTTTGAACAATGTCAAAGTGCAGATTGGGAGAAGTATAAGCCGCAACCAACCTGTAAGATTAGATGGGTTCACTAACACTCTGTCGAGACATGCCTTCAGTGTCCTCGAAAATGCAAGCCGGCATTGATGGGGAATGCAAGTAACTGTTGTAAACTGTCGTTGGAAGACAACATTCAGTAACTCAGTTGAGAGGACTCCAACAGCATCAACACCTTCATCCACAGAAGTGACGCAAAACTCATTTGTATCCACACAAACGGCATTAACCACATCTGGCTTCTCTACACCATGAATGAGAAAATCTGCCCCCATACCAGGCCCTGCAATGACATCTCCATGCACCACACCATCGCGTGACGTAAATCTCATTTGTATACTGTTTTTTATATTATTTTATCTACAGGAAAAAAGTTTTAGTTCCCGAAGATGGCGCGTGAATGGGATTCCCATGCTCACATGCTACTGCGGATATTGCTATAGTTGTGGGGAAGTTCTTTGATTACATCGACGAATACTTCAAGGTTAAATGTTATCGCCCAGATATGACACATCAACAAAAAATGCACAACAATATACTATGTTATTGATATGTAGTATTTTGATTTCACAGGCCTAATGAGTATATCGATGATGATACCATTCTTCCACAAAGGTTGTTGAATACCGTTGGAGATGCAACAAAAAATTTAGCAGATTTGCAGGCATTAAGGCTGAGAAAGAGACTAGAGGAATTATCTCATTAACTTGAAGAGTCTAATACAAAAGTTTCACTATGTACACATCAATATGTACTGGGTTATCACCTGGTAATATCAAGTGTACTAAAGTTGTCTAAGTAATTTCAAATACGTATTTCCATTAGATAAGGCTTCGTACTCTTTGAAGAAAATCATCGTATTTTTAAGGTTTGTATTTTTACGGTAACGTCAATTGTCTGAGATATTAAGGGTTTTCAGACCTTGTTTGTGCACCAAACTGAATTATGTTCCAAATGACAGAATGAGAACTAGATGATGATGTAATTCTTAGTTATTTTTTCAACAATACCTTATTTTTTTTCATAGTACTGTTGTAAGAAGCAAAATAAGAATTCAGTATGTTGAATTCATATCAATATGTACTATCAGAATATGAATATATAGGTGTTGTACATATATACTATCTAGTACATGCCAATTTGTATTGTGAATACATATCAATATGTCTTGTCAGAATTTAATATGTACTGTCAAAATAAGTACTCCCCTTATAGAACAAAAAAAAAACACAAACAAGACAAGATAAGGAAATAATTCTTTATCAGTTCAATAACTAAAAAAAAAAAAATAACTAAAATGTACTGCCACATCCACATATTCTTACAAAACAAAGTAAGTTACATATCCATATTTTATACATTATATTTTTACTTTTTCGACTTCTTTTTTCTTTGTGCGATGGAGAAAACCCCGTACCACTATTGAAAGCTGGATCTTTCTTCTTTGCTGGATTGGCATGAGTCACTGGCTTGTTAACTTCTCGCATACTGATACGTACCTATTAGCTGCATAAGATAAAGTACCAACAATACATATCATTATGTATTGGTTCTTATTCAAGTAGATGTTTTTCGCATAATACATGTCAATATATATTGTTTCATAATAGTACATGTCAATATGTCCAAGTTTATATCTTTTCTTTCATTCAAGCAGGATACGTACTTTCAATTTTTCCAATATGAACATGTCATAACATGAGAGCTAAATCTGGAATCCACCTATGCTTATAGATTAATATATTCCTCTCATTTCCCACAGACCAAAAATTGTACGTTTGAATCAAATTCAGTTTAGAATAAATACTCTCCAAGACCATCTAGTGTTACTTTTATTCACTGAGATTCATGACTTGGACATCCGGGAAACATTTAGCTTTGAGAGACTTTACATATATTGAAGTATCATTGTTTGTACCATAAGTAAAAATACCACTTAATGGGCCAAATTGATACTTGAATCATCTTTTGGTCCTCATCCAAGCCCACTAACCAGTCAACCAAGGCAGCCACCAGTCTGCACAAACCGGTCAATGGTCAAAGTCGGTCAACTATCAAAGTCAACTTCTGGTCAAGGTCAATGGTCAAAGTCGGTCAACTGTCAAAGTCAACGTCAGGTCAAGATCAATGGTCAAAGTCAACGATCGTCAACATCAAAGTCAACCGTCGGTCAACTATCGAAGTCGGCCGCACCCTAGCCAATTTTCGGTCTTGTAGCATGAAGGTCGCTAACCAATTCCACCAAAACTCTTCCTCGCCGCCAACCAGCCTCCAACCATCTTTGCCCGGCCAGGCCTCCATCCACACGCCAACCATCATGCTCGTCAACCATCAAGCGGATCCCCTACCCATGCAACAACTGCTGGCCAACAAATGTCCACCAATACGCAACCATCATTTATGCAGAATTTATCATAGAAGCATAAATGTGCAGTTTCATGCGAATTGAATTCCAGCCGATTTGACCATGCAATATACATTTCATAGTTTCGACCATGCTAATTGAATTCCAGTAGTTTAACCATGCAAGATTAATTGCGTTATTTCCGGCCATGTAGTACTAAATGCAGCAGTTTCTGCCATGCAATACTAATTGCAGCAGTTTCATACATGCATAATTAACTCCAGCTGTTTCATACAGAATTGATGATGGAGGCATGAATGAGAAGTTAATGTAATTTATGTTTATATTTAGATATGGAACTGTATAAATAGGGGAGAGCAGAAATCAGGAAGGGGCGGAACCAATAGGGGAAAAATATACAATGTAATTTTATTATCAATACAATACAAAATCACTCCCCAAGGGGATTCGCCCGTGGATGTAGGCAACCTATGCTGAACCACGTCAAACCTCTGTCTTTCATTTTGTTCTTCAAATCGACCCCTAACCCAAAAGACTTTCCAAGAGTATCCTTCATCGTGTTTCGTGCCCAAAAGTAATTTTGGGTCCAAATATTGGAGCCGACTAAGGGGATATACGAGAAAAGAATCGTGTTTTCCCATTGAGAAAAGTTGAAGAAAATGCTTCAAAATCATGTCCGTGAAAAAGCAGTCTGAGCGTCTTGAAAAATCACAGCTGCAGCCCAGTTCATCGCAACGGCTGCAGTCCATTTTGATCATAATAGTCGCGATCAACTGAGCCGACTCTTCGATCACCGTATAATCGCACATACTACATGTCCCAGTTGATCCAGAATCGGGTGCAATCAAGATTGCCCGTTTCATATTTCTTCAAGCTTATTACCTGCGGATACCATCAAAATCGCATCACTACAAAAATCGATGATAGTGTTCTTTGAGACACTGGCGATGCGGCAAAAGATGTAGTGAAATACCATCAAAACTGTTGTAGGATATTCGATCTACAACATGGCTGGATCCAGTTTCGATTTCTATCACTGCCGTCCAGTGATCGCATGCTTTCGATTGATTAATCACACTTACTATAGCCCAAAGATTGCGATCGGAAGCCACCAAAGCTGACTCATTGCGTAAATCACCATGGTTGTTGTCAGGATGTTCGATCCGCAGCATGTTCAAGTCTAAAGTACGAAAAAATTGCTTCTCAAATAACGCATTATCCACCTGTTCAAGTTTGCTGTATGACAAAATCAATACTGTCATGATCGCAAAGTTGTCAAGTTAAGGTGCTTGAATACCGAAGGGAAAACCTCCATAAAAGCATCTCTGAAAATTCCCGAAAGGGCCACAAAAGTGCAGCAAAATCATGGTGAAAATTCCAGGAGAAACAGCAACAGTCCACACAACCGTTTCTAAAATCCATAGGGCTGTTGCGAGAAGCTTTCAAGGAAAAAACAACAAGTCAATAAAACCTGTCACCAAAAGTCCGAAGGCAAAGATCACAGTTCAAGAAATGTGTTGCGAAAAGTTTCAAAAAAAAAAAAATGCCGGCGGCCAGACCCGGCGGCCATTACGAGCGGCGGCGGCGGTCAACGGCGGCCGAGCCGAGCGGCCCAAGATCTGTACACCCTCTTCAGGGGTTTCGTTCACCTACCTTTGTTTTCACTCACCCTCGTCAAAGGTGTCCATCACCCACGTCAGAGTTCTTCGATGCTTCAAGTTACATCAAAGTTCGATGCGCAGCAAATGACCACCGTCGATTTTCTTAGGTACATCAAACTTCGATGCTCCGCGATATATCAAAATTCCATTCTCAGCAACAGTTCGATGCAACGGTGGTACATCGATCTTCGATGCGCTGGACACACAGACCGTTGATGCTCCCTGGTACATCCATTTTCGATGCTCTGTAAAACATCAAAATCAAATTTAAAAAAAAAAAAAAAAATGCCCGCGGCCAGACCCGGCGGACATTACGAGCGGTGACGGCGAACGGCGGCAACAGCGGCGGCAGACAAAGCCGGCGGCCACCAGCAAGCGGCAATCGGCGATTACTCGGAGGTCAAATAGCCGATTAGTCGGATACTGCGATTAATCGGAGGGTCTGATTTGGTGCGGTGATCGGTTGTCAATCCGTCAAAAATAATTTCACTTTCTTACTCACTAAATATGAATGAAGTACAAGGTAAGGAAGAGTTCGTATCCACAGAGAGGCAATTGTTGTTATGCAATTTTCAGTTTCTAAGGTAACCAAGGGGGGATTTTTGTTGTTTTAACGAAATACTAAAGTAAAAATAAAATAAAGCAAAGCAAATAATTGGAATAATCAATAAGGAGAAGATATTGGTCACGGGATAGTATCATTCACAAACATGTATTTTCATCAATGTTTAGAATTGGTATTTTAATCTCTTATTTACTAAAAGTCCTAGGATACCTTGATCGCAAGTATATCCCGCTAATTCCCTATTTTCGTCACAACCACATTAAAAGATGCATATGCGAATTCTTCCTAGAAAGCAACCTAAAGTATAAAAGCACAATTAGATTTAACTCCCTAAAAGCAATAAGTTCTATGGAATAAGACTAATCAATGCAAACAAATGTGTAAAAGCACTAATCGTTTTAACAAAAGTTATGATTCACTTGTGACTAGTAGGATATATCACTACAAGCACTACCCACAATTATAGAATCATGGATAAACAACTTTTTCGTATTGAAAACCCTAATATAGCTCTAGATATGAATGTAAATCGGATTGATTCCGGACTCAACCAAACAAACTATCAAATCATATAACTCTATTAATTGTGAATCACAAACAATAAAATATTGAGACAAAACTAATTCATTGAATCATATAACATATTGAGAAATCAACTTTATCCCATAACCAATAATATTTGTTTAGCTACTCATAGCTATGGAGTTCATCATAATAATATTAATTGAAAAGAAGGAGATGAACAAAAACAAACCCTAGAAGCGTAAACAAAACCGGCTCTCCAAAGTTCCAAGAATAATATATGTGTTTCCAAAAGTTGTAGAAGTCTTTCCTTTAAATAGCTCTCTTGTTTCCAAAATTATGTCTAATCTTCAAAGATCCAAAAGAAAGAAGTCCACCAAGCCCATGTGTGAGAAAAACCCATGTAAAAACTCTGCCCAAAAACGGTCGCCGGAAAGCTGGTATTATGGCGAAATTGGGAATCCCAAGACCTAAAAATATCTCAGGTGACCGGCAAAGTCCACCGGAACACCGGTCAAAGAGTCAAATCAGGTCAACTCGGTCAAGGTTTAGTCGACCGAGTCAGATAACTCAACTCAGTAAGATCATGAGTCGGGAGGCCAGATCGGCTATCCGGGTGAGCTTAACGGGTCGACTGGTTGAGTTGCCATGGCTTGAGCCATTTCACATGCTAGAATCTGAGCTACACCATCATTGTGCTTCACTACCAACTCAGTCCTACCAGACTTTCTGTAGCTTTAAAATGCAGCTGCAACTCCAGTTGCATCACTTGCAATTGCAGCCTGTCCACCTGGTCCATCTCACTGCCACTTTCATGCCTCTATAACCTCAAAGACTTGCCTACCAGCCTAAGCTTCATGTCATCTGCAGCTTCAACTGATCAGACTGCTGCTGCATACCAGAATCTTCCACTTTCCACTTGTTCCAGCTAAAATATCCATCTCCTTCATTATTTCACCCGAGTCATGTCTATCCATTGCACATACAAACATCACAAGATTAACACTCATTCGCTCCTACACATTCAACTAATCCACTTCAGATCAACCCCCATCTGCTACTGCATATACCTGCACCAGTCATATCGATTCTCGCTGTTGCCTTCCAACTCCACGTGCCAATTCCTGCAGTATCAATTCCAACCAGCTCCAAGCTATCACTTCCACAGTCTGTAGCCATTATTACAGCTGCACAACATCAGCTGAGAAGCAACATCCTGGACCGCAGCTTCAATAATTCATCGCCTCAAGCCATCTCATCTATCTCCTCATTCCCCATAGACCTGCAACAGAATCAGTGCACCACCTCCTGAGTTCACAGCTCATACTCAGCTTGTCGCTGCCCATCTTTGCACCCTGCCAGTTCTCTTCTAAGTGCCTTGCTTAGATCAATTCTTCCCTGCTCAGTGCATCAGTTGCCACAGCCATACACAACCAGAGATGCACCCATCCACCACTGCAAATATTCCTGACAAGCACAAACACTTAACCACTACAGTTCCATGTACACAATTAAGCCAATAACAGCCTCACCATTCTATCAAATCCATTACATTCCCTGTGACAACGGTAGACACACACATACAACTTCTGCTTCAGTTGCAACTCAAAATCACCACCACAATATTCTCTCATTCAGCTTCAGAAACCAACACAACTCAACAAAGATCTATGTGTCTCCATCTCGACTTCCATGCTTCACAAACTCGGTGCAAGACCGAGCTCATAACTCAAGCACCATTTGCAACTTTATCTCCACAGGAAAACCACCAACACCTTCTTCTCTGGAATCCCATAGCAGCATCAGCACAAACTCACATCACCAAAACCTCCAATTTTATTGAATCTGAACCAAACCCATGGATCAATACCACTAGTACCACAGATAAATCCCTCTTGAGCAACAAACCAGCTTCACACCCAGTTGTATCTCCAAATATGGTTCCACAATCCTGCAATTTCAATCTCATAACCTGCAATATCAACTCAAACCCCATCCACAAGCACCATTCCATTCACCTGCAAAACCATCTGAGTTGCAGCTCCAATCCACCACCGCCTCCTCTATCTCACAACGCCGCAACCTCGACTCCTCATTCAATAACAACATACATCTTGACCCCCATCAGTATTTCCTTCTTGACTCGAATTTCATAGCCAAACCCATGACCTATCTCAATTCCATGTAATCTTGTTGATATTTAAACCTCGTCCCGAGACAAACCCACACGATTCATCTACATGAATCTCGCTACAACCTAATCATGTAATTCATCCTCTCTACCAACTAGCATCATCGTATTCAAACTCCAATCCAACAAACCCATTTCGAATTCAATACAAAATCTTCAAGCCCTTGTTCTTCATATCATCTGGAGACAATCTATTAATTGAAGCTCGTAAACCCTCACTTCGAGTTCCATCTTCTCCCCGAGTTCTTCATCTCGCATCCGTGCTCGAGTTCATCTTTACAAATTGAACCGACTTGTCGCTTTGATTTCAATCTCACAGATCCCCTTGTATATCTTCAATTCATGTCGACAGCTCCATCTTCCAAATCCACCAAATCATTCAAGAACACAAAGACCTCCGTCTTCAATACTCATGGCAGACTCAAGCAATTTTCGCATTCAATCTTCTTCTCTCGATTTGTAAGGAAGCAGCACTGTCTCCTCTTTCTTTCTCGATGCAAAATGATTGAGAATTGATTTCTCTCGATTTAGGGTTCGATTTACAACAAAT
The DNA here is from genome assembly GCA_023531295.1 of Papaver armeniacum. Taxonomy (NCBI): domain Eukaryota; kingdom Viridiplantae; phylum Streptophyta; class Magnoliopsida; order Ranunculales; family Papaveraceae; genus Papaver; species Papaver armeniacum. Next base: position 206,294 of record JAJJWW010009160.1, read on the forward strand.
GTGGGATAAGAACCACCCCAAACCGGGTGCCTTTAACAAATGATCACCCCTTAACCTTAGCTTGACTGTATTTAGTCCTCCTCCAAACAGAGTTACCCCTTAATCTTGACTGGACTCCAGATAATGTTCGCCCATGAGATGACAATTTTGTCCTTTTGGCTCAAATAGAGTAATTTCTTCTTCTTTACCTCCATGCGACTCCAAAGTACCTAATAACTCAAAAGCAGACATAAAGTTGTTGATGGTGGATTTTCGTTTAAGGTTAAATTTGTAAGTAACCAGAAAATCATGCACTGACATCTTGTAAAAGATAAAGCCGTTTATAAGTGACGGATACTCCTCACTTAATTCACCAAGAATGGAGCATGTAGCAACAATCCCATTCTGTGAATACATGAAATTCCTCCAAGTTGGAGCATGTAGCAACAATCCCTCCTCGTGAATTTCATATCAGCCTTGTATTTCGTACTCATTATCAAGTGCATGATGACGATCGAGTGTTACTCTTACGAGTAACACGAACCTCCAAGCACCATAATGAATCATTATCGTGTGGCATGACGACCGAGTGTTACTCTTACAGAGTAACACGAACCTCCAAACACTATAATGAAACCATGTACGAAATACCCGTATGTGCCGATTCTCGGTGTGTTATACTAGCCCGAGCCCTCTCGGTGTGTTATACTAGCCCGATTGAGCCCATATCGGTGTGTTATACTAGCCCGATTGAGCATCAAGACCTGTCCATATCGGTCCGGATATGATCCGATCGCGATCATCCAACTCCACAAGCATGATTGGACGACCCGGCATCAATTCCATCACCCCAAGGTGTATGGAATACACACTGCCGACCCCGCATGGTCGACCATTGGCCTTTGCTTGCCAAGAAACCGTCCATACCAAGCATTATGGGCGGAAAACCCTAAATTAGGGTTTGCGGCATATTACATGTGCCGCAAAGCAGTCTCAACCATCCATCTTCGCAGGTATAGATGGAGGGTGTAGATGTAGACTCAAAGGGCCCGGAGCATGTCGACACAATCACCATGTGACCGCCTACACACTTGACCAATCGGTCAAAACCAACCATGGTTGGTTACAACACATTCGCCCGCCCGAAAGAGCATGGTCGCACTGGCTTTGCAAGCCAAAATTAGGGTTCAAGCCATCACGCGCGTCCATCTTCTCCGGCACGAATGGAGGGTCACGCAGATTAGATTGATCAAGGGTCGGTCACACCAAAGATGACCACCGTGAGCCCATCTACCTCCTCATGGGTCGGCCAAGGCATATCATGCCTGGCCAATCCAAAACGCCCGCTCAAACATGCGTGGTTACACCTCCCAAATTGCAAATCGATCTCGACCACTCAACTTCACCGGACGAATTGGGTGGCTTAGATCACGTTTTCATGAGACGGTGAGACATGGGCATGAACATCAGCCTACCATCTTTACGCAAAACCAACCGGCCAAGACCGACCAAGCTAGGTCGTCTTGGAAAACGCGCAGGAAGAGAGTATGGCGCGCGGCTTCTTGCGGTATCAAACTCTTATCGCAAAATCGATCTCGACCACTCCTCTTTGACGGTCAAATTGAGTGTCCCAGATCGCGCTTTCATGAGGGAACGGAATACAGGCGCCTACACCATCATGCCGTCAACACGCATCTATGGTCGGTCCTCTCCAAAATCCTTCCCATGCTTGGTTTCGACCAAGCTGAAGAGTGATGCTCGCGCACCTCTTTAAAACCCTAATTTCATCAACGGTGTTTGATGAGTGTCTCAAACATCATCTCATCCGTCCGACTTCACCAGACTTGGTTATACAACCCCGGTCGGGAGTTATTTGGTTAGTGAGGAGTCATTACCCATCACTTTACCACACCATAATGCAAAGCACTCGCATAAAATACACACGATACTTCACAAGTATCGACTTTCTGAATAACGCAGTTATTCAACTCAGCATTACATGCTATCTCTCGTGGATCCATGATCCACATTCCAGACATCAATCATGTCACAAACTGGGGGATACTTACTGGGGTATTGGTCTGGCGGTTTACAGCGTGCAGCGTGCAACGCGCCATCACAAGAACGTGTTAGGAAGTCATGGACGGTTAAAGATGAACAGGAAAAGTGGGCAAGGATCGTGGGTCGTGTGTTACCGACACACAACTCCACTACTCCATCATTCCACTACCTCCACTTCCCACGAGAAACGTGAATGAGGCTCAATGACTTGTATAAATAGGTTCTCCGCCCTATTTCCAACAACAAGGAATAACGGAGAACAACACAAGTTGGTCGACGAAACCAAGTGTTAATACAAAAACCGTATTCAAACACCCGAGCCTGCTTGCATCAACCGTAAGCTTGCTCATATTTCATTACAAGTCATAAGCAAGCCAACACCTTCACAATCTCAACACCTTCTTCGCTTCCCTCCCTAAGATCAACCCCATCTCCTTCACTTTGTGACCGAAACAAGTCCGGAACCCATTTCTTGGTTTAGGCCGGACTTGCAGATTGATCTCTCGAATCTACAAGCACTCACCACGCAGATGCATTTGTTGAAGGTTTAGATTCATTCCTCATCCACACCCCAAATTACCAAATTCTGCAGGAGTAGTTTTCACCCATCAACAATTGGCGACCACAGTGGGAGATTAATCTCTCGGTCGTAAAATCAATTTCTTTGAAATCCGATTCAATTTCATCAATTTCAAAAAGGGTAGATCTTAGAACCAATTCAATCATCAATTCATTCCAAGATGGTGGAACTGAGGTCCGGATCAGCAATCAACTCTGATGGAGCCAGCATGGATGACACTTCCGGTGTTGATGTACCCGTCAGTGGAGCTACAGCGGTCAATACATCTCGTGGAGCTGTCACTTCTATCACCAACACTAGCGGAGCAGGAGACATCCCAGTAGGTGTAACACCTCCCATCACTAGAGCCGTGAGCGGCCGCAAATCCCGGCATCTCTTCGAGCGTAACGCCTCTAGTGGTTACCGCAGCAACAACTTTCACTCCTCCATCGGGACGAGGAGCCGGAGACACAAGAGGAAGACCGTCTAGTACCATTGCAGACTTGATGGAGAAACAGGAAATTCTTGCTAAAACTCAAACAGACATGGCCGCAACTCAGAAAGAGGTAGTCATTTTCCTTAAAACTTTGACTGAACGATTGCCGCAAGATTCACGGCAACCCTTGGAGTCGGCGAGAGATGCATTCAATACACCCGGAGCAGGTGTTTCCACTCGGACTCACATGAATGAAGAAACTCGTGTTGCTCCTGAGCGCCAAGGGGAGAGAGACCAGTCTTCCAACTTCATTACGCGTGAAGATCTAGAGCGACTTCTCCAAAATCGAGGAAAAGGGGACCGAACGGACGTACACCAACATCGCCCGCCGTACCCTCAAGATGTGCAACAGATTCCTCTACCAAGAGGTTACACCTCTCCCGAGTTCTCCTCTACGACAGCATCGTAATGCTCGTGAACACATTTCTCGATTCTTGGAAGCCTTGGGGAACATGAATACAATCATGTTTTACGCCTAAAAGAATTCTCAAAATCACTCACGGGAGGGCATACACTGGTACAACAACATTGCGCCTAACAAAGATATCCAATTGGAGCGAGATGGTCGTGCTTTCTACAGAAGTATTTCTTCGTGTCTCGAACAAATCACGTTTTGGACACAGGAAGAATTCTCCAGGAACAATGAACATCCCAACGACTTCTTTAAAAGATTGAACCAAGCCAATCGGACTGTCACGATCCGAATGTTACCGAACGGCAATTGGTGGAATCATGCATCAATGGGATGATACCCATATACCGCGCCTCGTTAGAGAATCTGGGCTTTCAAACATTCTCTCGAACTCCACGAAGCCGCAAAACGTTCAAGAACAATCGCACCAAAGACTACTAGAAAGAACCAGAGTTGTTCAAGTGAAGATTTGCGTGAAAGTCGAGGAAGCAAAGCGTCTCACAAACAAACAATACAACACTGGCCCTTCGTGAGTGTGGTAAGCGGAGGAGAAAAGAGGAAAGCTTCGATAACGGAACAACAAACCAAGCGAACATCCTCGCACACAAGACTTCGTCTCGAAAAGGAGCAGACAAAACTCCCGCACAAAACGCCAAAGACACGGGTTTTCCTTCTCCCATGAATGAAGTGATAGAGCTCTTGGAAGCGTGGATCCAAGATGATGCCGTAAAACTACCCCCTATCGGGCATCCTCCGACCGAGGAAGAAATAGCAGATCCCAGATACTTGTTGCTACCACAGGTTCGTCCATCATCCAACCAAAGATTGCAACAAGTTGAAACAAATATTCAGGGAAAAGGTAGAGACAGGGGAACTCCAGCTTGGAAACGAAGGTGTTCATAGAGATCCTCTACCTATCAGGAACTGCATGATTTCTGGGGACTCTGTTCGCAAGACCGTGCAATCTATGATGGATCACATGTGTGAAATCTTATATTTCTCCAAAGGACAGCGTCAAGACATGTTCACGGCCCTCAACCACGTTGTGTCAGGGAGGCGTTTGCATCCAATAGCAGTTCAGGAACCCCAGTCTTTCCTGAAAGACATGAGCAGCGGAAACTGGGGACTCCTAACCGTCACTCGTTTGAGAAACGTTGAGTTTGATAACGCGTTGATCGATACGGCTTCAGAATTTAACATCATTACTGTCAAGACCTTGAGAGCGGCAAAGATCTCAAAGCAAGAAGCTACTCGTCATCCAACTGTGGTCAGGGATTCAGGAGGAGAACTCAGAGATTCATATGGATACATCGACCTTGAAGTCAAATTGGGAGATGCCTCAACACGAGCAAAGTTCTATGTAGTCAAAGATCATCCCAACTACGACATGATCCTAGGCGCTCTTGGACGCATGACAACAAAGCCATACGGAAGTCCATCCTCTACCGGTTTCGATACTCGAAAGAGTCTCCAACACGCCCGCCGGACTACCCGATGACTGTCCATTGCCGCACCAAAGAACTCGCCAATATGACACAACTAGGAGAGAGCCTGTCGGCATACACCGAAAGGTTCCGGTCTCAAGTAAGTCTCATCACACAACCCTCCTTGCAAACTACCGCCCTAATTCTCGACAAGTCCTGGGGACTGGCTCCAACCGACAAACCAACCCCGGCTAGGAAATGTGAGTGGGAAGCCGGCCCTTTCAAACGTTTTGTCGGGGAGCATAGAAGCTGTCTTGGTCAAAGACAACAAGGCCAAGGTCCAAGTGTCCGCACGCGCTCAAACCCATTCGGAATTGGAGACCTAGTGACGAAGGCGACTACATTCAATGTTGGAAACATGACGGTGAAGATGAACACTCTACCTCGACTCACCCACCAAAAGAGAAGATGAACCGCACCTGTAGCAGATGTTATCCTAGGTGGCTATTGCAAGCTCATCAACGCCGATAACCCTGGAGGGCATAACAATTCACTCACGATGGCTCAAACCTTACCGAACTTAAGATACTTTGTGCTACCGCTTTCCAACATTCTCCACACTTTAAAACGCTGTGCTATTTTTTCCAGTGATGTTTCCTTTTTACGTTTCATGTCATGCTTGTAATTCCTCCAAAAAATGATTGCAATGCTTGCATTCATAGTTAGGGTTCCAATTTTCAATCCTCAATTTAATTGAAGTATTATTTCCATCCGAGAACCTCTCTACCTCTAAAAACACAAAGCCCCGAGTCGGCCTAAATCAACACACTAGAGCGAGCAAGAAGGGAAACCCTAAGCAAGTATCTCATGGGAAGAAGGAAGCAGAACGTGTGCACGAAAAGGAAAACGATTGCTATCCGCCCAAAGAAAGCCGGGAAGATCTTGCATCACAAAGTTAAGTAAATGTTCCATCATGATAATTACTTCTTTTATCACAAATAATCACGTGTGGAGGAATGCCCTTGAAGATTCATTTGCAATTTTGGCAAAGGATTATAAAAAAAAAAAACTTTTGTTCAAACCATAAAACGAAAGGATTAAAACTTGAACTCAGCTGCCACTGAGTACAAGGAAGACATTCAAAGGTACGGAACATGCTTGGAAAAGAAAGAATGAAATTCTAATCGCCAAGAGAGTCACCGCCCGCATCACCGCCGATTGCTCGCTCCATCACCTGTTGATGCGCCTCCCTTCGAATCTCCCTCAATCTCTCGCATCGACATCTCCCAGAAAGCAGCGCACTCCATCCCAACATCGGCGGCGGGAGCATCAAAGGGCATAGCAACACCGGGGGCGCGCAAATTGCTTTCACATGTTCGACTCCTTCGTATCGAGAATCAAGGATTATCACGCCGTCCCGAACAGGGTAATCACACTTGCCTTCATTCGGAGGTCGTTCATGCTCAACTCTCCGCCTCTTCAACCGGGCTGCAAATCTCTACGCCCTTGCGCTTACTAGTGTCCGCAGCGCTTCCTCGCGCCTCCGCCGCTCCTCCATGTCAATCGCAGCCGAAAGTGCACAGATACGTCCTCCGGGCAATACGAAGGTGTGGGATAGACATCCCCCGGATAGCACGGCCGACTTCGCGAAGAGGAAGATCGATCTTAGCCATTACTTCTCCATGCGCATGGTTTTCGTGCTTGTCAACTTCAAAACTTCTTTCTCGGGAAGCAACAGAATGAGCGTCTACCGCTTCCATGATAATCTCGCAGAGAAGAGAGGTTATGAGCACACAAAAAAAAAAAAAAAAAAAAAAAAAAAAAAAAGAGAGGATCATCAAAACTATCGATCAGTTAATCAGAAAATCAGAGCAGTACCTGAGATATGGAATAAACGACCACGTGAGATGATTCTTTATAATCTCACAAGTCGACAGAATCCCAGAAGGAAAAGAAGTCTTTACTTACCACCTATGAAGGCTGCTAATTCGGGATAACAATCGACGAGGCTTATCAGATATACCTGAGGAAAGCCGTATATGATGAAAGAAGTACACCTGAAGGAGCGGCCGAGCTCATACATGTACAAGAGAAACCAAAGCGACTCACCAGGAACAAGTCCTGCTTCCTTCACATCCTTAATCAAGACCAACCAGTTGTGGAAACGCCCGACAATGTGAAACTATCAGGTAAATATGTATTCACTCCACTTGGTCATTTCTATATGTCACCATCTCATGCCTACCACACAATAGTGTAACCATTATGTGCTAGGCAGGGGACTTAATGTTGATGGTGGATTTTCGTTTAAGGTTAAATTTGTAAGTAACCAGAAAATCATGCGCTGACATCTTGTAAAAGATAAAGCCGTTTATAAGTGACGGATACTCCTCACTTAATTCACCAAGAATGGAGCATGTAGCAACAATCCCATTCTGTGAATACATGAAATTCCTCCAAGTTGGAGCATGTAGCAACAATCCCTCCCTGTGAATTTCATATCAGCCTTGTATTTCCTGTACTCATTATCAGTGCGGCATGACGACTGAGTGTTACTCTGTAAGAGTAACACGAACCTCCAAGCACCATAATGAATCATTATCAGTGTGGCATGACGACTGAGTGTTACTCTTACAGAGTAACACGAACCTCCAAACACTATAATGAAACCATGTACGAAATACCCGTACAGGCTGATTCTCGGTGTGTTATACTAGCCCGAGCCCTCTCGGTGTGTTATACTAGCCCGATTGAGCCCCTCTCGGTGTGTTATACTAGCCCGATTGAGCATTCGGCACTTGTCCATATCGGTCCGGATATGATTCGATCGCAGTCATCCAACTCCACAAGCATGATTGGACGACCCCGCATCAATTCCATCACCCCCAAGCAGGTATGGAATACACACGGCCGACCCCGCATGGTCGACCATTGGCCTTTGCTTGCCAAGAAACCGTCCATACCAAGCATTATGGGCGGAAAACCCTAAATTAGGGTTTGCGGCATATTACATGTGCCGCAAAGGCGGTCTCAACCATCCATCTTCGCAGGTATAGATGGAGGGTGTAGATGTAGACTCAAAGGGCCCGGAGCATGTCGACACAATCACCATGTGACCGCCTACACACTTGACCAATCGGTCAAAACCAACCATGGTTGGTTACAACACATTCGCCCGCCTGAAAGAGCATGGTCGCACGGCTTTGCAAGCCAAAATTAGGGTTCAAGCCATCACGCGCGTCCATCTTCTCCGGCACGAATGGAGGGTCACAGATTAGATTGAGCAAGGGTAGGTCACACCAGCATGACCACCGTGAGCCCATCTACCTCCTCATGCGGTCGGCCAAGGCATATCATGCCTGGCCAATCCAAAACGCCCGCTCAAACATGCGTGGTTACACCTCCCAAATTGCAAATCGATCTCGACCACTCAACTTCACCGGACGAATTGGGTGGCTTAGATCACGTTTTCATGAGACGGTAAGACATGGGCATGAACATCAGCCTACCATCTTCACGCAAAACCAACCGGCCAAGACCGACCAAGCTAGGTCGTCTTGGAAAACGCGCCGGAAGAGAGTATGGCACGCGGCTTCTTGCGGTATCAAACTCTTATCGCAAAATCGATCTCGACCACTCCTCTTTGACGGTCAAATTGAGTGTCCCAGATCGCGCTTTCATGAGGGAACGGAATATGGCGCCTACACCATCATGCCGTCAACACGCATGTATGGTCGGTCCTCTCAAAATCCTTCCCATGCTTGGTTTCGACTAAGTCAAGAGTGATGCTCGCGCACCTCTTTAAAACCCTAATTTCATCAACGGTCGGCTGATGAGTGTCTCAAACATCATCTCATCCGTCCGACTTCACCAGCTTGGTTATACAACCACGGTCGGGAGTTATTTGGTTAGTGAGGAGTCATTACCCATCACTTTACCACACCATAATGCGTACACTGCATAAAATACACACGATACTTCACAAGTATCGACTTTACGAATAACGCGATTTATTCAACTCAAAGATTACATGCTATCTCTCGTGGATCCATGATCCACATTCCAGACATCAATCATGTCACAAACTGGGGGATACTTACTGGGGTATTGGTCTGGCGGTTTATAGCGTGCAGCGTGCAACGCGCCATCACAAGAACGTGTTAGGAAGTCATGGACGGTTAAAGATAAACAGGAAAAGTGGGCAAGACTGGTCGTGTGTTACCGACACATAACTCCACTACTCCATCATTCCACTACCTCCACTTCCCACGAGAAACGTGAATGAGGCTCAATGACTTGTATAAATAGGTTCTCCGCCCTATTTCCAACAACAAGGAATAACGGAGAACAACACAAGTTCAATCGACGTAAAACCAAGTGTTAATACAAAAACCGTATTCAAACACCCGAGCCCGCTTGCATCAACCGTAAGCTTGCTCATCTTTACATGTACAAGTCATAAGCAAGCCAACACCTTCACAATCTCAACACCTTCTTCGCTTCCCTCCCTAAGATCAACCCCATCTCCTTCACTTTGTGACCGAAACAAGTCCGGAACGGCCATTTCTTGGTTTAGGCCGGACTTGCACAGATTGATCTCTCGAATCTACAAGCACTCACCGCGCAGTGCATTTGTTGAAGGTTTAGATTCATTCCTCATCCACACCCCAAATTACCAAATTCTGCAGGAGTAGTTTTCACCCATCAACAAAAGTACATAATTCACAAGAAAATAGCAAAGAAAGCGTAACTACTAGATAATAAATTAGGTGTTTTAGACACCTATCATGCGGCGCGGTACAATTTAATTCTGTAGCGCTGTTTCAATGCAACGCGGCGCAACTTAATCCCGTAGCCCTCGGATTATTCCGCCTCGTTTCTCTTGCCTTGCGGATATATACACCCCACAAGGGGTTGGTCTGAAAATTTGTTTCGTTGATATCTTCTTCGTCTCACGTCCGAATTGGATGATTTTTGGCTCGTTGCGATCGCATTTCAATATCCTACGACATGAAGGTAAAATTTTGCAATTGGAGAATAATATTTTTTGGGTACAATCACGTCATCAACATGTTTGGAGAAAGGCGCTGACCAACTAATTTTTTTTCGTCGATAACTTCTTCTTCGTGCATCCAAACTGAGTGATTGTCGGCCCGATGAGATCGTATGTCAATTACCAAGGTCGTGGAGGCGACATTCCAATTTTCGGAGAAAGTTAAAAATTTTAAGAATGTAAAATGACAGCACCAGAAACGGTCACATTCAATCACCACCGAAAATACTGCAGTCCAGTTGATCGAACTGCTGCGGTCCTTTTCCACATAACTATTACAGTCAGTTGATCGAACTATTGTAATCCGATTTCACAGCAACAGCTGTTGGCCTGTTGATCGAATGATGCGTGTCGTAGGTGCAATCAAATTAATCAATATTTCCACTCAATTAAAAATAATATAATGGAAGTCAAGTTCGTTCCCACGAGGAGCAAGAGATTCTAGTTGTAAAAATTGTCACAAAAGGGGGGTATAAAAAGCAAAAGAAAATAAACAAAGCAATTAAAAAATAAAGTTGAAAGCAATAAGAGAGACAAGATCAAGGAATCCTTCTTCGTTACGAAACAGTGAATCAAGTTATGTTCTTTTCTACTTGTTATTAGTCACAAATTATCACCAACCGTAGGTAAAGCAGCTAGATCAGTGCTAAACCCCTAAATCCCTTGTATCACTGGGATACGGAAGTTCTCGACTACCGGATTCTATTTACCAAACCTCCTAGTAGTAGATCACTCTAGATGTAATTTAAATAAACGCATTAAGATTCATGAACTTATTAGGTCAATATTAGTAGTTAGACTCTTAGATCAAGGTCTACTTGCTAACGTTGTTTTCACACACAATTGCTCCACGGAATCCCTCCGCAAGGTCTCATGTTTGCTACTTATATAAAGAGTCAAGAAACGATTACTTATCCCCCTAACTTTCACTAGCTTTAGATCAAATTAACAAATCAATTTAGCGTGCACTCAAACAATCTATCAATCAATCATGAATGTCATTAAGATCATTCCTATTAGTAAAAACAAACGATAATTTTGTGAAAAACCTCAAGATAGAATTGAAACAAAACTCAAATCATGTATTAAGAACTAGGAATTCATCCTCAATCAATAATAAAATTAGCTACTCATGTTTTTGAAATTCACACAAATAATAATTAAAAGGAGAATTTTCAAGAGTTCACACAAATAATTAAAAAGAAGAATTTTCAAAAGCTATCAAAAACACAAGTGTTGTGTGTGTAGAGATGTGTATGTAAAAGATGTAGAAAACTTCTCTATTTATAGGCTTCAATATTCTCCAACTCTTCCAAGGATTAGAATCCTTTTCCTTTAGCAATTCAACTTCCAAATCCAAGTCTTTCTCTTCTTCCATCTTCTCTTTCCAAATTTGAGTCCAATTCTCCATCCAATTCCAAGCCCAAGTCTTCACACCCATGAGAGAAGTCCATAGAAAATTCTGGAATTTTTGCTCGACGGAAAACTGGGATTATGGTCGGAATCCGGCCGGAATAGTCGCCGCCGGCCACCTGAGGTTCTCCTCCGTCGAGGGAATATGCGACGGAATATTCCGTCAGTCCACCGTTAGGACTAACGGTCAAACGGGTCAACCGTCAGTCAACTGTTAGTCAGCGGGTCAAGGGAGGCGTCTCAGTCAGCTTTGAGTCAGCTTCTTACTCGGCTAACTGGTCTTACTCAGCGAGTAACTGAGTTAGGTTCAACGAGTCACTGGTCGACTCGGCAGAGAGCGAAAATTCAATAGAGTTTACTCTGTTTGTTGAGCATTTCTCAGGCCGATTTCAGGCCAGTTTTCTTGGGTCTTCTCCTGTTAAGAACCTATACATTCATCTATTGAGCTCTTCCCTGCAATGCCACATCCTGCAGCTTAGTTTCATGCCATTCCATAACACCTTGCAAACAACCAGCTTAGCAGCAACCCAACTCATCTTTTGTTCTTCATTAATCTCTTGCAGCAAACCATTGTTACCTACAGCTCCTTCCAATCTTTCTCCAGCTTCCACCATTTTCTCCTTTCAGCTCCAATATCTAACAACCCCAATAGCTCAAGCATTCTCAGAGCCGCCAAGCACCATCACCGCCGATTAATTCATCTATTGTAGCAACAACTCATTGCAGCACCAATTGCAAAACTGTATATTCTCAGCTCAAAAGAACTCTCAACCCTCAAGTTTAATCTACAAAGCTCAGCTCCAGACACAGCTCCACAACTGCAACATCAGCCCTGACCCATTTGCTTCTTTCATCTTAGCTCATGAGTCCCTGCAATACTGCAGTTCACCAGCACACGCCACCACATTCCACCATTTTCAGTTACCACCAATTCCATATCCACTTACAAACCCATTCCATTATAACCTCAAGCCTTCAAGCCAATGCTTTAACTCCAGCTGCAATTTGCAGCTCATTGCAATACCAGACCAAGCATCCCTTGAGCTGCACCCTGTAACAATGACAGCTCTTTCACTCTAGTTGCTTCCATGGTTATTTCATCACCTGAGTTCAAACACCAACTCACTCTCCTATAATTCCACGAGAAATACAATCAATTCCATTTTCACGGCATCACCTCAGCTGCACTTTTTCTTAAAAACCCATCTCACTGAGCCTTAACAGCGGAATGAGCTCATTTTCTTCCCTGGATCAACTCACCACCTCTGAGACCGACCCACCAACAAACTCACCACTGCATCATCTGAACTTAACCCAAACTCAAATCCGAGCTAAACCCCATCAACAGCATCAATCTCTCTTTATCAGCTCAGATTTACAACGCCACCAGACCCATTGTTCTTCATGCCAAAATCATCACCAATTTCTCGATCTGCATCTTCAATGGCCTCGTTCATCACCGATCGAGCAACTTCTTCTCTCGGGTCTCATTTGCTTCTCCTACGAATCACTTTCTTTATCTCGCTTTCAGCGAGCTTCTCTTCCTCTTTTCTTCTCAATCGAAACCCATCATCTTCCCAAAATCATTTTCAAATCGAACCCTCCTCCGGTTCTTGGTGGAACCTCATTTAACCCTAATCGATCTCTCGGTCATCTCGATTCGACAAGCAGCCAATGCCTCTTTCTTAACTCCAACGTAAGCCCAGTCTGTTCTTCTCGTATCTTCTTCACCTCCATTTTCCCTCTTTGTTTCTCGCTCGATCCGAATTTCTCTCGGATTTTATTAGCGGCGCCACTTGCTCTTAGTTTGAACCTGGCCATTGTGTGGTTTTATTTCTCAATGATGATTGAGTGAAATGAGAGAAAGAACTCTCGATTTAGGGTGAAGGTAAAGTAGGGTAGGATGGTTACACCCCAAGGACAGTGACCACCCCAATTGCTCATAATAGGATGTCACTTCTGATAAGGGCTAGCCAGATGGCAGCCCCTTAACCTTGATTAGTCTGTCTTTAAAACTTCCCAAAAGGGTTACCCCTTAGCATTAACTGAGCTCCATATATCCATCGCCTATAAAATGACCTTTTTGCCCTTTTGGCTCAAATTGGGTGATTTCTTCTTCTTTTCCTCCGTGCGATTCCAAAGTAGCTACAAAACTCAAAACAAGCGTAAAATACATAATTTACAAGAAAAATAGCGAAGAAAGCATAAACAATAGATAGTAAATAGGATGTATTCTACACCCTATCAAATTCCCCACACTTAGACTTTGCTAGTCCTCGAGCAAATCAAACCAAAACTTACAACTTCAAAGCGTTCCGGCGTCACAAGCATCCAAAGAGTTATGAGGACATAGAGTTTCGCATGCTAGTAATAAGAAGTTAGAAATACTAAAGAACATATTCTCATTCTTGAATGTTGAGTGAGAAATAACCACCCCATAATGAGAGAACGCGTGTTTGAGAAACGATCAATAAGCATTTCGCCTCGACTTCGCCTCACCAAAAGGATTTTATGATAATTGCACTCAAAAGACTGACTTTTATGGTTCTCACATGTGTGCGTTAGGAAGGAATGAAGAGAGAAATCTGCGACACGTTGAATGGTGGGAAGGATAACTTCCGAAATATTTTTAAAAACCCACATCTTTTAATATTTTGAAAAACCATTTTTTCGACGATCTCTACGAAAGGAAATCAACCATTATTATCGAGGATGAGATTACTTACTCACCTTCACATCCGATCGCCAATTATGATAACACCACTCTCACGGCATCCAATAGAAACGTCTTCCGCTCCTCGTCTTGATCTTCTTGGTCTTCGTCTTCGGTTTCAACTATTGATGATAAACTCTCGAATTTCATAAATCCTTAACAATTTGTAACCCTTTTTACCTTAAATCCTTGTCGCTTGAAACTTCCTTATAAATTTTCCTTCCCCACGGCTTATTAAAACAAAACAAATATTTCTCTTATTTTTTTTTTTTATTTTTTTTTTTATTTTTTTTTTTTTTGAAACAAGAGAAATTAAATACAACCATGGCCGTGGGAGAAGTATTTTACCGCTTGATTCTTCACAACTTGTATCGTCTTGAAATCATAAACTTCAAAAAATTCTCACCTTTTTATTTTCTTCGCTCTTATAAATAAGTCTTCATACTTGGATATAAAATTACCTCATTGTATTGTAAGTCCTCAACATATATGTAAAAATCCGCTCATTTGTATGTTGCTTTACTTGAATATGAAATTTGCTCTTTTTCTCATTCCGTTGCTTATAAACCGTGAACTTTTTCCAACTTTCCTTGTAGATTTTGATTTCGCTCCTTGTTGATGATGAGAGTGTTTCTATGGATCCGTTGTTGTCGAGAGAGAGAATGGTGCTAACTGCAAATCGAACTACAAGAAGGAAGCTTTCATCTATAGACGTCACCCTCATGATTGACAAAATTAGCACTCAAGAGATCAAAGAGTAGTGCTTCTATTGGTGGGAGGTTGGGTAGCTCACCATTCTACCCGAATTGACGTATGGTGACACACACTCAAAAGAAGCTCTTTAGTAGATGGAAAATTTCTGGTCGGTGCCTCACATGATATGAATACGGGTAGTCTCCACTAATGATTGATCAAAGCAACTCTAATAATGCATTTCTCCCTGCACCAAATTCGCATCACCGGCATGATTAAATCCATTATTTAACACTCTAACAAGCAAGAAATCCGAATGTAGTTCTCTAACATTTCCAAGTTCAATTATGTCGGTCAAAATCTCTATGTAAACATACCTAGAAGTATGCTAGTGACTCTAAAATCTTTAAAAGTTGGAGTTTTTAAGTAAAACTTTTTTTTTTTTTTTCAAATTTTTTAATTTTTTGTAATTTTTTTAATAAACATGCTTGACCACTCCCCCACACTTAAACCTTACATTGTCCTCAATGTAATTGAATCCTCCTAGTAAAGTCAAGGTGGGAAATTTTAACATGATATGGAACAAGAAAAATAAACAAAAATAAAAAGCAAAAGAAATACAAAACCGATGGGTTGCCTCCCATTAAGCGCTTGTTTTAAAGTCGACGGCCCGACTTAGCTCTTGCATAATTCATTCCCCATATACTAACAATCTGAAAATTTGAGGATCCACCCATAATACCTGTTTTGAAAACAATAACTCCATACAAATATTAGCACAAGAAAACAATAGTGAAATTATCGCTCGATAGAAATTTCCCCCACACTTATTCTCGTCCACACTCGGAAGTGTATAAAGAACATAGAATTTGGGAACTTCCATGGTTTCCTTTTGGCAAACCTGCATAGTGTTAGCATCAAGTGTTTCCAATGGTGGGTATCTAGAAACAAAATCATCCAAAAATACTTTGAAGCACATACATTCAAACCAATAAGAGGTAAAGGAGAAGAATCAATATGCAAAGGGTTAGACAAACCTTGCACAATTTCTTGTATTATAGAATCCTCTTCATCCTTAAAAAATTCAAGTGAATTACTTACCTCTTGTATATCGTGGTCCTCTATTAAACCTTGCAACCATTCTTCATCGTTTTCTACCTTAACCAAAGTCTCGGCATCATTAAAATCATTCGCAAGTTCAATTGGGTCTTCCACAAAATCAATCAATTCGGTTTCATTAACGAGCATCATCTCTTCAACATTCTCATCATCGGAATCGGGCCATTCTTCTCTCATATAATCTTCCTCGGTATAAATTGTAAGATCTTCTTGTGAGGGTGTTACTTCGTTTACAACAATAGGCAAGTGATATCCAAACTCCTCCTTTTGAATAGGTGAAGGATCTTTATTATGATCCGGAGTTGGAATAACTTCCTCATTGTTGCAACGTTCATACACTTCCGCGGACTCATATCTTTCCCTAAGAAATTTTTTCCAAGCAATAAATGCATCTTCCTCAAGCTCTTCCTTTTGAATAGGTGATTGATCATTATTAAGATCAAGGCTCAAGTAATCTACACTAGCGTCATCAAAAGTCTCCAAAGGTTGGTTAATTTGTTCGTATAATTTCTCCGAATTCCTTTGAATTTCTCGATGTGATTCTTGCAACTTTTGTTGAAGATCCCCAATCATGGCAGACATCTTATATGCAAAACTAGAGAATTTCGATCATAAACAAAACTATCCTCCCATCCTTGTGATTGTCCACTTACATACCCGTCATAAGGTTGTTGATATGTATGAGAATATCCATAATGTTCGTAGGAATTTGATCATAGCCAAAAGATTGGTTTTGATTGTATCCTAAGGATGGTTGGAAGTTGCCATAATGTTGAGGTTGAAAACCGTATTGATTGTTGTAATATGCTTGCTCTTGTCCACCGTACATGGAAAACCGGCACACCGAAATAAGATTCAAAAACCAAGTTAGATACGGAATAGAATCCAACAAAGCAAGAATAAAGCAAAAAGAAAAATAAAAACAACTAAAATCATCCATTTGCTCCCAGAGCAACGGCGCCAAAATTTGATGCGTGTCGTAGGTGCAATCAAATTAATCAATATTTCCACTCAATTAAAAATAATATAATGGAAGTCAAGTTCGTTCCCACGAGGAGCAAGAGATTCTAGTTGTAAAAATTGTCACAAAAGGGGGGTATAAAAAGCAAAAGAAAATAAACAAAGCAATTAAAAAATAAAGTTGAAAGCAATAAGAGAGACAAGATCAAGGAATCCTTCTTCGTTACGAAACAATGAATCAAGTTATGTTCTTTTCTACTTGTTATTAGTCACAAATTATCACCAACCGTAGGTAAAGCAGCTAGATCAGTGCTAAACCCCTAAATCCCTTGTATCACCGGATACGGAAGTTCTCGACTACCGGATTCTATTTACCAAACCTCCTAGTAGTAGATCACTCTAGATGTAATTTAAATAAACGCATTAAGATTCATGAACTTATTAGGTCAATATTAGTAGTTAGACTCTTAGATCAAGGTCTACTTGCTAACGTTGTTTTCACACACAATTGCTCCACGGAATCCCTCCGCAAGGTCTCGTGTTTGCTACTTATATAAAGAGTCAAGAAACGATTACTTATCCCCTAACTTTCACTAGCTTTAGATCAAATTAACAAATCAATTTAGCGTGCACTCCAAACAATCTATCAATCAATCATGAATGTCATTAAGATCATTCCTATTAGTAAAAACAAACGATAATTTTGTGAAAAACCTCAAGATAGAATTGAAACAAAACTCAAATCATGTATTAAGAACTAGGAATTCATCCTCAATCAATAATAAAATTAGCTACTCATGTTTTTGAAATTCACACAAATAATAATTAAAAGGAGAATTTTCAAGAGTTCACACAAATAATTAAAAAGAAGAATATTCAAAAGCTATCAAAAACACAAGTGTTGTGTGTGTAGAGATGTGTATGTAAAAGATGTAGAAAACTTCTCTATTTATAGGCTTCAATATTCTCCAACTCTTCCAAGGATTAGAATCCTTTTCCTTTAGCAATTCAACTTCCAAATCCAAGTCTTTCTCTTCTTCCATCTTCTCTTTCCAAATTTGAGTCCAATTCTCCATCCAATTCCAAGCCCAAGTCTTCACACCCATGAGAGAAGTCCATAGAAAATTCTGGAATTTTTGCTCGCCGGAAAACTGGGATTATGGCTGGAATCCGGCCGGAATAGTCGCCGCCGGCAACCTGATGTTCTCCTCCGTCGAGGGAATATGCGACGGAATATTCCGTCAGTCCACCGTTAGGACTAACGGACAAACTGGTCAACCGTCAGTCAACTGTTAGTCAGCGGGTCAAGGGAGGCGTCTCAGTCAGCTTTGAGTCAGCTTCTTACTCGGCTAACTGGTCTTACTCAGCTGAGTTACTGAGTTAGGTTCAACGAGTCACTGGGTCGACTCGGCAGAAAGCGTAAAATTCAACGAGTTTACTCGTTTGTTGAGCATTTCTCGTGCCGATTTCGAGCGGTTTTCTTGGTCTTCTCCTGTTAAGAACCTATACATTCATCTATTGAGCTCTTCCCTGCAATGCCACATCCTGCAGCTTAGTTTCATGCCATTCCATAACACCTTGCAAACAACCAGCTTAGCAGCAACCCAACTCATCTTTTGTTCTTCATTAATCTCTTGCAGCAAACCATTGTTACCTACAGCTCCTTCCAATCTTTCTCCAGCTTCCACCATTTTCTCCTTTCAGCTCCAATATCTAACAACCCCAATAGCTCAAGCATTGCCAGGCCAGCCAGCACCATCACCTGCAATTCATCTATTGTAGCAACAACTCATTGCAGCACCAATTGCAAAACTGTATATGCTCGGCTCAAAAGAACTCTCAACCCTCAAGTTTAATTTACAAAGCTCAGCTCCAGACACGGCTCCACAATCGCAACATCAGCCCCGACCCATTTGCTTCTTCCATCTTAGCTCATGAGTCCCTGCAATACTGCAGTTCACCAGCACAAGCCACCACATTCCACCATTTTCAGTTACCACCAATTCCATATCCACTTGCAAACCCATTCCATTATAACCTCAAGCCTTCAAGCCAATGCTTTAACTCCAGCTGCAATTTGCAGCTCATTGCAATAATAGACCAAGCATCCCTTGAGCTGCACCCTGTAACAATGACAGCTCTTTCACTCTAGTTGCTTCCATGGTTATTTCATCACCTGAGTTCAAACACCAACTCACTCTCCTATAATTCCACTAGAAATACAATCAATTCCATTTTCACGGCATCACCTCAGCTGCACTTTTTCTTAAAAACCCATCTCACTGAGCCTTAACAGCGGAATGAGCTCATTTTCTTCCCTGGATCAACTCACCACCTCTGAGACCGACCCACCAACAAACTCACCACTGCATCATCTGAACTTAACCCAAACTCAAATCCGAGCTAAACCCCATCAACAGCATCAATCTCTCTTTATCGCTCAGATTTACAACGCCACCAGACCCATTGTTCTTCATGCCAAAATCATCACCAATTTCTCGATCTGCATCTTCAATGGCCTCGTTTATCACCGATCGAGCAACTTCTTCTCTCGGGTCTCGACTGCTTCTCCTCTGAATCACTTTCTTTATCTGCTTTACAGCGAGCTTCTCTTCCTCTTTTCTTCTCAATCGAAACCCATCATCTCCCCAAAATCATTTTCAAATCGAACCCTCCTCTGGTTCTTCAGCTGGAACCTCACAGAACCCTAATCGATCTCTCAGTCATCTCGATTCGACAGCATCCAATGCCTCTTTCTTAACTCCAACGTAAGCCCAGTCTCTGTTCTTCTACGTATCTTCTTCACCTCCATTTTCCCTATCAAGTTTCTCGCTCGATCCGAATTTCTCTCGGATTTATTAGCGGCGCCAACTGCTCTTAGTTTTGGACTACCCTTTGTGTGGTTTTATTTCTCAATGATGATTGAGTGAAATGAGAGAAAGAACTCTCGATTTAGGGTGAAGGTAAAGTAGGGTAGGATGGTTACACCCCAGGACGTTGACCACCCCAATTGGGTGCTCATAATAGGATGTCACTTCGATAAGGGCTAGCCGGATGGCAGCCCCTTAACCTTGATTAGTCTGTCTTTAAAACTTCCCAAAAGGGTTACCCCTTAGCATTAACTGAGCTCCATATATCCATCGCCTGTAAAATGACCTTTTTGCCCTTTTGGCTCAAATTGGGTGATTTCTTCTTCTTTTCGTCCGTGCGACTCCAAAGTAGCTACAAAACTCAAAACAAGCGTAAAATACATAATTTACAAGAAAAATAGCGAAGAAAGCATAAACAATAGATAGTAAATAGGATGTATTCTACACCCTATCATCGAACAACCGCAGTCCTTTTTAATTCCTACAGTCCAGTGGGTCGAACTGTTGTAGTCCGATTTTCCCCAAAAACTGTTTCAATACAGTTTTCCTCACAACTGATTCAGTCAGTTTTTGCGCATAATCATTGCAGTGTAGTTGATCACTGTTCTTGAAATACTGATTCCGTGGCAACTATCTTCGATCCAGCTTGGTCTTAACTGGTGCATTCCAGTCCCACAGACAAATAAATTACTAAGTCGAGACGAGACGCTAAGGCAACTATACTAATCATCGTCGCTGGAAAACACCGACATAGCCAGTGGGCATCCTAATCACTTCGTAAGCGAAGTCGCAATAACATTTCAATAAGGTAAGTATACAATTTACATATTTTTTGCATCTTTTCATTTATTCATGCATACTTTTGTTCAGTAAGACACCTTTAATGTGGCGAGTATCTTCTCACGAGGGGATGTACACATTTCAATTCTGCGCGCATCTGGAATAGTGGGATTGGCCCCCCGCGCGAATTCCATATTGCAGACATCTTCAAAATCCCATGCGCGAGCAAAATGCAGCAAGGCAGTGCACACTTGTGCGAGCATTGAGCAGCATGACAATCACTATCTTCTGAGGGCGAGTTGCATATTACTTCAATGTGACTAAGTAGCACTTGGGAGCGAGATATGTAACACCTCATGATATGAAATAACTCTTTTAGGGCGAGCTGCGTAACACTCCATACGCTTGGGGGCGAGTTACATAGCACCCAATTGCAATTTTCGAATAAAGCTTCGAAAATCGAAACTTGGGTAACCCAAACTTCTTAATCCTCCAACGAGTTTGCGGGATTAAGAGGGGGCTAACGTACACCCTAATATTTTACGCAATTTTTACAATCATCGTTAATGTTAAAGCGCTATAGTTATGTTGATTGAATTATTGTACTCCGGTTCAAAAGCAAGCTTTGCACTCGGTTGGACGCGACCGATGCAGTCAGTTTTGCCTATGAATTACAGACTCGGTTGGACGCAACCGATCTTGTCTAGTTTTATTTGTAACGGTTACACCTAGGTTTATCGAATCTGTTTAAATCCAGTCCCTCGGAAGGCTGCTGCGAGTCCAGTGATCGAAGCTATCAAGTCCGGCTC
The DNA here is from genome assembly GCA_023531295.1 of Papaver armeniacum. Classification (NCBI taxonomy): domain Eukaryota; kingdom Viridiplantae; phylum Streptophyta; class Magnoliopsida; order Ranunculales; family Papaveraceae; genus Papaver; species Papaver armeniacum. The sequence goes on from JAJJWW010009160.1 coordinate 227,635, forward strand.
TGTTTTTATTCCCGCAGTCCAGTGATCGCAATTTCTTTAATCGTGTTCAGTGATCGAAGTTCGCAATTCCCTGCTGAGTCCAGCCTGTCCGCATTTCTTTGCTGCAGTGAGGCTCATCGTTCTCGCAGGTCCAGCTGCCCGGCTGCTGCAGGTGTTGCTAGTCGTTCTTGCAATCCGGTGATCACAATTTGTGCGGTTCAACTTTGCTAAATCGCTGCTGCAGAACTTGGTGATCGAAGGCTGCTGTAATCCGGCTATGTTCGCATCTCCTGCAATCCGGCTGATCGCGACTTCTTTGCCGGTCTGCTTTCGCTTCGTTCTTCTTCTGATCCAGTACGATCGAAGCCGGCAGGTCCGGCTCTGTTCGCAACTCCTGCTGGGGCCCCGGTGATCGCAAGCTGCAGCAGTGCGGTTTTGCTCGTCGCTCCCTGATCCAGTGATCACATTTGCTGAGACCGACTTCACTCAATGTTGTTACCGCTCATTTCCAACATCAATCTGCTCCATTATCAAGCTTCCGTTGCATCACTTCAGTCTTGTTTTTGCAACACTTGGGGGCGACTTGATTACGATCTCCACAATCAACGAAGGCGGTTCTATTTACGCTTCAGCAACAGAAATTTACTCTTGGGGCGTCTTGATTTCCGCAAACAACAAGGGAAGTTCGCCAATCACCTCAGTATCAATAGTCCACACTTGGGGGCGAGTTTTATCATTGACTAACACTACGGGAAAAATATACATCTACAACTGGAGATTTACAACACTTTTCTAAACATCGTAGAAAGTCCTATGTTTTACAACTGGTTTCAAAGGAAGCGTTGTCGTATATCATCACTACCAACAATTACGAACAAGAGGTTGCGCTAAGAAAACAAACGACAACTCCTTTAGAAAAACTGTTGTGACGACATTTAGGTATAACAACTTTGTTTCATAAGTGTAGTGACTTAGCCTATCACAATCCTCACAAGTGTTGTTGAAAAACACAAAAATATGATAATGAAAAATACGTTAGAGAGGGAGATTCGAACATGAACCTAATGCATGGATGTCTAGCTCATCAACCATCCTTACAGTTCACAAGTTTCGGTTTTTTTTTTTTTTTTTTTTAATAAAACGTATAACAACACTTATAAGTGTTGTTGAATTTAAAATATAGAATGTTGGAAAAAAATTAGGTTTGGGGGATTCAATCCTGAGCCTCTTGTATGGAAGTCTACACCACTAACCATACCTACACTATCACAAGTTCTGTTAAGTTGGTGGTTTTTTTAATACACTAACTTTATGACAACCCTTCATAAGTGTTTTAAAACAAAATATAATGCTCAAAAATAATGCTCAGGTGACTGAGCCGAAAATAGCGCGAAGCATTCTTTGTAATCACATACATTCTTCTCTGTAAACAATCACATACATTCTATAAGACCACCCACTTTAAGCAAAGCATGCAATGCCTGCAATGAACTAAATGAATAAGTTTGGGGAATTATGGCAAAAGTATACCATCAGATTATAAGTTAGAAGGGAGGGAGCATATATATACGAATATAAGCATATGTAGAGCAATTATGCACAAGTTGAGACCAAGGCAGAATTTAAGTGGGCCAATATAGCAACCATAAAAACTGAAATGTCCCATTTTCTCTCCTCCTTCATCCGGGCTTGAGACCGGCAATGAAATGATATATCATTTACATTGGCGGAATTAAAAAGGGTGTTATAAAAGTACGAGCTAGCATTTTATAATTAAGCACACAAATGGAGTCGTTAACTGTCTTTTTGCAGGGAAAAATACTAGTATTAGTAAAAAAATACAACTAGAGTATGCAAGTCGCATTCTTACAACCTACTAACCCGTACATATGAGAACGATTGGTCCGCACTCGCACTTTTCTAAAAAACATTACCATCTCCAAATCGATATTCACACACAAATGATGTTAACAAAAGAAGCCCTGAATTACCAACAGTAGAACATAGAGTTTGATAAGTGAAAAATACACAGGCCAATACACGCAGTCACATAGCACACACTGCAATACTGATAGCAGCGAAGAAACACCCCATGTGCGGCAGTAGTGGATACATCAAATATTCATAAAAGTGGCGAGTGATAGCAGCTACTGCTCCATACTCATTCTGAGTAGAAGAATACTTCACAAAGAAAGATCTTGCACTATTAATTAACAACTCATACAGAACTACACACTCAGCTGTAGCAAAAAACTTGAGAGTAGCAGTTGAAGTAGATTACTGAGAAGGCAAATAACACCAAATATTACTAAAGTAAGAATACAACACAGTAAAAAGAATACACTAGTGATCTAACTTGTGAACTTCTTTTTCTTCTTCTTTTTGTTCTTCTTCTTTGTCGGAACCACTATGATATATTCCCCATCTTCTCTTACGTAACTCTCGCTCTCGTCATCCATTTGGAAACCAAGCATTGAAGTATCCACTGGTTGGAAATTTGTGTCATGCATTTCATTGTATTCCTCTAATTCATGGAAACCCCTAGGTGGTGGTTTCACCATCACATACCAATTAGATGTATTTGACTCTCGAGAATAGAAAACTTGTCGCGCTTGCTTTGCTAAAATGAATGGATCGTTACAGTATTGGTTCTTATGCTTCTTTAAATTGACTAATGTAAATCCATCTTCTACCTTCACGCCAAAATGGGTGTGAGCCCAATCACATTTGAATATTGGAATTTGAAACATATGATTGTAGTCCAACAATAGAATTTCTTCTAAAACACCGTAGAACCCACTAGTTTCTGACCGTCCTGCAACTAAGGTTGTTGATTCAATTGAAACTCCACTGTTTTGTGTGACTCTCTTAACATCCTTCGTAATAAACCTAGTGTCATTGATTAGCAAGCCTTTATATGATACGCAGTTTTCTAACGGTCCATATGACAACCATTCTACCGTATGTGATACTGGCATGCCTTGTTCGATTTGCATCTTAACCTACAAATGTATAATCTCAGAACATAAGAATATAACTAAATTTTCTATCTAAGCATCAGAAGTTAGATTTATAGTGATGATGTGCCTAACATGGATTGTTCTGAGTGACAGAATGAAACAAAATCACACGTATTTGTGTTTTTTGTAGTAGTTTTCCGTAGCAGCAAAATGTCTAAGTGTTTAAACTATACTAAGCTGCATAATCTGACTAAGAGTGGACTAAACGTACCTTTTGTTGAAACCAATCTGCAAATGTGTCAGATTGTATGGAATTGAGTTGGTCTTCACTAGTAATTGCCCTCAGTGAAGATTTTAACTCGTACATATGCATTCTAAGACAAAAGTAAAATTAGAAATTGAAGTATTAATTGACAGACCATTTTTTAATGAACATGAACGTCATACTTACGTCATATATGGGTCAATTTCGGGTGTGTTAAAAAGCACATATCTGTGAGCTATCTTTAACTTCTCACTATCCATACGCACTTGGACACCTTTAGAAAGAGGACGTTCTGCCGGTGTGGAACCATTTTGAGTGTTTTCGTTATGCCTTTGCTTTACTCCTGTTTCAGCTGCTTGGGCCTTACGAATATCAAAATACCTAACACACTCCATTCCAAGATAACACTCGGCTATACAAGCTTCAGGTTGTGCATAATTCTTTACATATTCTTTGAATGTCTTCATATACCTAGGAAAGTCGCGTATGCAACGAGTTACCCGATTAATTAAATATTAGTATCTCTAAGCTACAAAGGGCATAACTTTCAACACGAAACCAAAAAAAAGTAATATAAATTAAATTGGCATACCTTTCAAATGGATACATCCAACGATATTGTACGGTCCACATAATCGCACTTCTCGAGCTAGGTGAATTGTCAAGTGTACCATGACATCAAAAAGTGACGGAGGGAAGTACCTCTCCAACATACACAAAGTCTCAAAGAACTTCTACTTCAAGTTCTATTAATCTATGGAGATCAACTGTCCTTTGGCATATTTCGTGAAAATAAGAACATAACTCGAAAATTGCCTCCCTTGGCCCTACAGTAAAAGTCCTTGCAAAGCAACGGGTAATATTTGTTGCATAAGAACATGGTAATCATGAGCCTTAAGAACACCTAAGCAACCATCTTTCGAGAAATGCTTTCTAAGATTAGAACTATAACCATATGGAACCTTCAAATTTCTCATCCTATTATACAATATATAGCCTTTTCCTTGTCATTTAAACAGTATGGTGCTGGTGGAAGGATCGTTTTGCCATTTATCTCTTTTGGATGCAATTCTGGTCTTATTCCCATACTCTTCAGATCATTGCGGGACTTTAGACCGTCTTTTGTTTTAGACTTTATATTCAATATGGTGCCAATGATACTCTCGCAAACATTTTTTTCTGTATGCATAACATCAATATTGTGCCGTAGTAATAAATCCTAGGAAGATGGAAAAAACCTAACATTAGTAATTAATTCTAAAAAGAAGTAAACGATCAGATATTTAATCTATGTGAAAGTTATAATGTCATGCTGTTGAATCTTAGGTAAGTATATATGCCTAAATGAAGTATGTCATGGCATTTGAGGAATGCAAGATTTGGAAACGCCAACTAGCTTAAATTGATGCATCATCGACTAATACCTAAATTCAAACTTTTATACGCCCAAAATAAACGTTTTGTCACCGGAGTACAATGATTATAATGTTTGCAAGAACAATATACAATTAATCAAGATATAATGATTTCACTAGCGCTAATGCGACTTAGTTCTGCACTTTTATATAAAGATATAATTTTCTATATAGAAAACAAAAAACAAATAATTTTCGAACTCATAAAATGCAATCCCTATAATGAATAGAAAAATAGGGGAAATAGTCTCTGTTACCATTTGCAAGAAGTTAATGATCTCATTATAAGAAACTTCCCATTAAATGCCACCAAAACAGACACTAGATAGAAATTACTCCTTAAGCTAATTTTTCATGTGTGCTGGGAGATTCTTACCTATGGATCCACATATTCATCGTTCTTATGAAGTCTCTGACTTAGAGTAGTCCACTCATCGCCAGGTTTCGAGCTCGGAGCCATGTTATGTCTCGAAGTTGCCAAAACCAGACAGGTTTAAGGGTTGGAGGAATATTATGAAAGCATCTTACCTATGGATCCACATATTCATCGTTCTTATGAAGTCTATGACTTAGAGTAGTCCACTCACCGCCAGGTTTCGAGCTCGGAGCCATGTTATGTCTCGAAGTTGCCAAAACCGGACAGGTTTAAGGGTTGGAGGAATATTATGAAAGCATCTTACCTATGGATCCACATATTCATCGTTCTTATGAAGTCTCTAACTTAGAGTAGTCCACTCATCGCCAGGTGTCGAGCTCGGAGCCATGTTATGTCTCGAAGTTGCCAAAACCGGACAGGTTTAAGGGTTGGAGGAATATTATGAAAGCATCTTACCTATGGATCCACATATTCATCGTTCTTATGAAGTCTATGACTTAGAGTAGTCCACTCACCGCCAGGTTTCGAGCTCGGGTCCATGTTATGTCTCAAAGTTGCAAAAACCGGACAGGTTTAAGGGTTGGAGGAATATTATGAAAGCATGTTACCTATGGATCCACATATTCATCGTTCTTATGAAGTCTCTGACTTAGAGTAGTCCACTCATCGCCAGGTGTCGATCTCGGAGCCATGTTATGTCTCTAACATAGAGTAGTCCACTCACCACCAGGTTTCGAGCTCGGAGCCATGTTATGTCTCGAAGTTGCCAAAACCGGACAGGTTTAAGGGTTGGAGGAATATTCCAATGGCACCTATATTACTTATGGATAGATGGATTCATCGTATTTACGAAGTCTCTGACTTAGAGTAGTCCACTTACCGATTACGTGATTTCGAGCTCGGAGCCGGGTTATATCTATGTTACTAAGAGTGTTACCACCAATTGTTTTTTTTGTAATTTTCTCTAATCCAACGTACCAAAGTTAGGGGAAGCAAACACTACTAAATCTAACGGTGGGAAGCTTGTATTTCTTTGTTAAAAATTGTGTTTGTTTGCCAATCCGTATGCTTTTGCTTAGACCAATAGGAAAGTTCTTATTTTCCCGCCCCAGAAGCCCGCCCAAATTTGGTCACGTGTCTGCCCAAGGAATTTTCAGACAATATTTATTTTTGGACCACTGCAACGTGTCCTCTCGATGTTAATTCCCCCAATATTTTTCGGACAACGCGCCCAAATTTCACACACACATTGGAAAACCGTGTCTCACCAAAATCATTGTCTTCACCGAAATAAGAAAACTCTCTCACCAAAAAAAAAGGAAACTCTCTCACCTATCGCCATGTAACCCTAACAATCTCTCATCAGAAAACCCTAACAATCTCTCAATCTCTCATCAGAAAACCCTAACAATCTCTCATCAAAAAACCCTAACAATCTCTCAATCACTCAAACTCTTCAGAAAACCATAACTATCTATTAATCTTAGATCTCTTCAACTTTGAAGAAAACCCTAACAAATTTTCAAGAAAAGGATCTCACGAAGGGGTAATCTCTCATACTCTCAAATCTTAAGAGTATAAATCTCTTTCTGTTCCACTTTTCTATTTTAGTAATTTTGGGTTTTTTTTTTCTTCACAGAAATAATTAGATCTTAACATGCAACTTAGGTTTTGTTGTTTCCATGATGAAATTGGAATTGGGTCCTATTTAATTTTGGGAATTTTCGATTTTAGGTCTTTAATTTTGGTGAATGATTTTTATGATGATTTTCATCATAATTTTGGTCTTTTGATGATTGTCTCTGCAGATCATGTTCTAGTATTTTAGGTCTGTGTTAAACTTGATTTAAATTAAATTTGGTCATGTTTAATATGTTCTGTATAGTTTTTTTTAGGTTAATGTTGTTTATAGCTTCTTTAACATGATATATGTAGCTATTAGGTTGAGTTTCAACTTATTTATGTTAATCTAGCTTGATAGGTGTAGCCTTATTCTCTTTAGGTGTATGATTTGATTATATTTTTGCCAAAGCATGAAGTTTAGCCACTGTGATGCATGAACTATATTTAGCTATTCATATTTTTTAGCCACTGTGATGCATGCCTTGTGTTTGGAGTTGCAGGCATTAGACCCTGTATTTCCTCCTTTGAGAATACATTTTGTGAAAATTGTAAACATTACAAGTCTCACTTTTCAGAGATTTTCATTTTCTTTTATCTTTTTAGTGCATTTTCATGCAGCAACATGATTAGCATTTGAGTCCTTTTTTTTCTTCTATTGTGTTATGTGGTGAGTAATTTAGAATTCGTAAGAATTTAGAATTCTCTTTGGTTTTCTTGGTGTTGCGACAAGGGATTTTTTTTTCTTTCTCTTTGGTTAATGATGATCATCATGTTTAGTAAGCATCACTGCAAGATGTTTTTGAATTCTGTTTGCCTTTAGTAGCATTCATTTGTGTTAGCTTTTGAGCCATATTGATAATTGGGTTATGTTTTTGCAAGGCATACTCTGCAATAATGAAGACTAACAAGGAAACAGTAAAGAAGAAGCTGGTCAGGGAGTTGGCGATACAGGTAAAAACTTTTCATCTCAATTTCAGTGTAAAAAAATTTCTTCACCATATCATTTTAACTAACCTATATGCATTGTTGTTTCAGATGAAAAACAAACAGTCCCAAACTGATAAAGGTTCTCCATCTAAAGATACTCGCCACTCACTTCAAAGTTGCAGTCCCCTACAAAAACCAAGTACGCAGGAACCATCTCTTCCACCTGAAAGTAGGCGATCATCACCAAGGAACAAGAAGTTAAGCGATAAAGCATCTCCATCTGACAGTGCTCAACTCTCTTCAAAGTTGCAGACTAGCAAGGATACATTAAAGATGAAGGTCATCAAGAAGTTTGCGATAAAGGTAAAGACTTTTCATCTCAATTTCATAACAAACTACTTACCTTCTCATTTTAACTAAGCTACAGTTTTTGCAGATGAAAAACAAGTAGAACACTCAACATTCCCCAACTGAAAGTGCTTCACTCACTTCAAAGCTGCAAACCTCGACTCAAACCAAGTCCGCAGAACCATCTCTTTCACCTAAAAGTAGGCGACACTACGGGAAAAATCATCATTTACAACACCTTATTAGGGTTGT
>JAJJWW010009161.1:0-197868 GCA_023531295.1 Papaver armeniacum
CTCTCTTAATGACTTGCCCAACACTCGAAAAAGATCACCCACAACGAGACTTGCTCGACTCTTTATATAGGGTAGTACACAATGGATGACATGACTTAAGCTGTCCTTTATTTTTCGGGAATGACTTGCGAAATATCGCAAGTGTACAAATATATAATCTCGCAGTTCTCCTAGATCTCGCTAGGTCTTCACATCTTTCTCTTGTTTTAGTTGTCGTCATTCATTGCGGCATTTATATTACTCGTTTGCGACACTTTCGCAATGCTGTCATTTATTGATCTCGTGAAGTATTGATGTCGCGATATTCTGATCCTACATTACCTAAGTCGATTCTCACTACTCTTTCTCATCTTTTCTTGCTTAGAAATGTAAAAGCTTGCTCTTTCATGTAGAAAACTAAGTCAACCAAGCTCAGTATTCAATTATGGTTCTCGAAGCATATGTATAAATGTCGTTATTGATTCTGCCCTCAAAGGTTGTTAATATGTCCTCAAAGAGTATGGTGCGTTGATTGATGGGTTAAAGCGAAGCCCACGAGATTTGTTGCTCATCTATCCAGAACCATTAAGTGATGCGACTAAGGCATTGTATATAATATTATGTATATCCTTACCTACAACGATTACTTCCTCGGTAAGTGGAATGTGGGAGCATGGAGGCGGTATCTACCTGCAAACATATGCCTTATAGTGTCCGATTCAAGACGTATTCCTCTTGACTTTTTTTAAAACATTATATTTTTCTAGGTAATAAATAGATATCGTATATCATCATTAAATTTTTTAGATTAAAATCGAATTAAGATAATAATTTATAAATTTAATAACGGTTTGTTGTAACAACCAATAAGGTTGTTTTGTAACGTGCACATTCTTTAAAGGAGTGTGCAAAAATTGGACTCCAACTAGTTCCTCTATTTAATGTTTTTTCCTAAAAATAACCGTATTAAATGCAAGGGTTGTTTTTCCTAGAAATATTTGTATTAAATGCAAGGGTTGAAGATTCGATGTTAATTTTTTTTCACGAATGGCTCTTGAAGTATTTAATAGACGAAAGACATAAAATCTTAGTTAAAGAAATCTTATATATAAATAACTTTACACTCAATGTACTACTAATCATCCTTGCAGTGTACCTCAAAAAATGGATGATTATTGGAGCAATTTGAGGAGACATGTGGTGTTACTACGTTTATTTTTGTATATTCGGTCCATTTATGGAGCCGGAGAAAGTTATATATCCAAAGAAGAAGACATGGAGATTGAAAGGCAGCTCAAAATTCTCAATAAACCTCCAATTAAAACGATAGTCGTAAGATAATTCTTTCTTAATCTCAAATAAATTGTAAATCTATACAAAAATGATTGGTGTCGAATCGAAATGATTGTTACCTTCTAATTTCTTTTAATTGTATTTTATTTCTTATCATAATGCTCATTTGAGATGAAACATAAAAAAATAATCATGTTGGTAAATATCTCCTTCGCAATTTTTTTATTTGGACAAAATATGGGGATATTATAGATTGCATTGACATTCTAAGTCAACCCGCATTTGATCATCCACTGTTGAAGGATCATAAAATCGAGGTATGATGCATTATAATCACAAATCTGTGATGCTCATGTAATAAAAAAATATATTATTTTATTTTCATCAATTTAATTGATATTTTAGAAAAAAATTGTATATAAAGATTTTTATCAAAACTTTTGATTGAACACTTTACTCCTAAAAGATTAAGAAAATATTTTCGTAAAATATATTAAACATGATTACAAAAGAAGACAATAAATTCTTTAATTATTTTAATCATCAATGTGCAAAATGAAAAAGTATCACTTATAGTTTCATTTAATTTAATTTTTAAGTGATAGACGCAACGACCAAATCCCCAATATATTTACATGATATGCTCTCTAAACTAGATTTTAATTCCATGTCAAAAAATGTATTATAATATATCTTGAACTTATCGAGATGAAATAAGAATCCAAATCGAGTAACAAATTTACAAACTAATCACAAATTATCGTTGTTATTATACGGTTTAGGTGAAACCAACTTTTCCTCAAGAAGAAAAGGAATCATACGAAAGTGTGACATTACGTGGTTAGAGATTGACGCGAGAGAGAAAGGTGTCCACTAGGAGCGGTGCCTATCCGAAGAACAACAAAACAAGAGCTGATATTCGGTTCAAAATATCATTGGGAAAAGACTAAACAAAACAATTCAAACACTTACCCGCATACGCCTATGTATCATCATGTAAGTATGGATCTTATTGGTTTTGTTCTTTGGATGTATGGTCATTTTTAAAATTTTCTTCATAAGTTGGATAACAACCTTGCTATTTTGTGAGTTTTTATGGATAGCTTTAGTGGCTAGCTCTTGAAAATAAATATCATTATTAAATCAATATAAATTTAGGAATGGTGAATCCACTAGAAAGCGGTGAGTTATACCTAAATATCACGGACTAATGGATAAACGACATGTAAGAGCTAATTATATGTATGTCCCAAAAAATTATTTTGGACAATAAATATAAGTGTGGTAAACTGCGGTCATGTTAGATACTATAATTTTACACGCAATAGACGTTGTTATAGGTAATTATAACATATGTGCTTGTTGAAAATATTAGTCTCCGTACTTGAAATAACTCTAGACTAATAGTCCTAGCTATATTGCTTAAAACCTCACGCCTCTATACACACATAAATAATATCCGACGGCCACTCCATTTATGGCCAATTGGTTTTGAATTGAAGCTCAAAAATCTTACATGATATCAGAGCTCATACATGAGTAGTTATATATCCATTTGTATGCAATTCACGTGTTAAGAGGCTTAACTAAAAGTGCTCTTACCCATGAAAGGAAGTACAGTTGGAACTATTAGTCTCACTACTAAAAATTATTCTAGATAGACTGATAGTCCCACATTCCCCAAAACCTCAAACCTATATATGCATATACATCTAAGGGTTATTCCACTCATCCCTAATTTGGACTATAAATCTTACAATGTTATAATGGAATGCCAAGTACCAAATTTGGATGGTAATTTGATATTAAAATGAAATGGCAATTGCATATTTAACTTAACCGTCCCAGGACGGACTCATGTACCGTAGGACTTCGTTTTCGTTTGATATCCTGTTCAACAAAACCTATTAGGCCAAGCACTATGGTTGATATCCTGTTTAACAAAACCTATTAGGCCAAGCACTATGGTGTACCATTTCTCTTCCCTATTCCCTAAATGTAGAGAAATGTATAGAAATTCAAGTTATATGGTCTCCCATATCCCTTTAAATAAGGGATATCCGTTCCATATACTTAAAAGTTGACCAGATTTGATTCCACTAGTAGCTAGGGAAGAGAAATGGCACGAAAACTCAGTTTCCGTATGAAAAACTACTTTACGGAATCTGAGTTTCCATGTGGTTTTCAACGGATACTTAGTTTCCGCTTGAGAATTTTTAGTTTTATCTTTTTTTTTTTCACTTTTAACTCTTTTATTTCTACTAAACTCTTTATTTTCTATTATATCTCCATTTTTTTATCTTCAATTTTTTTTACCCATAAATAATAATTATTTAAACATGTGGAAATAAAATTTGGCAAAAAAGTAATAATCTGAAACTGAGTTTCCATTTGACACTATTTACACGGAAACTCAGTTTCCATGCAGTGTAAAGAAGGAAAGGATGAAAGCGAACCATAGTGAAGTTACCTTGTGACCCATATCCCTTCCCTACAATTAGGGGATAGGGAAGTGGTATCCCTTACCATAGTGATTGGCCTTATAAAGTTAGAAATTGCTTTTAGTTTAGTTTAATCGATTAAAAAGTTAATAATTTAGTTTAGCTTTTTCTATACGGCTATTGTGATGATGGTTAACTAACGACGTATATTTTTTGTATTTTGTAATGCAATATGACATTACAGTTTTTTGTATCAACTGAATGTGAAAATTTGTTAATAGTAAGATTTTAGATCTTTTGTAGTGCACAACATTTACAGGTCTTGCTTTACTTGATTCTTACACATTCAACTTGATCAGTTGCTTATTGCTATAAAAAGTTGATCGTTAAAATAATTGGTTATCTTTTTCATTTCCATTTAGTTCGTATCGATCGAGCCCGTGGAAGGAAAATCATATCAGGGAGGTTATGTCATAATGGGAGCTCATAATCCATCGGTAACTCCGGAGCAATTCAGCACATCACAATTGTGGATTCAGAATGGTCCTAAGGAACAAATAAACAGCATAGAGACCGGATGGGCCGTAAGTCATCCAAATATCAATCACGTCCAATTAGAAATATAGTGCTATTTATTATTTTTCTTTTTTTTTTTAGTCGGTTTCACCTTATATTAATATAAAATTATTATTATGAATACGAATAATAGTAACAACAATGCTGTCAAATATTGAGGCTTTCAGGTATATCCGAAACTCTTTGGCGATAATATTACCAGAATTTTTGGATATTGGACAGTAAGATTCAATTGAACCATTTCTTTTTCCTATTGATCACGCATATCATATTTCGATATTCCTGAAACTAATTTTACTGCAATATTTTTCGCAAAACTCAAAAAGTTCTTACTTTGTGTGCAATGTTAAATCCTACAGGCTGATGGATATAAAAGGACAGGTTGCTTCAATATGTTTTGCCCGGGCTTCGTACAAGTGCATTCTAGTATAACATTCGGTGAACTATTAGAGCCCGTATCAGTCTATAATAAAAAATTATATTCCATCCCCGTAATGGTATATCGGGTAATTAACTGTCAACTGGAAGATTTCATGTACTATCAACTATTTTTCAATTAACGGGGGATTGAGAATATGTGTAATTATTTTTGACAGGCACCGATAAGTGGTAATTGGTGGTTACGCTTTAGGAGGGAAGTGATAGGTTACTGGCCGAAGGAGCTCTTTACTCATCTTGCACATAATGCTTCTATCATCAGATATGGTGGGATAGCAGGGGCAGTTTCTAAAAGTCCAAGTCCTCCGATGGGAAATGGACAATTACCAATATATAAAGATTCTGATATTGAGAAGTCAGGTTTTATGAGAGAAATGAAGGTCTACAATGAAACAGGAGACACAATTTACTTCGATTATACTAAAACGCAGACGAAACAAGATGCGAGAAGGGATTGTTACGACCTTAATTACTACTTTTCTGAGCGTGATAAATGGAATTGCATAAAATATGGGGGTCCGGGGGGATCCAGTTGTCTCTGAATAACTCGGTTCTAATAAACCGTTCTACCCACATTCTGATTTGTATGCAGCGGGTTTGAACTTTGAATAAGTCATCTTAATTTAGACAAGTTTTAAGTCGAGTCTTTAGATAGTTGAGTATGTTAGAAGTTACTATATCTCTATGGGATCGAGTTATGAGTCTAGAGACGACCAAAAATTTTCAACGGCAATACGGCCGTTGCGAAAAATTGCAACATCGACTTTCGTAACAGAGATGAAATGTTACGACCCCACTTTGCAACTGCCACCTACTGTTGCTAATCACCAAATTTGGTATAGTGGTGCAATGGTTTAAAATGTTTTCAACTAATAGATTTGGTTTATGGTTGGAGATGGATTATTTTTCACATCCTTAAATCAGAGAAATTTTATCTCACATCACATTCATAAAGAAACCCTTACACTTGGGACGCACATCAAGTTAACATTTTTCTTTAGATTGATTTTCTCTCTCTCGCCGGCTCATCTTGAATGTCCATGAAAATTAAGAATAATTCAAAAACTCATATTAAAGATTCAAAATATTCAAATACTCAAAGAGATTTATTGAATGCACCAAAATAAAAAGAATCATAAATTGAAACCATAGAGTCATCATCATTGATTAACGATCAATTTCTCGATCACATCTCAACAAAAATAGTAGATTCATCAGTACAATCTCAATGACAAGAGTGGATTTGTTTTTCTTCATGCTTATTTTTCGTTGTCATCGTCTGGTTGTAAATTCTGGAGTCAACACTAGTTTGTTGAGTTAAAAACTGGAGACAACATTGGTTGTTGACTCCATGATTGAGTTTCCTTCTCTTACCGACACAATATTTTATACTGGAGCCAACCGCCAACGGCTTACCATAATCCGCTAAAGGTCTTCATGCAACACGCAGGATATAATCAACCGCCAGCGTCTTTACATAGACTGAACGCTGCTTTATAAGCCTCCAAACATATTTACCACAGTGAAAAACCATTTTTCCTATCCACCTGACTGAATAAAAAGATTGGTTTGTCAAGTTCCATAGGAACTACCTTAAGGGTGTTGTAATAATATAATTTTTTTGAGGTGGCCTGTGAACCCACAGGACCCTTCGGAATCGCCCATGTCCATGACAAATATATGTTCAGAGTTTTCACTTTTCTTTTGACATGACATGTTTCTGCGGTCCATTGTTAATTTCATTCATTGCTGAAGAGAATAGTGGCTGAACTTCCTTTTGTTGGTTTATAAGGTTAGTTCTTTACCCATATTAATATATCGGCCCTTTTGTTTCCTAATAGAAACTTTAGTCATGAGTTGCCAAATTCCCAAATTTCCATTTCAATATGTTTTTTTTTTTTTTTTTGGCAATTTGATTTGTGACGCAGTGGGAGACCAATTTTCTATCCTTCAACACACTTTAATCAACGTTTGAGGAGAAACACTATTAATAAGTCCGTCTGAGTAAATCGGGTTTTATAAAAGCGTGGGTGAGAAACGTAAGTATAAACTGCGTCTTGTTTACGACGCAAGTTTAAATTCCGTGTGAGTGATAGACGGTTCTTAAAACCACGTTTAACGAAACGATTTCTAAAACATCGTCCAAGATAAACGCTCTTTATAATCGTGTTTCTTCCACACGCGGTTTATAAACCCGTTACATAATTTACATATATTTCGTCGATCCATAAACATCTATTTGTTTCTTCTTCTGTTCTCTTACTCGACTAGCAGAGACCCTATATCTCTGAAGGCTTGAAACTCCGAAGAATTTATCAAAATTATGTAACCACTTCCAATATTGCTCATCGAAAATCTGACCGTTATTGAAATTTATACGTTCACATTCAAACACATTTTTAATAGCGTTATAATAACTTTCAAAATGAAATACTATTATAATTCACGTCCGGAGTGGGACGCTATTAATCAATCCTTCTGACCAAACCGATTTTTAGATTACGTTCGAACGAGTCATTGTTTTTAGTTGCGTCCCACGCCATACGCATTTTACAATAGCGTTTCGCAAGACACAATTTTAAAAACCGTCCCAGCCATACGCGTTTATAAACCACGTGATCCATTTACAAAACGCTAATTAAAAGAGCATCCAACATGTAAAGTCTTTTAAAACTGCGTCCAACGTTCCATGGTGCTTATAACAGCGTGTATCTACATATGAGAATTACCAAAACCAAATAAAGTTCTCATATTTAGCAACTTCGTTTGATAATATGGGAATATGGCAACTTGGGCAACCCAGACTGCGCCTCGTTTTGTTGCCATATATGGCTTATGGCAACAACACTACGGTTGCCCTAATAGGCGTATAACTTAAGACCTTCCTTCGCAATCTATAGTGTTAGGCTAAGTCCTATGGTGTGCTAATCTAGTTGCTAGCAGTCCACGTCAGTTAGGACTACCTCATACGTCCTATGGGAGTGCTAATCTAGCAGCTAGATTAGCAGTCCACGTCAGCTGGGACCACCGTCCAACGCGTTTGGTTTGCGCTCTAAATCACAAATCGTCAGATCAAAAAATAAATCGACCGAACCGTCTAATTTTTGTAGCTATTTCGAACCATTCAACGCTACTATCTCGCTACTAATTCAACTGCGAGCAAATGCTAGGAGAGAGAACTAGTGTTAACAAATATGCCACACTTTTTTTTTGAATTTCAACACTTAATCGCTAATCTATTTTCGAAACTAGCCCATAGGACTTAGCCTTAGACATGAATGACATCTTTATCATTCTTCTCATGAACGATTTTTTGGGGACCATGACTTTTTTGAGGGGACCATGATTTGATTAGGCCACCTTCCCTATGATTATAAGGGGTGACCTAAAAAGTTTAGATGACTAAGTTACCCTTTTATTAATTAAAATAAATATTTAATTAATTAATCAATTTTTTTAATTTTAATTTTTTTTTTTCTTTAATTTTTTTTCAAATTTTTTTCAAATATTTGTTTTTTTGTTTGTTTTTTTGTATGTGGTTCGGCTAGGGGAAAAATAATAAATCTAGTAGAACTTGAAGTCTTAGAAAAATCGTCAATTTACTTGACCTTCTAGGGAAAAATAGATAAAAGTTTTTTTTCCCCCAAAGATAGGAGTTCTTTGGAATCAAGTAAAAATTTCTGGAAAACAAGAATATTTTTCGTAACTAACAGATCCATAATTAGACCATTGAAAGTTCTAGGTTTCTCAAAGTATTTTTATGAATACAACAAAAAAAAAATCTCTTCATCTTCTTCTCTTCTTAAGTAAAAAATTTCTAAAATTTTCATATGAAAAGAGTTTGAACCATGTTAAGTAAAAAATTCTAAAAAATTGCGAACGGACCGAACTCAAAGTTCGGTGAGGTACAGAATTTTTAAAACTTTTGCGATAGTTCGGCTTGCAAGGAAATTTTTCGTTCTGACCGACATGTTCTTGGTGTTCTATGTTTCAGGGAGTTCGGTTAGAAAACTATGATTTTTTAAAACTACTCCTAACCGAACAATACTCTGTAATTAACATTTCAAACCTAATTTGATGATTTCTAATCGATTTTTTCAATCAAAAATAAATTAAAAGCAATGGGTTTGTGGGAAAATACCTCCAAATTTGCATATCGCTAAAGGGTTTGCGAGAAAAATACTTACGAATTTGTACTTGTCGAACCAAAGCTAATTAAAAATAAGAAAAAATTATTTTTTTATTTTAAAAAAAAAAATTCAAATTTTTTTTTATCTAAAAACAAGCAGTTTGGTATAGTGGTTTGGGAGACGTAAGCGCACTGGGAGGTCTGAGGTTCGATCCTGCACAACTCGCTTTTTGTGCTAAAGATGTTGGTTATAAGTTTCGACATGATCTTATTCGGGATGTTATTGCTGACATTTGTTACAAAGCTGGTGTGCCTGAGCGCAAGGAAGTTTCTCTTGGTTTTCTGACTGATGATGACAGAGATCTAAAGCCTGCCGATATCCTTGTTCTTAATTGGGATAATGGACAAGATGTTGGTATGGATGTCACAGGCGTCTCGCCATTTACTGGTGAAGGTGTTCGCTCATTTGTCCCTGGTAAAGCTATTTCTAGTGCGGTTTCACGAAAACGTACTAAATATTTGGACAAATGTGTTTCGCATGGTTATGGTCTGGGTGTCCTAGCTTTCTCCACTTTAGGGGAACTCGGCGATGACACTTTGAGTTTCTTCAAGCGTCTGAAGAATTGTCTTGTCAGCAATGATGCTAGTAGTGGTTTGGGTAGTTTTATTTTTTATAGATTAGGCATTGTTATTCAGAGGGGGAGTTGGAGCTCAGCTTGTTGTTAGGTTACCAACCAAAAGCTTTTTATGATCTTTCTACTCTTTTTTCTATCTTTTTAGAAGAAAAAAAAATATTTAAAAAAAATTAAAATAATATAAGAGCTTTTTGATCATTAACTAAAATATGTGGATAAGAGGTGACTTCACTTTACTTCTAAATGTCCTCCTAAAATTGAAACCATGGTCCCCTCAAAATAAAAAAACCATGGTCTCAAAAAATGGTTCCTTCTCATGTATGTTTTGGGGTGGAGCAAAAAGAGATTGTCCTTGCTGTACCATTTTATTTGAGACCTCGTTCAGTGTGACGAACAGTATCTTTAAGTATTTATGTTTCTTCGAACAATGGTTCTTTATGAACCGAGGTCCAAAACTATTCAAAATGAACCCGAGTGGTTTCTTGGGAATAAAAGGTTGGTATGTGAGGGTGTTGTTTTGGTGTGGTTCAAAATCCCAAAATATGACCCGTTACAAGATTGATGACTTCAAATACCTGGTTTCTTGCTCCATTTTCGTTCAACAAATCTATCTAATTCTAATCTCTCTACAAATCTCAAGTACTAATATATTCTTATTGTTCTTCTTTTTTACAGCTTACTTTCTGATTCAGTATTTTCTTTCTAATGGCTGAAGTAAACGATACACACATTGTTGTTGAAATCCCAGTAGACGAAGAACATCAAGATCTGAAACTGGTTTCGTCAATAAACAACACAATCTCAGTGATACAACAACACCCATTAATGGAAATCTTTCAAAGCCCAGGCCATCTTTTACTCTTAAAACTTTGGCAAAGAGAAGAAGATATGTTTGGGCGTAGAGTCACCATGAAAGAAACTAGAATGGATAACCTTAAATCAGAAATCTTTCAATTATGTTGTTGTTTTTACTTTTTCATTGGGTTTTTTCTTACACTTGTTTACACATCTTCAATCAATTCTTCGAATGATCATCATTATTGTAAGAAATGGTGGTTACCTTCATTTGTATCTCTATTTACTTCAATGGTTATAATTTGTTTAGTACAGATGAAACTTTTCAGGTACTGGAAAATGTCAAGAGAATTACAAAGAGAAAGAAGTGAAAACAGAACACTTACTAGATGTATTCAGGAATTAAGGATGAAAGGAGCTAGTTTTGATCTATCAAAAGATCCTCATCATCAAAATGCTAAAAGGATGAAAAGCTCAAGTGTTGAGATCAAATGGAGACCCATTTCTTGGTTTTCTCAGTATTTTGTTACAATCTGTCTTGTTTGTATTTCAGGTCTCATCTTCCCTGTTAGCAGATTCATCCTCTGTGTTTGATGACGATCTTCGGGTTCCCGATTCCTCTGCAATTTTTTTATAAAGGTATTGAGAATCTAATCCATTTCCAGATTAATTTTAAGATGTTTTGAATTTATGTTTAACCGAAACCTAACATCTGATTTTAAGAATTTTGAGCCTTGATTTTACTTCCCATTTCTACAGGGTCAAATTGGTCAATAGTAATGGTGTTGTGCAATGGGATTTACCACTGAAGGTTATTGAGATGGCTTTGCAATTTTGAGGATACTCAAAAACGGGTTTCTACAGTGCGGTCTTGATGAAGAACGGACGGAGTTTGCTAGCAGGTGAATAGGACTTGAATCACTTGCTGCTTATCTGAAGCTTCAAAACATCTTGTTTATATTCCAATGACAGAGTGGCAGCAGAACAATTGAGCAAGAGCATACAACTATAGAATGTAAATTTTACATTTGAATTCAATTTTGTAGTAGAAGAAGTACTCTAAAGAATAAAATTTTGTGCTGTAAAGTGATTGTCGAATTTGCTGAAACAAGGTGACTGTTTCTCTGCAATAGTGCGCCAGCAAGAGACTCCATGGGCAGTCTTCAAATTATCAGGGAACCAATACCAAGAATTTGATCCATATTTCTCCTTTATGACTCTATCCCACAATTGATTCTTTTCAACACCAAACCTCCAACACTATTTGCTCAACATTGCTTGATTCGTAGCTTTAAGATTGAGGCACTCCTAACCAATACGAAAAAAAAAAGCGCCTACCAGTCAGGAAATGCACCACCAACATTTTTGGCCAACTCATCTACCTGCTGTCCATTGATCACACGCTTCAAAAAGTGACTACGAAAAAAATAAATCAAGTGGATCAATGGACCCAAAAGGTTTGTTTTCTGCTATGTAAAAGGCATTTTCTCAGGTCTTGCCAGTGTGCTAATTAAATCAAATGGTTTAATCAAATGGACCAAGACAGAAATGAAACCTGAAAATCGACTATTAGTGCGGTTTTCTTCCCCTTACAAGAGAGCAATATGAAAATCACTATTGGTGAAACTGTAAATTTACAAACTACTTCTATGTTCCAAGATATCTTCTTTCTTCAAGAGGAGTTTATCATAATCTACTAGTATCAATTGTGTCAGACCATATTCGGGCTGGGATAGACACAATCTGATAAATCCTACTGTAAGAAAAGAAAGAAAAGAAAAATCAGTAGTATTTCAAAAACCTCCTGGTGCAACACAAAGAGAAGATTGCAGTTGCAACAAATGATGGTAACAATCAGCAGCAGTAGGGCGTAATTCAGGGTTCTGATCCAAACATCTATTCTGCAACTCCCTCAACAACAATGGAACACCTAACCCACTTGTCTTAACCAACATTCCAACACCCCAAACATCCACTTTCACTCCATGCAAACCTCTGCCCATCTCTGGTGCATGTCTTGCTCCTACCATTACTCCTCCACTTGGATATATTTGTGGTGCACCAACAGCTTCTTCAAACCCTGATACAAACCATTCATTCTCCCTATCTGATCTTTTCATCACTTTATCCCAGCTTAAATCTCTATGCATGAATGATAAATCATGTAATGCTACTAAAGCTTTTGTTACAAACTTCAGTGATTCCACAAGTTGTTCTATGTTTATGGGTTTTGATTTGCATCCTCTTGGCTTAAATGTTATTGCCAAATCTTTCTCTGACGACATAAAAATGTATTCTGCGTGTGGGATTCTTCGGTTGAGGAAGTCGTAGATTTCTTTGACTGCAGTGAACTTTCTTCGACTTGAAAACGAACGTTTGACAGTGTTGGGTGTCATTTCAATCAAGTTCCCTCCTCCTATATCTTGCTGTTCGAAGTCGCTGTAAGGTAGACCTCTACTGATGTTGTCGCTGTTGAAGCAACGTTCCGCTAATAATGTAAGTAAGCCGGCAATTCTCCAACACGGTATTAGTGATTTTAGTCTATCAGCTGGTGTTGAGAGGTCAACCGAGTAGAGATCTGTTCGAATGACACGGTCTTGTGATCGACTTAATGCACAAAAGGTGATTGAGTATCCAATTGCATAATATCCTAATATGTACGGAAGGTCTGTATAAGTCCATAGTATTTTCTCTATTATTGAAGAAGATGGATCCAAGTTACCTTCACGAAGTTTATCGACTTCTTCTCCTCTCCATAGACAAAGATTTCGAATGAAACCTGTTACATTTGGCCACTGATCCTGCAAACATTCATTCGATGAGGAAGAACTAAAGCATGGTTTCCGAACAACAACCATTTCTTGAGAGCAGAATTTTGAGACAACTCGGTTAATGCAATCGTCCCATAAAGAGATAAACGAATCTCTACTTGTTGCAGTAGAAATGCTTATACCCAGGTTTGATCGGACTATCGGGCTCAGAATATCGAATGTAATAGCTCTACAATCTAACAGTTCTGCTGTTGTTGTGAAGAACAACTCTTTGCCTTGAGGTAAATCTCGGTATACGTCTTTACGCAAAGGGAAACGTAATTCCTCTGGCGGTGGTTCTTGCAAATGCCATGAGAGTTCAAATAAACTCGGTAGAGATGTTGGTGGAACCTTTAAACAGCCGATGTAGTACTCACTTGGATCCTGGTATTCCCATGGAGGAATTGCTGCATGAGCAATAATCGACAAAGTTAAATGTCAAGAACTTGAAATAACTTTATGATAGCAAACTTAACAACATGAAATTTATGACAACTCCAGAAACTAATAGAAACATAACAAGCACATTGTAGCCATTTGAAACAACTATGATTCTCCAACCGCTAGACAATAGTAACGACAAACGAGCTTGTATCAGGGGTGTACATAAGTTTATAGCAGTATCAAGTATGCATGGAGATTTGAACTAGATATATCAACTGCTACATACATTGAAAGACACTAAACTCTGGTTTTGATCTTTGATTAGTGTGTACACATTGTCCTATTAGTTAACAATACATAAAGCCTGAACCTATCTAGTAGAAGACATGAAGGTGATAATTAACCATAAAATCATAAGTAGACAGTTCAACAACACACTTACATCTGATATTGGACGTTTCAGTCACTCCAAGCTGAAATCTATCAGACAAACCTAAAAGTCATGACAACATAACAACAAATTAGAACAACCTCCCAAAAAAAAGTTTTGACGGGTTACGAATTCGGTCAATTAACAAGCTTACCAGAGGAAGGATTTAAAGTATTATTTCTTCTACCAAACACTTTGACTTGTTGACCACAAATAAATCTATCAATTGAGAAACCTTTCAGGGGTCCATCTTGATAAGCTTCCATGGTGCAACCAGCCATAGTCTCATCAAAAAATGTTAGTTCATTTGCATTCAAGAAACCTAATCCTTGTAGCTTAACTCTTCCAGCAGTTACTCCTCCACCTCTTTGTTGCTGATGATGATGATCTCCTTCTTGTTCTTCTGCCCATAAATTTACTGATTCTTCCCATGTCATTCTTATTCTTCCAATTCGCCTAAACTCTCTAGACGTCGAAGTCGAAGATGATGGACCTCCATAGGTAATCATTTCATTACCTCTACTCTCCATGCCTTGTTTGCTTAGTCTCCCTGAAATTTCAGCACAAATAATTAATCCCATCCACCTCATACAAATGAAAGAAAAAAAATCACCAAACTAGCTAAACTCTAGTAAATAGCAATTATGCATGTGAACAGTGATGATGTTACCATAAACATAAACAAATTACCTGCAGAGTGTTCTTCTTTGAATGAATGAGGTAATGGTGGTTGAGGCAATGAAGGAAATCCTGTTGTTGTTTCAGGAAGAGATGATATTGGATCATTAGAAACTAATGATCTGTTTTGATGAGGAGAGGAAGTAGTAGAAGAAGTATTTCTAACCCTAATCCCCATAAACTGAGAAAGTTCATTAAAAACATCTTCATCAAATGAAGCTGGTAATTTATGAAGCTTTCTTTCATAAGGTGATAATCTAAAATAACTCTTGGTGTTTCCAACATTAATTTCTTTCTCATTACTAGTTTTCTCCCATTCATATACTTTCCTAAACTCTCCTAACATATTATCCCATTTAGTACCTGAAGTTTTTGCATCTCTATTAACACCATTTCTGTTTAAAAACTCAGCTACTTCTCTATCTTTCTCTGATCTAGTTTTACCTCTACCAGTGGTGGTGGTGTTAGAAGAAGTGGAGATAGAAACAATGTCATCTTGATTGTTATCATTATCTTGATATTGATATTGAGCTCTCCAAGCTTTAGCTAGCCAAAGCATTTCATTAGGTTTCCAAACTGGACTAACAAACTTCCCTTTTCTAATTTGAAATGGTTTGTTTGTTTCTTGAGATGGAGATATTGGAGATGAAGTTGCTGTAGTTGGTGGTGTAGATGAAGTACTAGTTTGTGTAGTATGTGGTGTACTTGTTGGTATTTCAACAGCTAGGGTTTGTTGATGATCATTTGGACTTGGTGATGAAAACATTTTTTGATGGTGTTGTTGCTGTTGTCTTTGTTGATGTGGGGATGGAATGATTTTCTTCCACTGACCAGCACCAAACTTGGGTCTTTTTGGATTTACTGTTTCATCTTGATGGTGCTCAAATTGTGACGATGTTGTTGATGAACCACTTCCACCTCCAACTACTAAAACATTAGGAGGAGGAGCAATATAAAGAGATTCTGTTGATAACAATGAAGATGTGTTCACAACAATAGAGTGTTGTTGTTGTTGTTGTGGAAGTACTTCATTTGATGATTCTTCAACCAAATCATCTTGAATCTTGGAGATCACTCCCTCTTCTCTAATTTTATCACCCATATTATTTCTCTCAAAACCCAAAAGAAGATTTTTGACAGAAAATAGATAAGTAAAGCACTCACAATTAAAAGAAAGACGAGCAAGCCATGGTTTTGGGTTGAAAGGTAAAGTAGTATTTGTTGTTGTTTTATTGAATTGATAGGAAGAAGAAGAAAAGTACAACAATGAGAAAAAGGAGAAGGTAGAGGAAAGAAATGCAATATCATCATGATTAGGGTTCAGCCTTGAGCTACACACTAGTTAGTAAAAGTAATGATTGTACTGAATACTGAAAAATTCGGCTCCAAAATTTAACAATCAGTGATTATCACTTTCTACTTTGAAGGGGTTTATTAGTAGTATAGTGGTAGCCAAGAAAAAAAACAAAGAACCAAAAAGAAAAAAAGTATTCTTATGTATGTATTGGATCCATCAATACAGAACACAACTCATATATCTAGAGAGAGCTAGAGATAAAGACAGATGATAGATTAGTCTGTGGAGGTCTTCAATGAAATTCAGTCGGCTTCACAATGTCTTTGTTTGTTAGGGCAGAGACAAAAGAAACAGTGGTACAGAGGTTAGAGAACCAACCAAATATAAAAAGTATGCAGCACCCGCCCGCCAACTTTACTGATAATGCACCCACGCTGTCCTCGCTTCAAAATTCAATGCCTGCTGCTGCTGCCTGCAGGCTGCGACCCCATCTTTCACTTTTATCTCACATCTCTCTTTCTAATATCAGAAAACAAAACATAGTATGTTTTTGTGTTTTTATGAGATCTATGTTGTAGTAGTACTTGCTTTAATCAGCATAATGTTGTTGTCTCAGGATCCAGACTGTTGATTATTTTAGTTGTTGGTGTGATATCAATTTTTTCTATAAGTCTATAATGTGCCACGTAGTGTTGGGTTTATTGCTTTTGTCGATGTTTTTGGCCCCGTTTTAAAGATGCTTTAGGATCTTTAGTGATTTTGCTTCCATCTCGGTTTCAGCGTGAAAAAGAAAAGAGAGGAAGATTTGGCCTTAGCTAAGGCCGGTTCCTATGGGGTGGCTAACCCACCCATTTGCCATGCCAGCTGGCCTGGCAAACTGGCTGCGCTACTATGGTAAAATGTTAAGCGATCGAGCTTCCACTGAACGGTTGAGACTACACCACTAGCGGCCAAGACTCGACCGTTCGGCTGATTTCAAACCTCCAACGGCTCTTTCTCCACCGCTATAAAAATGTGACATTCAAACACAAAAATTACACCAAATTTTGTACACAAAAAATTTCTATCTTTATCTATCTTATCTTTCAAAATGGCAAAGTTTGAATCCCAACTTGACTTGGCTACCCAACTTGATTTTTCTGGAGTGGTGCTTGAAGCCGCCGTTAGTAAGATATGTGAAGGTTATAAAGAAATAGGTAAAAACCAAAGAAGTCTATAAGTTTTGGATATTAACCAAATCAAACATCCAACTAAGAAAAGTTCAAGGCAAGGAAAATTTGAAAGCAAAGAAGAAGATAAACAAAGGAAACTCTGTTCATGAGCGCATTGATTGCAAGTTTGGTGAAATGAAGAAGATAAGCAAGATGAAGAACATTGTCCCAAATTTTTACTTTTAAATTCTTTATTGTAAGTTATGTCTAGTTTATATTATATCTAGATGAATGAAAGAGGCACTAATGTAAATTAAAATTCTAAAGTTAATGAAAGATGCACTAGTTTTATATTAATAATATCTTAAAATTAAAATTTGATACAAATGAAAGATGCATCATACAAATGAAAGATGCATCATATTTGGGCTGTTAATCTAAACTCATCATATTTGGGCAACACCCTCAAGATAAGATAACAACCATCGAATTGAAAATCTTTTCCCACTATGTTGCGCCATTCGAGCCGACACATTTGCTCCACGTCAAATGCGTTTGGCCATTTTGTCGGTTTCGATAGCCTTCCGTAAGTGCAGCAACAAACAACTTCACATCCTTCCTGATTATTCCGAAGCGATGACACAACCCATTTGCATCTCGATTATTGAGGTTTAATGTTTCCTCTTGAAATCTCTGAAATATGCGACTCCATACAATAACTTCTTGTTGTTGTTGTCCATCATTGACCATATCTTGTATAACAAAAACATAATGCCTGCAAATGGATTCATCTTCAGATATGCTAAATATGCGACCTCGATCTCGAACTGACATGTTGGATTTGTGGAGTGAAAGAATGGAGATTGAAGAAATGTTGTGAGTTGAAATGAAATTTGATATTGTATTTATTGGATGATGAAATGATGACCGTTAGATGAGATGATATAAGCGGTCGAGTATAGACCGCTGGCGGTGGAAAGAAGACCTACCGGTTTTTTACACCGAGCTGGTCAAGACCGCTTCGGTAGAAACTTGACTCGGCCTCGGCTAAGTGGCAAATTTTCCACTTAGCTAGGCTAGTTTTTCCGGTTGCCAGCTCCATAGTGGGTGCAAAAATGGGAAACTTGAGAGTTTGCCATGCCCATAGGAACTGGCCTAAGCACAACTTGAATTATTGTTGGGGATGTAGTAGGTGATTTATATATAAAAAATAATCCATACTTAAAATATTGATGTTTTATTTCCTGGCCTGATTGGGTTAATAGAAAGATTAATTGGGGTATACCTAATTAGACAAAATCCGAGTCATTTTGAAGTAAAACACAATATCCTTAGCCAGTTATTTTCAAAATGCCTAATCTATCCTTGCTTAATTAATACTAATACTCTGTTTAGGTTTGCATAATCTACCCTCGCTTAATTAACACTAATAATATGTTTAGGTTAATTAATTTAGTTAGTTGAATTAAAATTCTGAAATTAGTTTTTATTTGAACTCATGGATTATGTGTTATGATTTTTGAGGATTTTTTTTTGTAACGGAAATGAAACCACACTAGCCAAACACTTCTACAAAGGGGATTGCAAAGTTTATGAGTGATTTCATACTCAAAATTACAGAAAGAATCAACACTTCAGTTCTGAAGGTATGAAAAGTCGGCAAGGTCGACGAATTTGGAAGATAATGACCATTAGTAGTCGACATGCTGATAACAAATCATAATGCCAACTATAGGATTTTTGACATACAGATAAAGGTGTTACAAATGCATGATTAGTCGACAAGGTATTAATTTCATAACCTGCCGACTAAACTATAGTCGTAAGGGTCGATAATTCCAAACACCAACGACGAAAAAACTTATAAATAGGGTCGTCACGGTTACAGATAAAAAACCATGCCGACTAATAGAAAAAATGTACACAGAGAAATCGTTTTATGGCAGTTATTGGTTGGCAAGGTTCAAGTTTTCAAAACATGACGACCTTAATTGCTGCAACACTAGTCGGCAAGGTATAAGGATGAATACTATGACGACCCTGTAAATGTTACATTCAGAGATGAAAAGTCTTCGCGATACTCAACCTGGGAAGATAACGACTACTACTAGTCGGCAGGGTCGACAAATAGGTACCCTGACGAATGTTCATAGCAATTTGGGATCGTACGGCTTTCGAGATTGGGTATGATTTTGTACCCAATCTCAAATCGAGTATATACGTACAAAATCATACCCAATTTCAAAACCCGTATGATACCAATTTCCGGTTTCTTTTCGATTTTTTTGTTTCGTTTTAATTCTTCGTTGTTGTTTATTTTATTTTATTTTTAATTCATCATGTATGGTTCGAGTACAAAAATCATAGTCTGGAAATTTGGCCGGCATGGTTGTTTGGTGATATGTTGACTGACTAAAATCATAGTCAGGGCAACTTGGTCTTTTTACACTTTTAGGCACCCCTTAACACATTATCTTGGATGGGTTTAAATTTTGTATACCCCAATTTGGTCAGGTTTTATTTAGTTAAAATAAATCAGGAAGCACGTTTGGTCAAGTTTTTGACAGTCCCGGAATAGGATCACAGGTCTCTTAGAAATGAGATTCCCGATTCAAATTTTATTGTTTGGCTATAGAGTTCAATTGGAGGCAGGGGCGGAAGCACGACTGGACTTCCCCCGGCTGAAGCACCCCTAACAGCCCAAGAAAACATTTTTTTTTATTACCTATATTTATTGGGCCAAATCCTATGTACTAAATTTAGGTATCAGCCCGGGTACAAAACTAGCCAAGCCCACCACATACCACATTTCTAGTTCCGCCACTGATTACTGGGCAATCAATATATGCCAAATCACTTCAATACCCAAAACCTAAACCCAAATGAAACAAACACTAGTGGAAAATGGGGTTTTTTCAAGAACGCGAAATTGGGGGATATAAAAAGGAATTAGAGATATAAGAAAAGGACAAAAACTGGATCCAGATATCAATTCGGGGTCACCCCTTATCTAAGTATTTTTTAAAATCCTAATCTACCCCTCACTAATCAGGTTTAGTGGTTAATAATAATTAGTAAAAATCTTAAGTATTTGTTAAATGATTAGTGTGTATGTTTTTGGGTGAATGAGATGAGAGTAGAAAGATGGAAAAAAATTTTGAGAGGGAACTTTTTTTGGTGAAAGTGGAGGATGATTGTGAAGAGAGAATTGCTGCTAAGAGGTTGAAAATTTGATTTTTTTTCCTTGAATCCACCATTGTTGCAGCTGAAATAGCTCGGTGTCGGCATTGTATTCAACCAAACAACCATGCCGGCATTTGCTGGAAATTTTCATAAATTGTTTGCCACTATCCGGGGGGGTTCGGGGGGCTATAGACTTTGTTTCGTTACAAAATTTTTCAGGTTTTGATCTTCAAAACCTATTTTTTCTGGTTGTAATCAGTCTACTTCCGGCACAGTTATCTGATTTTCGAGCATGCCGGAACTACTTCCGGCATGGTTTTTGCTTAAATTTCTATCCTAGGAACATGATGAAAAGTATCCAGAAACTTCAAATTTTTTTCACTTGACTACCGGCATTGATAGATTTCTATCGAGTATGCCAAGACCATTTTCCCGGCATGGTTCTTCACCAATTCCGGCACGGTCTTCATCACTTGGCGATGTAAAAAAATATTCCGTTTGAGTTTTTTTCGGTTTTAATCATTCCACTTCCCGGCACAAGTAGTTAATTCTCGTGCATGCTTACGGCACCGGTTTCCGGCATAGTATGTTGCTTAAATTTCTATGCCGGCACATGATGAAAAGTATCCAGGAAACTTCAATTTTTTTTCACTTGACTACCGGCATTGATAGATTTCTATTGAGCATGCCGGTACTTAGTTACGACATTGAATGTTAGTTACCAAGCATGCCTAGCACCCAGTTTAGAGCATGGTCTTCATCAATTCCGGCATGGTCTTCATCACTTGCAACATGATCTTCATCACTTTCGAATTAAAAAAAAATATATTCATTTCCAAAGCGAGGAGCCGGCAGAGAAGGAGAAGAGAATTTGAAAGAGAGTGGGGAGAGTTTAGAATTTGAAAGGGAATGAGGAATATTTGGGTTTCAAATCTCTAACCCTGAAAGAGATTAATTAGAAGTGGAGATGGAAATGGGGGATATGATTTTGTTTTTGGATTTTAAGTTTTTTGATTTTATTTTGAAGGGAGGATATTTTAGTAATTTTGCACCCCAAAACCACCCCTTAGCAGACACTATTGGTTGGGGGAAGTAAATCATATCCCCCAATTAGTTTTTTTATCCCCCAATTTCGTGTTCTTTTTCAACCCACATCCGTGACCCTCATTGACGGTCAACGGACCATTGACCGGTCTAAGGGTGCACACGGTACGGTTCGGCTTGGTTCTTGCCGAGGCCGAGTACCTGTACCTCCCTAGCCTCGGTTCCAAAATTTTGGACCGGTACCTGTACCTTGTATCTCGGTTCCGGTACCATTCGGTACACGTACGGTACTAAGTACGGTTCCGGTACCAATCGGTACCCACCCCCAAATCAGTCTCAACACCAAACTCTCTGGCCCTACTAGAAAGTCACTCTCCACTGGAAATGGATCTCTTTTTTTAAGGAAAGCTTCAGCAGTAATTGGTCAGAATGGGGTCGTAGTAAATGAGAAGAAAAGGGATGTAAAAAATCCAATCATTGTGATAGACAATTATGATAGTTTCACATACAATCTTTTCCAGTACATGGGAGAGATGGGTTGTGTTATTGAAGTCTACAGAAACGATGAACTCACTGTAGAGGAACTGAAAAAGAGAAATCCGAGAGGGATACTCATATCTCCCGGACCAGGTACACCTCAAGATTCAGGAATCTCCTTGCAAACTGTTCTTGAGCTTGGACCTATTGTTCCTCTGTTTAGGGTTTGTATGGGATTGCAATGCATCGGGGAAGCTTATGGTGGAAAGATTATCCGATGGTTATAATTATTAAAGATTATACCATCCCTAGATCTAACGGCTAGCAGTAGTCTACTACCCCTAAATCCAATGGTTATAATTATTCGGTACATTCGGTTCGGGAGGGTACGGGATTAGGGCGGGACCGTGTACCTGTACCTGCTCAGCCCCGGTTCCTATTTTTGGACCGGTACCTGTACCCCTTCCTCGGTTCGGTACAAAATTAGGTACGGTTCCACCAGTTCCGGGACGGTCCGTCGGTCCGGCTCGGTTCCTGTGCACCCTTAGACCGGTCAAGACAATCATAGATATAAAAAAAACACGGACAAAAACCTGAGCAGCTAAAGTTGGTCGTTGATTAATTACTATTTTAACCCTCGACATGACGACGGATGGACTTAATTAAATATGTAACACAGATTTCTAGGCCAGAATCTTTTTTTCTCTCTCTCTTTATGTCTTATCTGTATACCCTGCAAAAAAAAATAAAAAAATAAAAAATTCTCTTATCCGTATTTCCTCTTTCCCCTTTTCCCTTTCTCATCTTCTTCTCTCTTCAACTCTACGTAACTGAGCTCACCTTATTTCCCATTACTCATATCTTTTTCTCTTCAACCCTGCAAACCAGAAACATGAATTTTTTTCTTCCATCACCTACATCAGTGCCTTGCGAAGTTTTCCTGCACAAAATCAAAGAAACCCTAGAATTAAAATTCCTTTTTTCTCAATAACAATTCAAAGTAGATGAAAACACACAGATCTGAAAATCAATCGTTTGAATCGAAAAGGAAACAAGAGATCAGAATTTTTCTTCGATTTTTGTTTCTCGATTCATTTTCTCTTGTTACTAATGTTCTCAAGTGTGAAAAGAAGAAAATATGTGTACCTGATTTCAATGGCCAACTGATGTAAGTTCCTAGTTTTAGAAATTTAATTTGATTTCTCAATATTGTTCCGAGGTTTATTTGTTTAGATATCAAAATCATATTTTTAAGGTTTTGTTGAAATTGAGTAATTTTTTTGATTTGGTTTCATTTTTAGGGTTACTGTCAAAATCTACTATGGAAAGGTACGATTTCTTACTCTCTAATTGTATAATTATGGTAATTTGTAGCTATTAAATTTTTTATAGATGAAATTATGTTTGTGTAATGTTTAAACTATAATATGACTTCAGATCTGTGATAAACAAAAGGGTTGATATATAACTCAACTTTATTGATTTTGTTGAAGAGATCTGAGGAACGAGTTTTCAACTTTTCTTCTCTTTTTGATTTTGGGGTTTTCTTAATTAAATGAAGGTTTTACATTAAGTTGTTGTTATTGTTGTGTTGGTGCTTGTTGTTTTAAGGTTAGGTTGTATGTGTTGTTGATGGTGGTTGTCCATTTTATAGGTTGTGTTTGGTGGTTGAAGACTACTATGCTCTTTGCTTTGGCTATTAAGCTTGACAAGGATCTTATAGGAATTGGTATTGTTTATGGAATGTAGAATACTGAAGTGAGTTTGTTTATTAGTGTTAACAAATGTTCAAAATGATTACTATGCCTTGTTGATTAATTGTTATATTAACAGATGTTCAAAATGATTTTTAGATGCCTGAGGTATATCAGAGATACATATAAGTGAAGTTAATCTTTGGTTTCCAGCTGATACTTCATATATATATATATGTGTGTGTGTGTGTGTGTGTGTGTGTGTGTGTGTGTGTGTGTGCATCTGGATGATAGAATTCTATAAATTTGACCTGTTACCGGACTAACAAGTTGTAGCTTATGGGTGTATGCAGAAATAACTGAATAATAGCATGTTAAAACCTGTAGTTGTTTGCTTATGGCATTAGTTAGATAACTACCCCCTAAATAATCAATGTCCATTTGACTATCACAAAGTTGTGTTGATAAGAGATCCAAGTCGAATGCTTCAATTGATCCACTTATCTAAAATATCATGTGTTTGATTTATCCTCAAAATCTTCCATCATTTTGGATTAAATTTTTCGTTACTTGACAAAATATAGGGAGTTTGTTACCCACTTAAATTACTTGGATTAGTGAGCTCCTGAAGGTGTTCTAGAATAAGTTTCATGTTTCTGAAAGTTACATATATGTTTGGCTAATAAATTATTTATCTAGGTGCAACGCTCCTATTCCCTGCAGTGCATTCAACGGTGATGGTTTAGTAATTGCATATGCGATAATTAACTCTAAGCAACATTTTTTGAACTTTCCGATTTTCTTTCAGTTCAACTCTTGGACTCATCATTATGTTGGTATGTAACAAGTGTTATGTTTTGGGACAACGATGGAAAATAAAGACTCAAGGTTTGACTATCAGCTGTTTTGGATATTGATTTGTCTTCATTAGTCAAAGCTCACTATGTAAGAATGTTGTATGGATTGCAGTTGTGCTTCTACTGAAAATTTCTCCTCCATTGCTTCTTTACAAGTATTATCCTACATGTTGTCATGTTTTTTTTCTTGCTTTCTTAGTCTTCTTATGTAATTATTGGTTGATGGTTCATTAACTTTTTTTTTTTTTTGAAAATTCAGGGAGAAGTTTGGCCACTTGGTTCTGTAGGGAAAAAGTTTATGAGGTTCTACAATGGTGAGTTCGAAGTCTCTATCCAATGACTTGTGTTTTTTCCTTCTCAAACTCTTTTCTTGTCTTGTTTACTGTTGATTTTGCAAATTCTTAAGCTTTTTGTTTAATTCTTGATTCCCTTGAGTGATGGGAGGTTCCCACCTGATTTAAAATATGTAGCGGATGATGGATTGTTACAGGTTAGCAGGCATACAACTATTTCAATGGCAAGATGCTGCTAAAACAACTTGTTGAGCCAGGACTTATCTTGACGGATTCTTCACTAGGATTAATTATGGATACCAGTCCAAATTGAAATTGTCAAATTGTTTGGATGCACAGGTAGGTTTTGAGCAATTTCAATGAACTAATTGTACTTTGATTTGAAGTTATAAGAAATTGTTAGCTTGTCTTTTGTTTGTTGGTTTTATTGATTTTGAAAAATTATTTTTGCTGCAGGTACTTGATTGTTAAGTGTGGGATCAGTTCATCATTTGGGAGGAAAGGCTGCTTGCATTGAAGGGGTATGAGTAACTATCCCATGATATCTTGTCATCTTTGGTTAGTTCTAAGAAAAGTTGCAAAGTAATTTCAATTATTCTTTATTTTTGGTTGGTATGTCATTGATTAGAGGTGGGGATTGAGCTGAAAATGATAAAATAGGTGAGCTGAAAATGAGACTTCATTGTTGTTTGTTGTTTTACTTATGTAGAGTATTGATAGGTGTTGTAAAACACCTAATTTTATATCTAGTATTTATGCTTTCTTTGCGAGTTTTCTTGTAAATTATGTATCTTATATTGGTTTTGAGTTTTTAGATACTCTGGAGTCGCACAGAGGAAAAGAAGCGGAAATCATCCCAATTGGAGCAAAAGGGCAAAATGTCATTTCATGGGCGAACACTATCTGGAGCCTAGCCACGGTTAAGGGGCATCTCTATGTGTAAAAACATCATTTCAAGGGCGGATGCTGCGCGGAGTCAACCCAAGGAATTAGGGGCTGCCGTTTTAGTGGCCTATATCAACTTATGGGGTGCCTATAATCATTTTGGTTGACCCTTATCTAGCTCACCTGGGTGGCTATATCCACTCTTACTCTCCTACAGAAAACCTAAAAATTCACATTAACATCTATTGTTTCTCTTTACCTGAAACTGAGAAAATAGCCATGGAGGCTTCACTAGGAGAAATGGGCTGTTGTGCTGTAAGAGAGAATTAGAAGGGAAATTGAATCGAGAAGATGAAGATGATGCTGGAAGTAAATTTAGGAGAATCAGAAGAGAAGGAGATTGAAGCCGTTGTGGATTTGGTGGAGAAATCTGATATGGGTTTGGTGCAGATCCATGATGGAGCAGCTGATTATGATTCAAGGTTAGCAGGTGATGAATCTGGGTTGATTTTATATGTGGGTTTTGGAATTTCATTAGGGAATGAGACGATGAAGCTTCAACTGATGCTTGAAAAGAAGAATTGGTGGAGGAGATTTCAAATTAGTTCATACTGGGTCTTTATTGAGAAGGTTGAGAGTAGTCAGGTGAGATGAATTTGAAGTTAGGGTTTGAAGGATTGGTGGTAAATGAGAAAGTGAGAAGCACTGCAAGAAATTCTGTGTGTTTGAGGCTTCATTTGAGTTTGAAGAAACTGCAGATTCAGAGAGGAATCAAGAGATACTTCCTGAGGGTGAGAGTGCTGTTGAAGTTCTGATTCAACAAAGAACTGATGCTGATCCTGGGGTCTGTTGAAGCCATGAAGGTGATGTTGTGTGACAGGAGTACATGGAGATGCTGCTAGTGGAGTTGTTTGAGATGCAGGGAACTAAAATGGGAAGAGACTGATGCTATAGAGAACAACACAGGGAGTGGTGATGTATGGCTAACCAATGTGCTATGGTAGCTGGAATTGCAGAGCAAGAGGCTGTACACAACAGAACTGGTGGTGTTATTGTTTTGAGCTTGATGCTCATGGTGGCATTACAAATGGAATTGCTGTGGAGATTGTCATGTGTTGGAGCTAGGTTGTTGTGCTAAGCACCTAAAGGAAAAGCAGGAAGAGAAGCTAATGCAGTTCAAGCTGCAGGATGAGCTAGAGCAGTGGCTTGAGAGATTGAGCCAAGAAAGTGCCAGTGAGTTGGAAGGTTACGGGCAAAGGGAGGTTATGCATTGAGATTCAAGGGAGAGTCTGCTAGGCTGAGAGAAATGGAGGAATGGCCTATGGGTTGATGATTGGAGCTGTACAAATGAACAGGTGGTGGTCACTGTGAAGCATGAGAAATACAGGTGGTGCCTCAGGTGATGGTGAAGTTACAGGGAAGAACTGATGAGAGTAGCTCAGTTGCTTGAGTCCGAGCCTTGGGTTGAATGTCGTGGTGCGGCTTTGGTGCACTCAAGAAAGGAGAAGCATTGCAGGTGGTGCAAACTGGTGTGAAATGCAACATACAGAGCCAAGATGGCTGCGAAGTTATGCCAGCCAAGATGGCTAGTTGAGGAGCTGGTAAAGCACAAAGATAGTGCAGCAGATATGGCCAGTGCAATAGCCTGGGTTGAAGTGAATCAGACTGAGTCAGACTTGACTCGTCTGATTAGCTGCCTCACTCAGGTTCGACTCCGACCGACGACTCACCTCGACTCGCCTCGATCGAGTTGACCCGCCGATCCGACCCGTTGACCGGTGACCGGGCGGACTTTGCCGGTCACCTGAACCGACTTCCGGCGACCTTTCCGGCCGATTTCCGACCACAATACCAGATTTCCGGCGACCAGTTTTGGGGCGTATTTTCTACACGGGTTTCTTATTCTTATGGGCTTGGTGGATTTTCATCTAATGGACTTTGAAGGCTAGACCTAATTTAGAAGTTGGAGAAAAGCTATAAAGGGAAGGTCTTCTACAACTTATGGGATATCTTATCTTATTCTTGGAATTTTGGAGAGCCGTTTTGTTTACGCTTCTAGGGTTTGCTTTTGTTCTTCTTCTTCCTTGTTTTATTATTGAATATTGATGATGATGAACTCCATAGCTATGAGTAGCTAAACATATTATTGGTTATGGAATAAGTTGGATTTCCAAATATGGGTTTTAATTCAATAAATTAGTTTTCTCTCATATTATCGTTTATGATTCACCATCAATATTGTTACATGATTTGAATGCTATTTAGTCGAGTCGCGAATCGATTGAGTTTGTTTTCATCTCTCTTGCTAGATTAGGATTTATTATACGCAAAAGTGATAGATTCCTGATTACAAGTAGCATAATTGTGATTATTGCTTGTAGTGATACATCCTAGTAGTCATATGTGAACCATAACCTTTGTTAAATCGGATTAGTGCGCTTTCCACGTTCGATTGCTTTAATTGGCCTGATTTCATAGAACTTAATGCATCTAGGGAATTAAACTTGATTAGTGCTTTTACACGTTAGGTTGTTCCTTTAGATAGAATTCATATTCGCATCTTTTAATGTGTTTGTTGATGACATGAGGAGATTTGCGGGATATACTTGTGATCAAGGTATTCTAGGGTCTTTGATAAAACTTGAGATTAAAATATCAATTCTAGTTATTGTGTTGAAAACATGTTTGTGAATGAAAACGAAATCCATGACCAATATCTTCTTATCCTTGATTTTATTTGTTTACCTTTATTGTTTGCTTTTATTTAGTTTTAATTTCATAAAAATCACAAAACTACCGGTGTTATTTATAGGGAACCGAAACAATTTGACAACCTACACCTCTCTGTGGGATCGATCCTTTCTTGCCCTTGCTTCATTATATATTTTGAGTAGTAAGAAAGTGTAATTATATTTGTGTCGCTTACGACCGCGATCAAGTATTACTTGATTGCTTAAGTTTGTGTAATGTGCAGGCAAGCAAGTTTGTGTGTAATGCTGAGAAAGCTTTGGAACGCATTTGTTAACCATGGAGGTGACTATTGAAGCCCATAATTAATTCATCTCTCATCAAATGTATTATGCATCTGATTGTTAGGGCTGCACATGGTTCGGTTTTTATCGGTTATTGGCGAAACCAAAACCGAAACCATAGTAATCGGTTTTTCAATATTGAAAACCAGTGAAACCATTTCACATGTTTGGTTTCATTCGGTTTTGAATCTTTCGGTTTTGGTTTCAAACCGATCAGTTTTGGTTAACCGACAGGTTTAAAATAGTTGAATAACATATAGGGATGTTGTTACGTTTTCCATGGAAGAAGGTTTAATAAAATAAGTGACAGACTAATTCATGGATTACAAATGAAAAGAAGAAACACAGTATCATTCATACACTTGTATATGGCTTCAATTGAAAAATCTAAACAAAACCCACAACTCAAAATCACTATAATTGTAGATCAATCTAACAAAAAAAATCAAATAAATTAAAACTCAATTTATCAGAACAATTTTTTCCCTTTTTTACAAAGTACACATCCATCAAAGACCTTTGGCACGAGAGTAACCTTAATCAATTAAGACATATATTTCAAAATTAGGCATTAAAGATCAAAGATTCAAAAGAAAATAAGATTACCAGTACAGTTAAAAGATTAGCCATGGATCCAACAGTAGAATTTTTATTAGTCCCAAATTCATAACATCTAATAATAAAATTCCAACATTAGCCTATCT
The DNA here is from genome assembly GCA_023531295.1 of Papaver armeniacum. Classification (NCBI taxonomy): domain Eukaryota; kingdom Viridiplantae; phylum Streptophyta; class Magnoliopsida; order Ranunculales; family Papaveraceae; genus Papaver; species Papaver armeniacum. The sequence goes on from JAJJWW010009161.1 coordinate 29,206, forward strand.
TCTAAACTAAATGTTGAATTAGAAGCAGTGTGAAGAAGAAGAAGAGTTCCTTAGCATCGTTGATAACAAGATCTAAGTCGTAGTTGTTGACGCTTTTCTTTGAACAAGATCATGAAACAACTAAAGTTTCTCTTAAATGGGATTTAGTTTTAGGTGAATCTCTTGAATCAATCTAATTGAATCTCGCGGAGAAGAAAAAATAAGAAGTTGGTGTCCGCAGAGAAGAGGCGGAAGAGAAGATGCGTAGAGGAGAAAGTAAGTAATGCTAGGGTTTTGTGAATTTATACGTACTGTATGACCTGTGATTCAATGTACATGATTAATAATATCCAAGGGTCTGTAATAATCGGTTAACCATCATTTTTCGGTTCGGTTTTGAAGTGGAACCATAACTGAAACCGAGTATGTCGGTTATCCAAAACTGACAACCAGACATAAACCATTGGAACTCGGTTTTGGTTCGGTTCGGTTAAAAAGGCAATGGTTTCGGTTTGGTTAATGGTTCTGGTTCGGTTTTGTGCAGCCCTACTGATTGTGGAGAACCTCAAATACAGGTTGCAAACAAGGTACTGAGTAATGTCAATCTTGATTGATTAGTTTCACAATAGTGATATTCAACTTAAAATTGGTATGGTTTCCTAAGTTGTAGGATTACTAGAAATTTTTCCACTGAAATAACTACATAGCAGGCTCAATTGTATGAGTGTCTGAAATCAATGAATTTTTATTTACTTCCAGAGATATTTTAGCTCTAAATTTTCTGAAAATGTAGACTTGTGGGGTATATTTAATCTTTGGTGATTGTTGTTCCATGTTGGACTTGTAGTCTTTTGACCCTTCCATACATCTAGAACTCAGAATTTAATTTTTCTGTAACTTTGCAACTTAAATGCCAAACTAATCCATCTTTTTGTAATTTTTTTTGCTTCAGGTGCACAATTATGAAGCGTTGGGTTAGTTTATTTTACTGCAGGTGTATCAAGTGTGTGGGGTTAGTTCAACACTAGACAGTTTATCATTTTGCTGGTTTGCACTTTTTTTTAAGACATTTTGAACTTATTGGGGATAGTTGCTCTTTTCTTTAAATCTATATATATATATGAATCTATATAATTTTGAATCCAAGTGTAATTCAGTTATAAATTGTGTAATGAATACATTGAATGATTAAAGGAAAAGACATTTTAAATTTATGAGCACAGGTTTCATTTTAGTTTCATTGAATTTGATTCTCGATTTGGGTTTGATTTGAGATTTAGTCAGATTCAGTCAGGCCAGACAGCCAAGCTGAATCTATTTTTTTTTTATATTAATATTTATATCTACGACCGATTAAAGTCAGTCATAACTTATTGACCGTTATCACCGGTCGTTGATATAAGATACACAGCGACCCGCATAGCCACGTCATAGATGAAAAAGACGCTCAAACAGCGACCCTTTCCCCGACCGACAAAGCAAGTCATTTAACTCGTATCTATGACTTGCTTTGACAGTCGCGAAACTGCTATTTTCCACTAGTGAAAATTAATCGAAATCATAATATTGAATAAAAGGAGAAGCAAAGAAGATATTAAAGTAAAGAGAGATGAGGAATTACTGTAATGACAAACCTTAAATCCATAAACCCGACTAATGTGATTCTAAACTCTAAATTTCCAAAAACTATTAGTTGAGATATATATAATGATCGAATATATGAGATTACGACACCCCTCTCTCCTCTCTGTAAACCGGTCTCTTTAGAAATGTCAACTCAGTAAAAATTTACTTGCAGGAATCATCAATTTCTTCACGGATACACCGTAGTTTAGTCTGTTTGATGCATCTTTTATGTTTTAATCAAGTTTTATACCTATTTAGTTAAATATTTCTCAGGATTTTACTCTTTCTGTTTGTTTTTTCTTAAATTTGTTTTCTCTATTCTTTTAATGAGCTGCTAACTTTTATTAGTTTCTCCAGGATGTGTTTACAGTTTGAACTATCAATGGTGGCGTTTGCCTGTACGTATGTTGTGATTGTTGCGTTTGCAGAGTATGTCGTCGAGTTTTTGCTCTCAATGATTATCTGTGTTGTTGTTCAAGGTATCTTCAAATTTCTGTGGAATGAGTTTCAATACCGAGTCAAACCGTTACATCAACCCACAAATCAATCCCGCTCTTTCGCAAACTGTCAAGCCTCATATATATAAGGAAAATCCCCTTAATTATAGTTTTGTTTTGGACCTTCACCAGCTGTGAAAGATATCAATGAAAATATCTTAACAAATCCAATAGTTTCCGTTTTTACTGCTTTGAAAATCTTTCTCAGTCAATACATGAAAATCCTCTTAACCCTATTTGTGCTAGGAATAAGTCCATAACATACCCAATCCTTCAGGAAAACCTCTATCATATCAAAAAACAAATCATGGAAGAAGAAAACTCCAGTCAAGTCATGGATCTAACAAACAAGTTCAAGCAAGCCTTGTTGGATCTAGGAGACTCCAATAAAGTGATGGTTTGTCAAAAAGACAACAGTAATACTGAAGAAGAGGAGACTAATTGGGAAGCAACTGCGATTGGAAAAATTATCATTGAGGGAATAATGAGCTACCAAACTGTTGAGAAATGGATTGGTTTCACTTGGCCTTTCATAGCTGCTGGAGATATGAAGATTGTTGAAGTTGAACCTAACATCATGTTGTTTATGTTTAACAAATGGAATTTACTTAACTCTGTCATTGAAGAAAGACCCTGGAGTGTAAACAAACACCTTCTTGTTGTTCATGGCTTCATACCTGGAATGATTTATACGGAGAAACATTGAGGTTTTCAACAATTTTGGATTTAGCTGATATATGTTACCATAACATATGAACGTTTCTTATGTAACCAAGATGGGAGAGGTGATGGGAGAAGTCAAAGGAATCGAACCTAAGGATGTTATACCAAAAGGAAGTGACCTAGTTAAAGTCTGTGTCAATATTGATCTCTCTATGCCTCTCAGAAGGGGTGTTAAGTGTGTCACTAATGCAGGTGTTAGTCGCTGGCAATTTTTTTTATGAAAGTCAACCTAGTGCCATATGCACAGAATGCTATGTCATCAACCATGTCAAAGGGGCGTGTAAAGCAGCAGCTAACTATCTTGTTAAGGCTCATGAGAAGCCTTATTTTTTTGGGAAGGTTACTAATATCAGGAAAAACTTAGTCAGTTATTCTCCTGCTTCCAAGAAAAATGTTAAGAAATTTGTTAATTCTGCAATTTTTGTTCTACCAAAATATGGAGAAACTGTCAATTTGGATTTCTTACTCAAGAATTGTGAAGAGATTTCGTCTTATGATAAGAGGTTGGGTAAGAGAATTAGAACAAATGAGGAGGTCATGAACACTGCCCATCCTGCCGATAACTCACCAAAGAACTCCAATCCAAACAGCAACACGGTCATATCGACAACTTTCAGGGTCACTCCTAATTATGTTCAAACTATACTCACTGTCGTGGAGACTCAGGTAACTACTAGCACTTTATTTTTCGCTTTTACCAATTTTTTAAACTATAAAATTGTGCATTTAAATTTATTTGGGGTCCCTTATTACACAAGCAAATTTCATATTAGATTAATTCATTGTAGGGGTGTTTCATTAATTTCGTTTTCAAATTCTAGGCTTTTCCTTCATTTCTCAACTTCTCAACCTTTGATCTATTCTTGTTTAGGAAGTAAGCATAGTTTTCACCGTAGGTTTCATTCTAGGTTCTTTTACCACAGTATTACCTCCTTTGACACTAGTACTACCAAAATAAGTTCTCTCACAATGAAAGTCATGTCATGGAATGTTCCAAGGTCTGAAGAATACTAAAACTAGGGATCATATTAGAAGTCAGAACCCTGATATCATTTTCTTGTGTGAAACTAAATTGAATGAAGTAAGATGAAATCTCTGGTTGCTCCTTATCACTTTCCCAATGTCAGAATCATACCTTCAGTTGGTTTATTTGGTGGTTTAGCTATTATGTGGAAAAATGGATTCCCTTGTGAAGTTCTCAGCAATGAAAATAATATGTTTCATCTCCTTATTCAAGACGATCCTAGTCAGCCGGAATGGTTATTATCTTGTATGTATGGTTATAGTAAGGGGTAGAAGAAGCAAGATCAATGGGACTTCATTAATGAAACTGGTAAAAAATATTACAAGTCCATGGTGCTTAATAGGTGATCTCAATATTCATATATCTAAATCTACTTCTTCAACTTCTTATGATGGTGGTATTAATTCCATGTTACAAGATATTGGTTTAGAAGACTTGGGATTCATTGGTCATGAGCATACTTGGACTAATAACAATTTGGGAACAGGTAAAAGGAGATCTAGAATTGATCTAGCTTTGGGTAACTCAGGTTGGTTATGTTCTTTTACTTCTTCAAAAGTACTTCACCTGAATCAAGTGGGTAGTAATCACTGTCCTATAATGATGATTACTGATTATAATCAACCTAAGCTATGGAAGCCTTTCAAATTTTTTCAAACTTGGCTTAGTGATAAGAGATGTGCAGTAGAGATAACAAAGGCTTGGAGTAAACATGTTCAAGGTTCATTAATTTTTAAATTAACTAAAAAGATGCAATTTACCAGAATAGCTCTCTCAAAATGGAATAAAATTCAGTTTGGTGATATCAATTTCAAGGTGGATTCTCTTCAGCAACAACTATCTGATTTGCAAGCACAACCTCATTCTCCAGACAATACTTCTAAGGCATTTGAAATTAATGAGGAACTCCAAAAGTGGCACAGGATTCAACATGACTTCAACAAACAAAAATCTAGAGATACTTTACTTTAAGATATGGATAATAATACAAAATATTTCCATACTTAATCCAAAAGAAAGAGAGCAAGGAACAACATAGATTCTTTGAAGGATAAAAATGGTAACTGGGTTCATTCTAGAGAACAACTTGCAAAACTTCTTACTGATAATTTTCAAGATATTAGTACTTCTTCTAATCCTCAAATGGAAGAAAGATTCTATAATCACTTGCCTACAATTATTTCAGAAGAAGATAATAGATTGTTGTTAGCTGTCCCATCTAATGAAGAAATTTTACAATCTCTCAAAAGTATGGAGAATTGGTCTGCTCCTGGTCCTGAAGGGTTTCAAGATGGATTCTATGAGTCACAATGGAACTTAGTAGGTGAAGATGTATGTAAAATGGTTAAAATATTTTTCAGTACTCATCATATACTTCATTCCATAAATAAGACTTACATATCTCTGATACCTAAAACCAAGAAACCTACAACTCCTTCTGAATTCAGGCCAATTAGCCTTTGCAACACTTCTTACAAGATTACTTCTAAGATTATATTTTCAAGAATGAAGCCATTAATGGATAAGATTGTCTCTCCTTACCAGGCTGCTTATGTTTCTGGAAAGTTAATCAATGACAACACTATAATTGCTCATGAACTAATTCATTCTATGAAAAATAAAGAAGGTGGTTGGTTATCTCTTAAGGTTGACATGTCTAAAGCATTTGATAGGTTAGAATGGTGTTTAATTATCAAAGTGTTAAGGAGGTTTGGTTTTAGTGAAGAATGGACTAAGCTAATAGAGCAATGTATAAGCACTACTTCTTTGTCTGTTCTTCTCAATGGTTCTCCTTGTGCATATTTCAAACCTTCAAGAGGAATTAGAGAAGGAGATCCTCTTTCTCCTTATCTATTATCTTGGCAATGAAATGGTTTTCTATAACTTTATCTGAATCTCATATATCCAAGGAAATACCATGCATTAAAGCGGCAAGAGGTGACCCTCCCATAAATCATTTACTTTTTGCAGATGACCTTCTCATCTTTACTCATGCTAATTTAACCAGTATGAACAATCTTCTACAGATTCTTGAAGATTTCAGCGCACAATCTGGACAGGTCATTAATTTGACAAATCATTCATCTTATTCAGTAATAATTTGGATCCATCTGTGTGTGACACTCTTAGTCATAAAGAATTGTACAGTACGAATATATACAGTAAGGAAAAGTATTTGGGATCTCCTCTGCTTATTGGTAAATCCAAGGTAAAATCTTTTGAAGACATCAATTCAGCTTTTGAAAGAAGATTGGCTACTTGGCAAAATGAAAGTATGTGTCAAGCTGGTAGAGGTACTATGGTGAAAGCAATGCTTAATGCAGTCCCTCTATACCAAATGAGAACTTTCAAAATGCCCAAGAAATTAATCAAAAAGCTTGACACTCTACAAATAAAATTCTTTTGGGGATACAAATCTAATAAAGGAAGTAATCTAGTGTCTTGGAGCAGTTTGTGCATTCCTAAAGAATTGGGAGGATTGGCATTCAGGGATTTGGAGATGTTAAATCATGGTCTCCTCACAAAAATGGCATGGAGAATTCATACACATTCAGATCTTCTATGTGTTAAGGAACTAAAAGCTAAGTGCTTCAAAAATGAAGAGTTTAATCATATTGATCATGATAGAGGAAATTATTCATGGATATGGAAGGGAGTTGAACTTGGGCTTAAATATCTTAAACAAAATGACAGAAAGACTAGAATCTGGATTGATTCATGGATCATTAATTTGGACTTCAAACATGTTCCCTCTCAGCCAAGTCACCTGGAATATATATATATATATATATATATATATATATATATATCTGAGTTAATTATTCCTAATACTTCTACATGGAATATCACTTTACTTCTTGAACTCTTTTCAGAAGAAGTAGTTGGAAAGATAACAAGGATGCAGATTAATAAGGATGAGGACGATATTACTAGATGGAAACAAACAAGGGATGGTATGTTCACAGTAAAAAGTGTATATAACAAATTGGTAGAAAATAGTTTTCATTACCATGAAACTATTAATATTGTTCTTAAGGAAGTATGGAAATCTTTATGGGCAATTAAATTCCTCACAAAGTCAAGCTTTTCATCTGGAAATGTTTGAATAAAATAGTTCAGACAAAAGATAGAACAACTCGGTTTAATACTTCCATTGATACCTCCTACACTATATGTAATCACTCAGAAGAATCCTTATTTGATCTTCTTATTAGATGCCGACATGCAATAACTGTCTGGAGATATTTAAATATCAATATTGATCTAGTGGCAGATAATTATGGAAGCATCAAAGAATGGGTTATCTCCTGGTTTAATTCTCCTCATTCTAATGGTACACAAAAGCACAAGACAATTGGAAGAAGAGTTTAATGGTTGGTTGCTGGATCATTTGGAAGGAAAGATGTGAACATGTTTTTCAAGACTGATAGGGTGTAGAATACATCCTATTTACTATCTATTGTTTATGCTTACTTTGCTATTTTTCTTGTAAATTATGTATTTTACGCTTGTTTTGAGTTTTATAGCTACTATGGAGTCGCACGCACGAAAAGAAGAAGAAATCGCCCAATTTGAGAAAATGGGCAAAATTGTCATTTCATGGGCGAACACTATCTGGAGCCCAGCCAAGGTTAAGGGGCAACTCTTTTGGGAGGAATACTAGACGCAGTCCGGATGAGGTTAAGGGGCGCCATCGGGTTAACCCTTAGCAAAGGACCGGATCTTTCGAATGTCCAGACTGACTTTCATACCCCTACCCTAAATCGAGAGACACTTTACTCTTCGTTTTATTCATTCTCACCTGAAATTGAGAAGAAACACAGACAGCGGCTGTGTCAAGAATCGAGAGAGATTGGAGAGGAATTAATGGGTTGTTGGTTGATAAATCGAGAGAGAAAAGCAGATCGAAACCCAGAAGAAATTAGGGTTCGATGTTGCATCTGTGAATCGAGATTAAGACGTTGCTGCTGAGAGACCAGATCGAGACATATCGATGATGATTGACGAGCTCATGGTGAAGAAATCAGAGAAGAATGAGAAATTGAATCTGTTACAAGAAGAGAAGGAGCGAATCGGTGATGATGTGTTGAGTTCAAAGCAGAAATTGAGAAATTGGATCTGAAGTAAGTACTGGCGCTTGAATTGAAGGTGGGTTTAGAGCAGCATTCGAGTTTCGAGGTGTTGAATCTTGGCAAGAGGTTGCGATGAAGAGGAATTAGGTTTCATATGCGTTCAGGGAGATGGGTTTGTGATTAAATTGGGTTGAAGATTATTATGAGTCACTGGAAATAGCCGAGATTGAGGGTTTGTTGCAAATTGATCAAAAGGAAGAAGAATTTGATGCTGTTGATAGTATGAGAGTAACAAGCAGCCGCAGGATGGAATTGTTGAGCAATTGGTATTGAATGGGTTCAATCGCGTCATTCTTGAGATGAAATCAAGGTTTATGAGCTCAACAAAGATGAAATTGAAGATGGTGATCTCCGTTTGAAGTTCCGGGGTGGAATGGGTTTGTGGTTGTGCTTAAAAGGGATGTGGCAAAGATGTTTCCATGGTTTTCTCGAGTAAATTTATGGAGGATTGATGCGAGAAGTTGTCTTTGTGGGTTGGATGGAGTTGATAGTGGTGATTCGCAAGGTGAACTGAAATGGTAGCCGTTAAAGGTACCGAGAGGAGGTGCAAGGAGAATCGGTAAGTGTATGGATGATCAAGTCGCAGATGTGGGGATAGTGAAATTGCAAAGAGACTCAATGGTTGCTGTGGGATTAGAATGAGTCCGAGATGTTGCAGCATAAGAAGGGAAGCTAGAATTGATTCAAATTGTAAAGATCATGAAATTTGAAGCTTGAGATGTTTGAACCGAATAGATGTATGTTTAGGAATTGTGCGGGGGATGTGAAGAAGAGAACGGCCTCGAATTTGGCCTGCAAGTCCTATAAACAAACAAACTCGGCCAGATTTCTCACGGGCATGAGTCAACTAAAGTTGATGACCGATCCAACTCAACCCAATTAGACCAATCACCGAGTTAGAAGTCGACTCGGTGACCGACTCACTCCTTCTCCTTGACCCGGTTTACTAACGAAGACCGTCGGTTTGACCGTTAACTCGACGGGCGCATCGTGACGTAATATTCCGTCGACGGAGAGAAGAAGATTCCAAAGAACTTTTTCCATGGACCAAAATTACATAATTTTGTGTGGATTCTTCTCATGGGTGTGAAGACTTAGATTTGGAAATTGGATGAAAATTTGTGAAGAATTCTCTAGAATCATCTAAACTCATGGGTTTGTGGAATTTGGCTAAAATTTGGAAAGAAAAGATGGAAGATGAGAAAGACTTGAACTTGGAAATTGAATTGCTAAAGGAAAAGGGTTCTATTCCTTGGAAGATTTGGAGAATATTGAAGCCTATAAATAGATAAGTTCTCTACATATCTTTACACATCTCTACACACCTATCTACACACACAACACTTGTGTTTTTGCTTGTTTTTCAAAATTCTTCTTTTTAATTATTTGTGTGAACTTGAAATATTCTCCTTTTAATTATTTGTGTGAATTTCAAAAACATGAGTAGCTAATTTTCTTATTTGATTGAGGATGAATTCCTAGTTCTTAACATGTTTTGAGTTTTGTTTCAATTCTATCTTGAGATTTTTCACATGATTATCTTTTGTTTTTACTAATAGGAATGTTTACACATTCATGATTGATTGATAGATTGTTTAGAGTGCACGCTAAATTGATTTGTTAATTTGATCTAAAGCTAGTGAAAGTTAGGGGATAAGTAATCGTTTTCTTGACTTTTTACACAAGTAGCAAACACAAGACCTCATGAGGGATTCCGTGGAGCGATTGTGTGTAAAAACAACGCTAGAAAGTGGACCAAGCGAACCGAGTTTAACTACTAGTACTAAACCTAAATTCATAAATCTTAATGCATTCGTGGAATTACATCTTGTGAAGCGAACCTCAAGGTGGTTCTTTTGAATAGAATCCGATAACTAAGCGGACTTGTTACTCAGTGAAATAAGGGATTTTGGTGCTAGCTGTTTAACCTCGCTATCCTACGGTTGGTGATAATTGTGACTAATAACATGTGGATGAAAAACATAACTTGAATCATTGTTTTGCAACGAAGAAGGATTCCTTGGTCTTGTCTCTCTTATTGATTTCAACTTTATTTTTGAATTGCTTTGTTTATTTTCTTTATACATCCCCCCTTTTTGTGACAATTTTACAACTAAAAATCTCTTGCTCCTCGTGGGAACGAACTTAACTACCACTATATTACTTGTTAATTATGTGGAAAAATATTAATTAATTTGTTGTGGTTACGACACGCATCAAAGACAAATCTCTAAACCCTCTATCTATTGTTTCTAGGATTAGATTGCATCTGCAAAATTCCTCTTTTACAGATATTAATCTTGTACCTGAGCAGGAAATCCCTACTTGTCTAGAGCAATTACCTAAAAACATACCTAAACTCTATGTTGATACATCTTTCGATCATACTAATAATTCTTCCGCAATCGGCATGGTGCTCATTTAGAATATAGGAAATCGTGGAAGGAGTTAGGGATCATAAGCAGATGGAGTGATTGATGCAGAAGCAAGTGAATGCATGGCTATTTTAGAAGCTCTCAGTTGGGTTAAAGCGCAGAGAAGAGCTGAAACACATCTGGTAGCTGATGCTGCGGTAGTGGTGCAGTCAATTATATCCGACAATGTGCAAGTCAGATGGGAAAATAATAACCTTATTTCCAGTATTAAAACTCTAGTTTCTTCTTTTAAAGTTTGCAAAATTTCTCATGTTAGAGAGAACTCAACTCGTTGCACATAAAATCTCCAAAAATTTAGGAAAGACAAGTTAGTCTTAGAAGAATATATGGATTATTCACCATGGATAATCAGTATAAAAGGCTTGCAAAGTTCGAATCAGATAATCAACAAATCTACTCTCTTTATCAAAAAAAGAAAGAAAGAAAGAGATATACAATGATAAAGGAGATGATACTAAGCGAAAAACCAAATAGATGATTCTGGTTATACTAAAATTTTGCATGGTTAGACCCGTCTCTCTGGTTTTTCTTTTTCTCCTCAGCTCACTCTGGTTTTTCTTTCTCTCCAAATCGATTGAAAGAGAAATTAAAACAAGATGACTTATCGATATAGACTTTATTAGAAGAGGTAGTAAAGGTTACTTTTCATCGCTCCATCCGTGGAAAAAAAATAAGTGATGAATTTGAGGGAATTGGGTTCCTGAGGAATCATATTCCGATATTTTTGGTGTTATTTGGTTGGGAGGAATTAGGACATTCCCTTGGAGTTGAATTCCTAGACTCCCAATTCTCTAAACCAAACGCGTTATAAGAGTTGATAGTTTATTTATTCGAAAATTCGTCTTCGACTCCAACCAAACGGCGACATGATATGGATTTGGAGATAAATTTTCTTGGTGGACGTGCTGGACATGAGCTTCACTTAAAAGATCCATGCATTATGTTCTAGTCAGTTTTTATATTTGAAAATAAAAATAAATGAAGAATAATTTTTAGTTTAAAATAAAAACCGAAAATTTCACCAAATCTAATTTAATTATTTTTCTTAAAAAAAAAAGGAAAAAAACTATATTTATCTTTTTTCCCGTGAGAAAAATGATAATTCCCTTATTTCTTCGTTGAGAATAATACATTATTGATAAAAATCAATTAGATAGGTTAGGATTCCACTCGGATGTCTCTAGCTAGATTCAACACCAGTCGATGTATATTTCTGGTCACTTTATAAATTTTTATCACGAACCTGTGGATTCTAGGTCGTGCAGATTCAGATTACATGATAGGTTTGGGACCTTTGGGTCACATAGAAAATTTTGACTCATTTAACTAACTCGAGTCATGAGACAAACAAATGTTAATTTGGGTCACAATGACACGTTTTTGAACATGATACAACTAAAACAAATTTTGGGTTATAACATGACCCATGTTATCCGGTTAAGGTGCCAATTATGGGTGAGAATGAAAATTCTAAATCACAAAGATTATGGGTTACACAATGGATTTTAGGTAATTGAGTAGTGTGTTGGCCAATAAAATTAACTCTAGTAACTAAGACTTCGGCAGTTTCATCCAACATGATTGATTTATTTTCCTCAGTCGTGGACTTCTCGGTTGCGTAAACGGATGAAGGGGTAAAATCTCATTGGAAGCAGGTCCAAGATGTATAAGGAAGACAGGAAGATCGAGACTTAAGACTTCTTTCACAGGTAAGGATAGAAGACTTGTGTAAGCACATATGCGTGCAAAGCAGTTGAAATCGGTCTCCAAGGCCAATTTCCAAACGATTAGTGGCTACTTACTAACCGACTCCAAGCCAATTCCGAGTTCGAGCCAATCAGCAGGAGTGTCCGATTTCAAGTGATTTTATAGCCAATTCCAAGCTGATTTTTTTTAGTTACTTTTTAATAAGTTATGTTAAACTTATGTAGAGTTTTAATTGTATTGATATTGCTTAATCAATACTACATGATAATGTTCAAATTTTGATTTTAGTTTGGTACAAATCATGTTAGTAGCAATATATGTATGATCGGCGAGAATCTAAGCCTCTAATAAGTATGTCGATCATTAGTCCGATCATTAGTCTGAATTTCAAGTGGAACTCATTGCTCCAACTCCAAGATCCCAATCGACTTGGACCTTGGAGCAAGTTAAACTCTTTTACATGGGCCATAGGGCATATTTGGACCATTTAGACAATCTTGTGTTGTAGTATAGATTTTGGATCACCACAATAATCATATAGAACTTGCGGTAGTAAACAAACTTTATATCATTTGGATCACAACAATGAGGAGGTATCCCCTCACACTTTTATTCTCACAGTACTATCTCACACGGTGGATGTGATTTTTGATATTAAAAACCAAATCGTAACGGATTTGAAACTAATATCTTGGGGATATTGTTCTTCTTACCAAGTTATACACGCTTACCAAAAATGGGTACATTCCGAAATGTATAATACTACCATCCACTTCTTTGAAAATGAGTCATTAAGAATCGACGGATTTTCATCCATTGAAATTAAGACCGGTAGATTGTGAGCTTTTATATTTCGAAATGTGCTCATTTTTTATAGACATGTATAAGTTGGTAAGAGGAACATATCAGCTTCAAATCCGTTACGATTTGGTTTTTAATAACAAAAATCACGTCCAACATGTGACATAGTGAGAGAATAAAAGTATGAAGGGATCCTTCCTCCACAACAATAATCATGTAGAAATTATGGTAATATACAAACTTTATATTATGTAGGAGATTTTGGACTACTATACATTTTTCGGTCACCAAGCAATCTCGGGTCCCTAGATAAATTTTGCTTTATAGCCGGTAACAATTTTTAAGTTACATTGCATATGGTGGCTGCGAGTTAGATTACGGTAGTAGTCTTTTATTGAAGGTAAATTTTTCCAGTTAGATGATAGTAGCAGTCGGTGTGAAAGTAGATTTTGGGTCAACAAGGACAAATACATATTTGAAATGTTTTTAGCTCTCACACTATGTACAACACAATGAACGTTAATTTTTAAGAAAAATATGATTTCATTGTTATCCTGTTACACTAGAACACCGCCACTTAGGAAGAAAAGTGACCAGAAGAAAAAAAAAACTAATCAACGTCATAATGGTGAAACAAAAGAAAATTTGTGATCCTCGAAAACAGATGCCACCAATTTACTTAAATTTTTGATGGGCGAGTCGTGGCGCTGGTGGTAGTAAGTAGTGGCAAGGACAGCGGCAAACGATGTATGTGCCTACCGCTCGAACATTACTGTGTGAAAATGAAAAAAAAAAAGAAAAAAAGGGTTTTACATTTCTTATCAGCATTACAAAAGCATGATAACGATACAAAAGAATTCTATCCTTACTTTTATCCATAGTTGTTTTAGTGGAGGTTCATTGGCCTCTTATCTAATTGACAATCGAAGTACCTAAAATATTTTCAGCCATGATTCATTTATCTAATTGAATGAAATTTTAAGCTTCGCACGTGTATACTGTCTTTGACACCAATAATGGAAATGGGAGCCTGTCTATCCACGTCATAGAGACAATTTAGTTTCAGCTGGGCACGTGTATTTGTTAGGGATCGTGTAAGGATAGGTTTGTAACTTCCGAAGTAAATGGAAACCTAGCTTTTCTCTTTACAGTTTGCAGCGGCGCAAGCACCAAATCCCCCATTTTTCTCTATTCTGCCACCGTGCACGCCCACCAATAACTTCATTGCCTTCTCAGTGACCATGTCAACTGTATCTTCATCTTTGCGATCTGTGTTTTCTTTCAAAATCATACCCGATCCTAGATCACCACCACCACAGAGCAGCCCCATGTTGACACCTCTTGTGCAATCTATTAGATTGCAAGCATATGTTAGTGTTTGTGTATATATAGGATTGTATTACCCAATTAATTTTTATTTATCTTACTTTTGAATTGGATTTGATATCTTAATACAATAGCTACCTCAAAATAAAAAACAAAGAACAAAGGTGGTGGTGGCAGTGCTGTAGCTGGCGGCGGTGGAAATTCTGACTTGGGTACTGAAGATATTGTTGATGGTAATTTTGTGTTAGTGGTGTAGAAGGCAGAGAAAGAAGCTGTTGGTGATAGTTGTGATTATAAATTTTGAATGAATTTGGGGTGCAGCTGAATATGGTGGTGCTGATGCTATAGTGGTGGTGGTGAATGATTAATCATCCAGATTAGAGCTGAATGTGTTCACGGTGGTGGTGGTGATGGAGCGGCGGTGGTAGTAATCGTGTTCTTTGATGTATGTTGTGGTGGCTGATGATGGAGTGGTGGTGATGTGACGGCGGTGTTAATGGTGTTCTTTAATCTATGAATTTTTTTTATTTTATTTTGAGGTGCTGCTCATGGTGAAGGTGGTGACAGAGTTGCGGTGGTGGTTGTCGAAGATTTATGGGGTGGAGGAGAGTGGAGATGGGAAATGAAACTGAAGGTGTTAATCAATTCAACGGCTCGCATCAAATCCTTTTTTAAATTCATCTTATCCAACGACAGATATCGAATCTACACACAGAAATCTGAACGGCTCATATCAATTCCTTGTTTTTAAGCTATGTGATCCAACGGACCAGATCTAAAATTGACACAGAAATTTTTCTAAATCTTTTTACAATTTCGTTAGGGTCCATTTGACAAAAAGTGGGTTATAAAGGACTCCTCCCTACGGCCCTTCGCCTAGTCGGTTATTGGTCGGCCCAATTATCCATATGTAGCAAATTTTATCAATCGTTCTACACGTACCGCATGTTTAAACAAGATAAAAACCGTGTAGAGACAGGAAACAGGTGGGCCCCACCCCCAGGAGAAAACATGGGTCCCATTTATGGGTATGTTTGTGTCTACACGGTTTATATATCGTCTATTTTGAAGGTATGTGAAGAATTTTTGAAATTTTATTTGAATTATTTCAGTTAATTCATTGACAAACTTTAAAACACTAGTACGCAGACAAACACCCGATCAGAAAAGGAAACTCCAAAAGCTCAACAAGCATACAATTTAGAAGAATCTCCCGATAAACAACTATTTGAACCTTACACCCACCTCAACAAGTACTAAAAGAAGAAAGAAAAAAAGGTTGGTATAAAAATCAAGTTGGTGAACGAACAAGATCGATCATTTGCGTTTGAGAAGAACAAACAACATAGTTTTTTTCTCCATAGGCGTCGTCAAACTTGCAAAGGTATCTTCAATTTTTTTGGGATAGAGATGCCGGAAAAGGTGATCAATTATATGCTCGTCGCATCCAAAGTGTGATTTTATAACCCTTTCGACAGCAGCTCTTATATGGCCACTAAGTAATTGTGCAGTAGGTCTCATTTTATTTTCTTGAGGAAGAATATCCACTATTCTCTCTATATTAAAACACCCATTTCTCTCTACCAATTTCTTCAATTCTCGTGGTGTTGTCGAGTATTCTGGCATATTGAAAGAGTCTACTTTTGCTTCTTCCATTAGCCCCTGCAAAACTTTGTTGTCCGATTAAGTAGAAGTAATACTGGTAATAATTAATAATAATAATCATCGGCAATATAATTAGTAATAATAGCCATTCTCGTTGTCTAATGTAATTTTCTCTTTCAATAATTTTCTTTTTTTTTTTTGGCAAAGCTCAAGGAAAATTTTATTAAAAGAAGAGAAATTGGGATTGCCCAAATATTAAAAAAAAAGAATCTAATCCTGATTCATCCCGCCTTAAACTTCAAAAAAAAATGGTAATAAACCTGACGCATAAGAATAAAACAAAACATTTACCAAAAAAACGACACCTGAGAGATTCGAACTCTCGCGGGGAAACCCCATGTACTTAGCAGGCACACGCCTTAACCACTCGGCCAAAGTGTCATTTGATGGTTAATGTGCTTACAAAAACGAACCTAACATATCAACAGGGATTGAACCTGTCAGTAAGTCACCATGTGGTTAACACTTAACAGCCACACGCTCTTTCAATAAAAAAATAGTAATGGTAATAATTTGATAATGTCTCTGTCCCATTACATGTACTGATTTACTTACAGGCAGCAACCTCGGCCAATGGACTCGATCCGGTGACCTGTTTCTTTTGGTCCTTAAACCTGTTTACGCCATATGACCACCATTCCATTGGCCTAGGAACCGGTTGTGGCTCCACCAAATAGGTGGAAACCAGTACCCTCTAAAAGAACTGGGATGGAGTGGAGTCGGTGGACTATGGAGATCCATCTTCCAAAATTACATGGCTGCTAATGGGTAATTACTGGATCCGGTACCCTTCCCACTAATTTGATACCCCTATTAGTAATGTTGTAAAATTATTGTCGTATCAGACTTTAAAGAGAATTGTAGAGGGGCAAGTTTTATGGTCAGTAATCAAAATTGGCAACTCACTTGGTTCCTGGCTAAAAGTGATTTGATGTTCTTTCCAAAACCACACAACCTTTTAATAGGAAGGTAAGAAAATGAATGGAAAGTGACTAGCCGCTTTCACCCTGTCAGATCAGGCGCCAAGTCACTTGACGTTTTGGAATAGAAGTGTATGTTTTATAAAAGCGCAAAACACATCTTAGTTACAAGTTGTCTATACGTAGGTTTAGAACCATTAGACTGTTTAATTAAACTTGCATGCTAAAAAAAATAACAATTTAGATTTGCATCTTTTACGTTGTTAAATAAAGTCCGGAACGTTGTTAAAATTTTTGAAACCTATTATAAGGGCTCCAAATATTTGGTTTTGAGGGCTCACAAGATGACAAAATCGGGTTATGAAATAGTAATCAACAAAACCCCATATCTAACTATTTTTTGTAACAGCTAAAATACCCTTCATGAATTATAAAATTAAATTTATTATCTTTTCTTTATCTTTTCATTCATAAATCATGATGAAGATGATGATCATATACAAAAAAAACTAAATCTGTTGTCTTCTCATTCTCTTTTCATTCATCAATCATGATGAAGATGATGATCATAAAAAAAAAAACCTATTATTTTTCTTTCTCTCTTCTTCTTGTCCGTCGTGATGAAGATGACGATCATAAAAAGAAAAAACTAAGAAAAACCCATCACTTATTTTTGCAAAAAACGGTTTCAATACTGTCTACGGTTGGGAAAATTCATATTTCCCAACCATAGACAGTCTACGGTTGGAAAAATTCATATTTCCCCACCGTAGACTGTCTACGGTTGGTAAAATTCATACTTCCCAACCGTAGACAGTTCAGTCTACGGTTGGGAAAATTCATATTTCCCCACCGTAGACTGTCTACGGTTGGAAAAAATCATATTTCCCAACCGTAGACAGTTCTGAAACTGTTTTTTCAAAAACCCAATTCGATCGATTCCGCTTATCCATGCATTGAAACCAATTAAATAAGATGGGTATTTTTATTTTTACCTTATTGAAGTCATTGCGGGTGGATTAAATGGTGTTAATCGATAATGAATTATTTTGAGAATTGACGATTAATCGAAGAAATAAGCAATGGAGGTGATGGGGAAGAAGAAAATGGAAGAATTAAAGGAGAGGAATGAAAATAAATTAGTTTTAGGTTTTCAATATTTAATAGGTTAAGGGTATTTTAGTATTTTACCTATGAATTAGGTCCCCTTATCTTCATTGTAGGATATTTGAATCCTTAGGAGCCCTCAAAACTCTTTTCTTGGAGCCCCTATAATAGGTTTCAAATTTTTTTATGGAAATAGAAACCATAAAATTTTCTCTAATAACATATCCTAGCATTTTTAGGGGCCACCCAAAAGGAATTAAGGGCCAACAATAAGACAAAATAGGGTCACCCAAACGTAAATTGAAGCTAGCCCTTATCTCGCGTATTTCGTAATGGCAAAATTACCCTTCCACAATCGGTAGTTAATACTACAATCGGTAGTAAAGTGTGTAACTTTAACCTCCGAATGTATTCAATTTTCAAATTTTGGTACTACCATAATAAGTAGTAAATTTAACTTCCGAATGTATATTGGCCCCAAAATGAGATTTTGCCAAAATCCTAAAATTTTCGAACTTTGGTACTACCATAATCGGTAGTAAAGTGTGTTACTTTAACCTCCAAATATACTCAATTTTCGAATTTTAGCACCACCATAATCGGTAGTAAATTTAACTTCCGAATGTATATTGACCCCAAAATGAGATTTTGCCAAAATCCTAAAATTTTCGAACTTTGGTACTACCATAATCGGTAGTAAAGTGTGTTACTTTAACCTCCGAATATACTCAATTTTCGAATATTAGTACTACCATAATCGGTAGTAAATTTAACTTCCGAATATATATTGACCCCAAAATGTGATTTTGCCAAAATCCTAAAATTTTCGAACTTTGGTGCTACCATAATCAGTAGTAAAGTGTGTTACTTTAACCTCCGAATATACTCAATTTTCGAATTTTAGCACTACCATAATCGGTAGTAAATTTAACTTCTGAAAGTATATTAGCCCCAAAATGAGATTTTGCCAAAATCCTAAAATTTTCGAACTTTAGTACTACCATTATCAGTAGTAAAGTGTGTTACTTTAACCTCCGAATATACTCAATTTTCGAATATTAGTACTACCATAATCGGTAGTAAATTTAACTTCTGAATGTATATTGGCCCCAAAATGTGATTTTGTCAAAATCCTAAAATTTCGAACTTTGGTACTACCATAATCGGTAGTAAAGTGTGTTACTTTAACCTCCAAATATACTCATTTTCGAATTTTAGTACTACCATAATCAGTAGTAAATTTAACTTCCGAATGTATATTGGCTCCAAAATGTGATTTTGCCAAAATCCTAAAATTTTCGAACTTTGGTATCACCATAATCGGTAGTAAAGTGTGTTACTTTAACCTGCGAATATACTCAATTTTCAAATTTTAGTACTACCATAATCGGTAGTAAATTGTGTTAATAAGTGATGCTTATTATCTACTGATTGTGTTCATAGCCCCAAATTCAAATTTTCAAAACTTAATAAAATTTCGAAATTTTCTACTTTCACAATCGGTAGTTAATGGTGTTCATTATCTAACGATTGTGCGTAACTTTTAGTACAAAGAAATTGAATTTTTTGAATCAAGAATAATCGGTAGATAACGATCAATTTACCTACCGATTATAGTTGATGTTCTTAAGAAACGAAGAACATCAACCATAATCGGTAGGTAAAGTAGATTATTATCTACCGATTATGTTTCTGCTAGTGTAAATCCAAGAACATCAACCATAATCGGTAGATAAAATAGATATTTATCTACCAATTATGTTTCTGCTACTGTAAATCCAAGAAATTTTCGGATCAATTTTTTGATTTCAAGTAATCAAATCCTAAATTTGAATTACAACTACTATCATCTATTCGTTTTGTTTGTTGAACTCCGTTTTTTTTTTTTTTTTTTGATGTTCTAAGTTTCAACTTTAAGGTTAATGAATTTTGGGTTTTAATTTTAAACAATCAATCAAAACATTTGTTTGATCGACGATCTTTGTTTTCAATCAAAATTAAAATGATGAAAAAAAAACTCAATGGGTAGAAAAGAAAAGAAGAAGAGGATGATATGATTATGAAAATAAAGGATATAGGTTTAGATTTAGTATAAAGGTGAAGGACAATATAGACAATTTTCTATTTTTAAGACACCCCTTAACTCCCTTCAATGGATGGGAATAAAAAGATGGCCCCTAATTCCTTTTGAGGCCCAAAAAATGCAATGTAACATATGCTTGTTGACAAGTGTTTACAAGATTATCTCAAAGGTCTTATTTTCTAGACTCAAGCTAGTTTTGCACATTCTTTCTTCTAATAATATCTTTCTTTCAATCTAATAAAAATCTTTCGAACACTGTTACCGTCTACTAGTGCATCACGCCAACTACTCTGGGTTTATGTTTGGATAGACAGTCTTTTTACTGTTTTCCATAATGTATTAGTCACTACTAAACTGATTACTTATAATTATCTTAATTGAAAATCATGTAGTTCTTCTGATAGTTAGCATAAATACGCATTTCCATCAAAAAAAAAAAAAAAAAAAGGCATAAATAAGCATTTATCGTTAAGGGGAAGGAAAAAAAACGCCCAAATAGAATGCATTATTCTATGGCCTTTCAAACCCTGTCTCAGCGACATGGAAATAACCTGTTTGGATACTAGAGCAAAAGTGTTTCCGTTTTTTCAGAAGCAGAAGTCAACAACAAAATATTTTTGTTTCACAAAAAATTTAGTTTTATGCTTTTAGATATCATCCTGAAACTGTGTACACAAATTAATTCTGACTTTTTTGCTTCCTGAAGTCAAAAAAACTTCTGAAATGGTATCCAAATAAGTTGTTAGCATTAACCATAACAACATCCATCGACATTGACTCTGTTAATTGGTGACATTTCAAAATCACCATGAACTATTCGTAATTTTAGTGGTTCATGATTATAATTTATACCAGAGTTAGAAAAAAAAAATGGTATGGTAACGGCTAGTGCCTGTAACCGTGTTAAAAAACGATGCACACGACGGATTTTAAAACCTTGATTTGTATTGACAAGAAATAAAAGAAGCAAATAAACTCTTACCGTCTTAACCATGTCCATGAGACAAGATCCCAATATATCATAAAGAGATTCCGTGTGTGATTGAGAAGGTGAGGTCTCATCTGGAACGGCCGGAACAATCAGAAGCACTAAGCCCCCGCAGACAACCTCTTCTGCACGAGCATAAAGAAAAGCGTCCATGTCCTTGGTATATTGAGCTGAATAAGCTTCAACCACTTGATGTTTAGCATTTGTATAATGGATTCTCCCTTTATTATAAGCAGGAGAACTAACATCCAACAATTCTTTTGGTACTTGAGACAACCACTGAAGCGAAGTCGTAGAGTGAGCTACATGAAGAGAGCCCTTAGGAAACAAACGGGTGTGAAATGAACCGGGCACACCGGCAGCGAAGTAACGCTTTTCCGGTGGAAGGGATACAAAAAGAGTGTTGAAATCATTTGATGCATGATCATTAAAATAGACATGATATTCAGGGGATGAACCAGATTTCCGGTATTTAGAATTAATAGCTTCGATCATGTTTTGCATAGCAATGAATGTATTTGGTCCTATAGAGCAACCCAAATCTGCTATCCTAAAAGTGTTTGATGATGGGCAAATTCCGATGTCAAGATACTTTGCAATTGCCTCCTCGATCATCGATTTGGACCTATCAACCACAAATCTCTGCCACCCACCCAAAAAAGATAAAAAAAATAAAAAACTACAATCCATCAAAATTGGAATTTGGTATGCAACGCTTAATAATACCACCATTCATTAAGAAGTTCATATTACCTGAAGAGAAGAGTTACTGGCATAGCTGTTACGACCATCTCCACCATTCATTGGAATTGCTTCAGTAGTAGCTGCTGAGCCTGAGAGTGTCTTCGAGGGTACCACATCCATCTTGCTTTGAATATGTTTCCAAGGATCTGTGACTTTGTGAGTATATAACCCATTTGAATAATTTCCTGGAACACTTGCACAATAGTGCAACTTGAAAAGCATCTAATTGACTAGTCGTATTTGTCAACAACCGGCAAACAATACTCCACATTGTCGTCGGTGGAAGACCAAGGCTGTCCCAAGTCGTTGGTGTCGTTGTTTCCTTTTTCGTCTTTTTTTTTTCTTTTTAATTCATAAATTAAGTCTCAGCAATCAGCATCCTTCTTTTCCCGTCTGTTCAATTATGGCGTTCTAAGTGGCCACGTCGTGGGGAAGCTTTACAGGACACAACTAACTTGGAATTTATCATTTATGAAGTGCTTTGCAGATGTTCGACGAAAGGGCAAGGAGAATTTTCCATAATTGGTAAGTATTTTGATCCCTCTTTTTGCTATAAACTGTTTCTGAATAGGGT
Organism: Papaver armeniacum; assembly: GCA_023531295.1. Taxonomy (NCBI): domain Eukaryota; kingdom Viridiplantae; phylum Streptophyta; class Magnoliopsida; order Ranunculales; family Papaveraceae; genus Papaver; species Papaver armeniacum. Next base: position 51,538 of record JAJJWW010009161.1, read on the forward strand.
TAATATTTGCTTCTGGTAAAAAAAGAACCATGATGTAGTCTGATAAATTGTGGGGATGACCCATGTAGTAGAATGGTAGTGAAGTGAATCAAATCAACAATCTTTTAGTTTATTTTCTTGGGAAAAACTAGCTAGGAGGCTTTATTAATCAAAGAAGAAAGAAAACAGAAAAGGAGGGGGACAGAGACCTGACCTCCAAAGAAAAGAAGAGAATGCTAAAAATGAATAGAAGATTACATTGAAGGAACTGAGTTTATAGATTGTTTACTAAAAGCCATAGTTCAATTACAAAACCTTCAGCAGTTTCTGCAATGTGAGCAAGTGAAAATTTTCATTTATAGGAAGAACTGTATTTGCTGTCAGCTCACGACTTACAAAATGCATGGTCGGTCTAGAATTTGGAGATATACGTGTGCATGCTAAAGCAAGGGTTGCTATTAACACCAATTCATCTGCAATTACTCCAGTTGGGAGAGTTAGGCGCTTGTCTAATGCATCAGCTAGAAATCGATCATGTCCTTCAGATAGTAGGTGCAAAAGGAATTCCCTGGGTGTTTCCGAATAAGACTTCCAATGCAATAACTCCGAAACTGTATATGTCACATTTTTCTGTCACCTTCATTGTAGATGCAAGCTCTGAAAACAGTAAGAGAGGAATTAATTAGATGGAATAAACTTGACATCAATCAGCTTCACGAATTAGGAATTTTTTTAGGAATTATCTAAGAGTTTAACCATCTATTTCAATAGCAAAATATTCAAGTTCAACTTGCTATTATCAGGTTAACTAAACCTTAGCATTGTTTTCATAAACCAAAGCAATCTCTAAAATCTAGTCTGTACTTCTAACTTTCATATATGTTACTCCATCTGTTTCTGCAGTTCTTTTATTTCGCAAAAGTCAATCGGCTCTGTATGAATGCAGACACCTTTATTTACTTTTTTATGTAATGACTAGAAATACTATTCTGGAATGCAGATTCTGACACACAAAGGGTTTACGTGGAGAGTAAGTGGGATTCGCCGGAAACAAGTAAGCATTAACAAAGTTATTTATATAAATGGAGAAGAATAAACGTACCTGGAGCGATGTATCCGTAGGAGCCGACTGGTACTGTCCAGTTAGATGCATCTGGTTTTAGCAACCTTGCTGTCCCGAAATCTGAGATCTTAGCTTCATATTCCGGGTTCAGTAAAATGTTACTTCCGGTTATGTCTCGGTGCACAATTGGCGGGGTGCAGTCATGGTGCAAGTAAAACAAGGCATGCACGACACCTTTGATAATTTTTATCCTCATTGACCAGTCCAACATCTTTGCCTCTATCTCGTTATACAACACATTTTCCAAACTACCCCTCTCCACATATTCATATGCCAAGAACATGCAGCCATTCATCAAAGAGAAACCGTACATTTTCACAATATTTTGGTGCCGTATGTCTGTCATTGCACGTACTTCAGACTCAAAACTCTTGTCGCGGGTAGCCTCTGAAGATGCATATTCACTGGATGATGATGATGTATCATGGAAGCGCTTTACAGCAAGAATTCTGTCATTTTGAAGTGTTGCTTTGTACACACTTCCTTGTCCACCTTTGCCTATGCAGTACTTCTCATCGAAATTCTCTGTTGCCTCTACAATATCCTTGAACCATACCGAGAATAATCTGTCACCACCTGAATCTAGGTTTTTCTCATCGAAGTCAACTTTGTGGTTACGGCGGCAGCAGAAAATTCCAAACAGAATCAGAAGAACCAGCGCTACGGCAACTGGAACAACCACTGCAATAATCAATTTCCATTTATTGGTTTTGCTGCGGTTATTGGATGATGGTGTACCACTACAAGGGCTCAAAATCTTCAACTCATTGCTGCAGAGACCTTGATTACCACCTAAGGCTTTGACAGGATCTTTTTTGAATGCGTTCACATCTGGAACTGGACCCTCGAGTGTGTTATTTGAAAGATCAATAGATGAAAGACTTAGCATACCCTGTAGAGAAGAGGGTATTGAACCAGATAGCTTGTTGTCAGAGAGGTTCAAGCTCTCCAAATTTCTTAAATTCCCAAGCTGAGGTGATATCTCTCCGTTTAGTTCGTTTTGACTGAGATCAAGATTAGACTGCAAAGCCCTCAGATTCCCAACCTGGTGCGGAATTGGTCCATTTAACTTGTTATTATTGAGTTTCAAGGATATTATGTCTTGGCAGTCTTCGATTTCTCCAGGTATAGGCCCACTGAGATTGTTTACGGACAGATCCAAATTTCGCAGACGTGCTAATTTCCCAATCTCTGTGGGTATCTTATCTGAGAACTGATTGCTGCTCAAATTTAGATTGAATATATTTGATTCTGGATTGAACATATCCACTGGAATGTGACCTGACAATTTATTTGAAGAAAGGCTAATGTCTTCCAGAGATTTTAAGCTTGCGATAACTGGTGGTATTTCACCTGATATCATGTTCTCCGATATTCTGAAGTACCCCTGGTGGTATTTCACCTGATATCATGTATTCCGATGTTCTGAAGTACCCAAGCCGGGTACACAATCCCCAGTTCGGTGACAGTTCACCCGACAACTGATTTCTACTCAAGTCAATGAATTCCAGAAGTGGGTAAACTCCAAATGCATCAGTGACTCCTTCAAGAATGTTGTCTTCGAGCCGGACTCTAGATAATTTTGTGCACATTCTCATGCTTTCAGGAATCGATCCATCTAGATTATTTCTGTTGGCTGTCTAGTATACGAGGTTCCCTCCTATGCAAATGTTTGATGGATAAAATGCAATACTGATGGAGCCTTTGATGACTCTTCTTTGAACAATGGAGCAGGCTATGTGATGAGAGACTTTACAAGTAAAGCTTCCTTTTGTGCTGCTATGGTTTTCGAAGTAGAATCTGCTGAAGAGGCTGAAGCTAGAGCTATCTGGGCGGTGTTAAAGAAAGCAGTGGAGCAGAATATTTCACATATCATTGTTGAAAGTGATGCTCAAGACCTCATCAATCGTTTTTCTTTTGGGAATTTTGATGGTGACACTACGACATATGCAATTTTTAAGACATTAAGTTATTTGCTTCTAGTTTAAAGGCTTGTATTTTCTCGTTTCAACCTAGAATTTGTAATTTTGTTGCACATGAGCTAGCTCATTGGGCAAAAAACATAAGTCAACTATGTACTGGTCTGTTCCTCCAATCTGGTTGTTGTCAGTTGTTGAGGGGGATCATTAGCCTTTTTCAAGGCCTTCGTCTAAAAAAAAAAAAGAACCACGGGTATGGATACCATGGGTGTTTCTCCTTTCACAGGCGTAGGAGTACGTGCTTTTGTTCCTGTCCAGGCAATTGGTCAAGTTGTTGATCAAAAAAGAACCAAATATTTGGAGAAGTATGCAACTCATGGCTTTGGTTTTGGGGTGCTTGCTTTTACCACCTTAGGTGAGTTTTTTTTTTTGAGTAGAAAGGTTGAATATATTGAGAAAAAATGTAAAAGGGTAGAAACCCCCATTTTAATTGTAGTTTACATTATCTGCGGTTTACGATTACTTTCCAATGGGTTACAAGATCCCTAAAAGGAGTAAATTGGAACCGTTTTTGACTTCCTCACCACTTGTAAAGTAAGAGCTTAACTTCAGTAATCACCGCATCAGCTGTTCTTGGTCTCTTATTAGCCATGACCCTCATGTTTCTTTCATCCCATATGGACCAGCATATTGCAAATATCAATAAAGGCCACAGTTTTCTGCCTCTATTCCTTCCTCTGCGAAATTTCCAAGCTTCCAATTGAGAAATAAGAGTCTCACCTTGTGCCCAGGTGACATCAGATGATTTACTGATTCTGGTTGCATCTGGCATGTGGGACATAAGTGATTTTGTATCTGGCATCCCCTTCTAAGCAAATTATCCAAAGTTGGTATGGCATTTAGAGTTGCTGACCACATAAAATACTGCACTTTTGGAGGCACAAACTTAATCCAGATGCAAGAGACTGGGATTTGAATAGGAAGTCACCTTAGGTGAGTTGGGGAATGATACTATAGAGTTTCTGAAAAGACTGTGCAATTATATGGGTAGTCATGATGCGAATGTCATAATGGGGGATTTTCTTTTTTATAGGATTGGGGTTGTCATTCAAAAAGGATTGAGGCTCAGCTTGTTGCCAGGCTCCCATCTGTAATTTTTCCTCGCCTCATTAATAAATAAAGTTATTCAAAAAAAAAAAAAAAAAAAATTTCCTTCTCTACGGTCTACACTTTTTGTACAGCCAATTTCACAAGATTTATTGTTACATATCAGTTATTACATGTCAGTCATCATTATGGCCAACTACCTAGTATAGTTTGTTCTATCAAATCAACATCAGTAGGAAGAGTAACAACTCAAGGCAATCATGACATTAAATTTCAATGATTTCACAATTGAAAACTGGTGAACACGATGCCTGCGCTAGTGTGGATAATAAAAAGAATGTGAATTTGTTTATAGCCCCATTCATGTTGTGTTAGTAAATTTGATGCCATCCGTTTCCTACTGATGAATTAACAGATGGAATGATTGATTATGTTATAAGTTGTACAAACTTAAAGAACAAGCTTGGTATATGGGCGGCAAGAAATGGTAGAGGGGCGGCAAGTGTGATAGCAATGTCCCTCTTATTGGTTAGGGGGTGTCCTATAGGGGGTGTATATTGACTAAATTACCCTTTTCACCTTAAATTGTCTAATTTACCCTTGCTTTTTTTATTGAAAAGACTGAATTGTCCTCCATCATATAAACCTAATTATGAGAAGAATCAAAATCAGTTTTTTTTTTTTTGTTTCATCTTCTCCACTTCCATTGTAACCGTAAGCACCACCTCCATTAAAGTCCGAAAATTCATCGTCTTCGATTAACCGGCGATTCGCAAAATTGATAATCGTTGATTGAAGTCTACACTATAGATGACGAATAAGAAGAAAGTTGACGAAGATTGTAGCGATTCTAATCAAGCAAATGTTCTATTAGGTGAAGAACAAAAATCTCAACTCCAAACCCTCCACCGGAGAAATTAGATGGAATGACATACATGAGGTATGTTTTGCGGAACCCATTTAGGGTTTATTTTAATTTGTTCGTTTTAATTTCAATTTCTATCAAAAATTAGGGTTTTAGGTGAAAAATCAAGTTTCCATATCCTGGGTTTTTGTTAGTTACGGTTGCAATTAGTTCCATTATGAACCGTATGTGAAGCTTTTGATGCTCGTACGGTTTGTAACAATTGAAATTTTATGAAATACCAACCGTATGTTCTTAGGTTTCAGATTTTTTTTCCAGTTACGGTTGCTAATTTCCACGGAATTACGAACCGTGTTTCTCTCTGCATGTTAAATTATTTGCTTACGGTGCCTATTTGTATGTTAGTTACCAACCGTGTATTAGGTACTGTTAATAATTGTGTACATTTGTAACCGTATATTATCCTGTGTTTGAAAACCTTGTGTCAAGTATTGTTTCGGTTGATAACGATAAGAAAGTTACCAACCGATTTGATATACGGGTTGTTTAATTATTCAGTTACGAACCGTATCCAAGATACGGTTTGACACAAAGTAAAGTTAGAAACCGTATATTATTTTGGTCACATTTTTTGGTTTGTTTGTTACATTTTGTTTGTTCAACCCTTAGGAATTCATTCAAATTATTACTTGTGTAGGAATCCTGATAGGGTGAAGAAAAAGAGAGGGAATAACTTAACTCCGATTGATCATACACCCACCCCTCGCGGTGACAAGAATTTAGGGGTAGATTATAGAGGTGTCCCCAAGAATGCGAAGAAGAAGAAGAATCAATTTGAGATTAGGCTTAGAGAACCATCTGTAGGTAACTCTGGGGCTTGAATTAGAAGGAGCTGAACCTAATGATTAAGAAATTGAAGACGTAGGAGTTAAAAAGAACCTTGAAGAAGCTGAACCTAATGAACAAGAAATTGAAGAGGTAGGAGTTGAAAAGAACCTTGAAGAAGCTGATGATAATGAAGAGGAAGAAAATCCTGATGAATCCAATGGCGAAGAAGAGGAGGATGAAGAAGGAAATGGCGAAGAAGAGGAGGATGAAGAAGGAAATGGTGAAGATGAGGAAGAAAATGATGAAGATGAGGAAGAGGAAGCAAATGATGAAGAAGGAGTACAAACAAGGGGGGGAAAATTGTTGTAGCTACAACTCCAGCTCCAGCTAAACCAAGGAAAGAAAAGAAGCCGAGAAAGGAACCCACACCAAAAGGGTTGCATATTCCTAAAGGAAAAGACCTGTTGTTGCCAAGGAAGAAGAATAAAAGACCTTGGGGCGAGGCACCAAATAAGTCCTCAATCTTCTTTTGTTATACCAATTCCTGGGCCGCAAAAGTCTGTGAGACTAGGGTATGTTTCTCTTAACACATTGTTTTGTTTTAAGTCATTTTTTTTTTTTTTTTTTTTTTTTTTTTTTTGTATTTATGTATATTTCATTAATCTCAGTTTAACAAATATGTTTGTATTGTTTTTAAGGATCATGCAAGGGCGATCAAATTGGTCAAGCATCAAAGAGCTAGTCATTGGACATTAGGTGAAGAATATGGTGATGTTCGTACTCTAGTGTCAAGTTCAGGATTAGGGCCTTGAGTTCTGAATACCCAATCAGAGTATGATAGTATAATGGTATCTGCCTTCAGGGAACGATATTGGCCAGAAAACGATACGTTTCATCTCCCATTTGGAGAGATGAAAATAATACCGGACGATGTGAAGCAAATTCTTGACATGGAAGTTGAAGGAAAATGTGTGTATGAAGGTTTTGATAACAACATGTCTTGGACTGATCTTTACATCCTTGTTGAAGAAACACTTGGGTGGGGTAAAGACGAGACCGAGATGGAGTTTATGTTGGCTGGTGGTTATGACCCTTCGGAACCAAATAAGATTAACGAGGTAAAGAAGCTGTTGTTGAAAAATTTGAGGACGAAGTTTGGAGACACCCTCAAAAAGCAATTGGCAGGTGAGGTGATAGATGACACAAGGGCTAGGCGTACAACCACATCATATTTGTTGTATTCTATTGGACCGTATTCATGCCCGATAACTCGGGAAATAAGGTGAATGTCCATTACCTATTTTTATTGAAGGATTTGAAGAAGACCAGAGAGTATTCGTGGGTTTTTATGGGTAAAAATCGTTTCTGCCGATTTCGGTAAATTCGGTTGGTGAGTGAGAAACTGGTTCAAACCCTAAAAAAATGTGCTGCACGTGAGCACTTTATAGATTCGAGAGATCAATCTGTACAAGTCCGGCCTAAACCAAGAAATGGCCGTTCCAGACTTGCTTCGGTCACAAAGTGGAGGAGAAGGGTTGATTTGGGGAGGGAAGCAAAGAAAGGTGTTGAGACCAGAATAGTTCGGGAGAGTAGTATCTCGACTTGTATCGAGAAAGTAAAAGCTTGGGAAGCTTGCAAGAGATGAAAGCTTTTGGGAGAGCTTGCAAAGTTGCCTTTTCCGAGAGTGTAGTATTTTTCTCCCGACCGAGACTTGTTGTCCGGTGGAAATAGGTAAGACCTATTTATACAAGTCGAGATTGAAACGTACTCCTGGTCTCATGAAGGAAGAGAGTAAAGGGTGAAATAATGGGAGGAGGTGGTAACCGCATGGTGTTAATGGGTGAAAACGTTTTCACCATTATTTCCTCATTTATTTGACCGCTTTATTCCTTTTCACGCTTTCTTAATGTGAGCGTAGTGTACGCTGCAAGTCGGTGGACCGCCAAACCAAAACCCCGGAAAGCATCCCCGGTTTGTGTTGATATCTCTAGTGTTGGTTGCACCTTGAGTGCAAGTGGCGCTTCTAGTGGCGCGTGTGGCATGTGCCATTGGCATGTGCGGAATGCCCTTGTTGCGGGTTGTACTTGAGCGCAAGTGGCAATGCCAGAGCTGCTAGTGGCGTGCGTGGCATGTGCCAATGGCATGTGCGGAATGCCTTGGTGGTAGGTTGTACGTTGAGTGTAAGTGGCAATGCCAGAGCTGCTAGTGGCGTGTGTGGCATGTGCCAATGGCATGTGCGGAATGCCTTGGTGGTAGGTTGCATGGTTTGCAAGTTAGGCTACCAGGCGTGTGTGTTTGTAATGTGCGGAATGCCTTGGTGGTAGGTTGCACGGTTTGCAAGTTAGGCTACCAGCGTGTGTGTTTGGCATGTGCCAATGGCATGTGCGGAATGCCTTGGTGGTAGGTTGCACGGTTTGCAAATTAGGCTACCAACGTGTGTGTTTGGCATGTGCCAATAACATGCGTGGCCGTTAGGGCCGTGGCTTTGGTAGGAAAAGCTACCAGCGAGCATGTTGGCATGTGCAATGGCATGCGTGGCCGCTGGGGCCGTGGCCTTGGTAGGAAAAGCTACCAGCGAGCATGTTGGCATGTGCCAATGTCATGCGTGGCCGTTGGGGCCGTGGCCTTGGTAGGAAAAGCTACCAATGAGCATGTTGGCATGTGCCAATGGCATTCGTGGTCAGATTAGGGCCGTGGCCTTGGTAGGAAAAGCTACCAGCGAGCATGTTGGCATGTGCCAATGGCATGCGTGGCCATTAGGGCCGTGGCTTTGGTAGGAAAAGCTACCAATGAGCATGTTGGCATGTGCCAATGGCATGCGTGGCCATTTGGGCCGTGGCCTTGGTAGGAAAAGCTACCAATGAGCATGTTGGCATGTGCCAATGGCATGCGTGGTCGCCGGGTCGTGGCCTTGGTAGGAAAAGCTACCAGCGAGCATGTTGGCATGTGCCAATGGCATGCGTGGCCGTTAGGGCCGTGGACTTGGTAGGAAAACCTACCAGCGAGCATGTTGGCATGTGCCAATGGAATGCGTGGCCATTAGGGCCGTGGCCTTGGTAGGAAAATCTACCAGCGAGCATGTTGGCATGTGCCAATGGCATAGCGGCTTGGAAATATGGCTTGTGGTACGTGTTGGCATGTGCCAATGGCACGTACGGCCATGTTGACCTAGTTGCACGTTTTGCAAGCCTAGGGCGCTATATTTGGCATGTGCAAATGGCATAGCGGCTTGGAAATATGGCTTGTGGTACGTGTTGGCATGTGCCAATGGCACGTACGGCCATGTTGACCTAGTTGCACGTTTTGCAAGCCTAGGGCGCTATATTTGGCATGTGCCAATGGCATAACGGCTTGGAAATATGGCTTGTGGTACGTGTTGGCATGTGCCAATGGCACGTACGGCCATGTTGACCTAGTTGCACGTTTTGCAAGCCTAGGGCGCTATATTTGGCATGTGCCAATGGCGTAGCGGCTTAGTTTGGCATGGTTGCCAATGAGTGCGATATGTAGTTTGGTTTTGGCGTCGGCGCCATGGTGCGCAGTGTGCGGCTTGGTTTTGGCGTCGTTTCCATGGTGCGCAGTGTGCGGCTTGGTTTGGCATCGTTGCCATGGTGCGCAGTGTGAGGCTTGGTTTTGGCGTTGTTCCCATGGTGCGCAGTGTGCGGCTTGGTTTGGCATTGCTGCCATGGTGCGCAGTGTGCGGCTTGGTTTTGGCGTCGTTGCCATGGTGCGCAGTGTGCGGCTTGGTTTGGCATCGTTGCCATGGTGCGCAGTGTGCGGCTTGGTTTTGGCGTTGTTGCCATGGTGCGCGGGTGCGGCTTGGTTTGGCATTGTTGCCATGGTGCGCAGGGTGCGGCTTGGTTTGGCATTGTTGCCATGGTGCGCGAGGATGCGGCTTGGTTTGGCATTGTTGCCATGGTGCGCAGGTGCGGCTTGGTTTGGCATTGTTGCCATGGTGCGCGTGGTGAGACTTGGTTTGGCATTGTTGCCATGGTGCGCATGGTGCGGCTTGGTTTGGCATTGTTGCCATGGTGCGCAGGGTGCGGCTTGGTTTGGCATTGTTGCCATGGTGCGCAGTATGCGGCTTGGTTTGGCATTGTTGCCATGGTGCACAGTGTGCATCTTGGTTTGGCATGGTTGCCGTGGTGCGCAGATGTGCGACTTAGTTTGGCATTGTTGCCATGGTGCTTGTGTGTGGCTTAGTTTTGGAATTAGGGTTACGTGGTCGAAAACCCTAATCTGGTATTTTGAAAAAATACCCCTATTAATTATTTACACCCGAGTTAAATGCTCTTAATTAATGTGTTGCGGGTAACACTAGGTCATGGGGTTTTACGATTTTACCCCTTGTTTAAAAACCACCATCAACATTAAGTCCCCCGCTTAGCTCGGAGCAGGGCTTTGTTGCGAGGTAAGCATAAGATGGTGACAGGACTATCAACAACAAACCGTAAAGAGAATTGAGGGGCTTGTCGACCTTTTATAAATAGGATTTGGGATCCTTGCCTCGGGAGTTTTGCACAAATAGGAAGGCTGGCACAATTGGTGGGGCCAAGTGCGCCTGGGCGACGTTGGGAAGTTGCGTGAAACTGGGAAACTGAGTGTGCTAGCTGGTGGGACCGGCGCAAGGTGTGGAAGCTGTGCGTGCTTGCAGGCGTGACTTGATGGGATCGGTGTGAACAGGGAGGGAGTAGGTGTTTCTACAGATAACAAAGTTTCCTTATTTTTCCTTTCCTTCACGCGCGGCTTCGATTAGGGCATCGTTCATGCCAAAAAATCTGGAAGCGTTATGTCCCTCATTGCTTCCTTTCCTTTTTAAAGGTTCTCAGATTCAAACCCAACGCAATCGCATCATCTCCTCGTTTGAGAAAGGTTCTTCTTGTTGAATTTCTCTCTTTGTCATGTCACGCGTGATTCGAATCATCTTCTAACCAGTCAGGTTCTCCGGATGAAGGCGCGAGGTCTGACTCTTGCATGAGCATCCCAACAAAGGTTATTAGGGTTAAGAAAATCATACCGGTATGTTTTCTTCTTCTTTGTGGACTGACGTACACTTTAACGCCGCTTGTTGTATAAATGGAAAATTTCCCTTTGTGCCGAGATATCCTGTTGGAGCATGCGTCGTTGTTATCGACGAGGATGACCTAGTCGTTCCCCTTCCTTCGAATCCGTCCTTGTTGACTGCCGCAGACTTGGAGGACGCTGATTTAGGGATCTATCTTACGAAATGGGATGCAGCGAGAAGTCCCCAGTCATACTTCGGTTTGAGATGATGGAATGTATGAATACGTGAATGTAACCTTCTGGCGTGCTTTTGGAGTTTTAGGTGCACATGTACGGATTCATGTTGAGAAATTCCCGTGGCTCATAAAACCTCGATAGTGATGATGTTGAAATCGGTAATAACCTGGTTGAGGGGAGTGAAAGCATCTTACGCCGGTGGTCTCCATGCATGACCTACTTTCATTATATCGCCTTGAATCCCCCTCCACGGGATTTGATATAAGCCTATCGTACTCTTCTCGGATGTGACACTGGGATGCTCGTAAATTACATGATGACATATTCGGATAGTGCAGGCTCGGGATCCTCCGCAGCCTCGTAAAGTGTTGAAGGCGTCTTCTATACGAGAGGTGATGATGTTCTTGCGCTGCACCCTTGAAGAGTAGAGGACCTTGTTGTGGGTACATATTTTTGGTGGACTGTTCTTCGTAGCTTTGACAGTGAAGGGATCCCATGTATATCTCCCGTCCTCAAGTATGGTTTACGTGTTTCCATCCTTGTAGTAATTGCTATCTGCGGTGAAGCTCTCGGGCCGGGGAGTGTGGCGGCATGACCCTTTGCAGGAAGGAGTGGCGTTGAAGCGAACGTTGATGCGAAGCCGCCGGAGAACGTTGATGTGTAGCTACTTGGAGAGAACGTTGATGCGGAGCTATACGGAGAGAACGTTGAAACAACGTCTTGCAACTCTCGAGCCTTGACGGTTACCATTTTGAAGTCGGAGACCGCGTCACGTTCATCAAACTCGACATCCCTCAAGAGAACAGAGGTTAGAGTCCCCGGTTCCATCTATCGATCGTGCTTCCTATGAGAGGTTGGGGTTTGGGAATGGCTTCCCTGGATGGAAACGCCTGCTTTCCTGATGTAGTGCAGTTGAGGGGTGCAAATATGTCTTGACGCTACGCCTTGGAGAAACATAGAATCTCATACAACTGTTTCATCATAGACTGTACGACTTTGTGGGCGAATTTCCCATTGTGCGGGTCTTGAAGAGGGAAGGGTCTCCGTGAACTCAGGAGAGTTGTTGATTTCCCTTGCTTTCAATTTTGGAGAAGTCTTTGCTGATCTTCACGTGTGACGAAATTGGATTGCTTATCCCCTTCTACTGGTCGCTCAAGAGCAACGCGAGCCTCTTCATCTATAAACGCGCGTCCCGTCAAGTATCTTTTGTCTTTTCATCAAATCAACAGCGCTACAAGGAGGTCGGCTTCTTCCGGATCTTCCAGTATCTTGCCCTGATGGTGGAGTAGCGTCTCCGGTGACGGTTGGAGCTTCCATGCTTGAAGAACCGTTGGGGTGGCGGAAGTGGCTCTAGTTCGTGATCGTAAGTGTATCGTGCAGAGATGACACGTTTTGATCACGAAGTCCGGAGCCATGGCGTGGTTTCGAAGGGCGAGGATGGTCCGGGAAGGGCGCAAGATGTTAGCGCCGGAAGGATGCGAATCGTTAGCACAGAGTGTGGTATCTGCGGGCTGGCATGCGCGTGCGGCATGTGTGCCGTGCAAGCGCGTCTGGCAAGCGCTTCTGGAAAACGCTTCGGGCAAGCGCTGGCATGCGCGTCCTGGCAAGCGCGTCCAGGTAAGCGCATCCGGAAACGCGTCCGGTAGGCGCCGGATCGTCTTGGAATAGGCGCCGACTTGGATTTCGGTATGGTGTGGACCATTGGCTTGGCACGGTCTTTGGCTTGGCGTGGCTTGGACTTGTTCTGCGGGCCCAGCTTGCCTTTTCCCATACGTAGCTCAAACAGAAATCCTTTCCTTATTCAAATTCAAAAAGTGTTATGCTTATGAAATGGGTTGGCTCCCCTTTTTACCTCGTATCTTTGTTATCACGTCATGGTGTTAGCGGTGAGCGCGGTAGTGACAAAGTGGGCAAGCATATCCCTGCCTATGTACTCCAGCGTTTCTCTTTCAATTTGTTTTATTGTTTTCTTGTCTTTGGTGTAAACCGTAGCCATAGGTATGCCTTTCACAAACTTGTGGAAATACTTCATCATAAATAATTCTTCAAATGTCACCGTAGTAACGTCTCGCTAATAGTGACAGGTAATTGTTATTGTGCAAAGTAGGTATGTACGGGTAGGTGATTTTTTTTTTTGAAAGGCAAACAAAGCGCACGGTTTATGGTTTTTGTCTTCCGGATTTCTTGGGTTGATAGATAAATGTTAGCTTTTGAGGATATTGGATTATTTCTCGGGATGAATGGTTTTGATAAAATGACTCTGATTATGTTTTGGGAAAGGAATATTGCTTTTATGAAAGTGTGTGCTAGCAATAGGCACAATACTCAGTAGTATGACGGTTTTACTAAGAGCCTAAAAAACAGATCGTATGTCTTGCGCAGTCTAAATTTACTCACTTCATAGGTTTTTGTGAACACGCCCCTCTCCATGTAAAAGGCGGCTTTGCTGGTAGCATCGTCAAAGCAAGTCCCCAATCGTTGATAGCATCTTGGCGAGTCCCTAGTTTTCTCGTGTAGTTTTTGCAACCGGTAACCGGTCGTCGGTAGTTGAGTCGGATCGAGTGGTAGCATCTTGACAAGTCCCCGTTTCTTGTGTAGTTTTTATAACTAGTAACCGGTCGTCTCGGTAGTTGCGTCGGAGTGAGTCGCCTTCCCCTACCATCTTGACATCCTGGTCGAAGAACGAGATCGACAATGATCGACATTGTAGCCGATAGATCAATCCTCCCGCTGTGGTCGCCAATTGTTTATGGGTAAAAATCGTTTCTGCCGATTTCGGTAAATTCGGTTGGTGAGTGAGAAACTTGTTCAAACCCTAAACAAATTTGCTGCACGTGAGCACTTTATAGATTCGAGAGATCAATCTGTACAAGTCCGGCCTAAACCAAGAAATGGCCGTTCCAGACTTGCTTCGGTCACAAAGTGGAGGAGAAGGGTTGATTTGGGGAGGGAAGCAAAGAAAGGTGTTGAGACCAGAATAATTCCGGGAGATTAGTATCTCGACTTGTATCATAAAGTAAAAGCTTGGGAAGCTTGCAAGAGATGAAAGCTTTTGGGAGAGCTTGCAAAGTTGCCTTTTCTCGAGAGTGTAGTATTTTTCTCCGACCGAGACTTGTTGTCTGGTGGAAATAGGTAAGACCTATTTATACAAGTCGAGATTGAAACGTACCCTGGTCTCATGAAGGAAGAGAGTAAAAGGTGAAATAATGGGAGGAGGTGGTAACCGCATGGTGTTAATGGGTGAAAACGTTTTCACCATTATTTCCTCATTTAGTTGACCGCTTTATTCCTTTTCATGCTTTCTTAATGTGAGCATAGTGTACGCTGCAAGCTGTGACCGCCAAACCAAAACCCTGGAAAGCATCCCCCAGTTTGTGTTGATATCTCGAGTGTTGGTTGCACCTTGAGTGCAAGTGGCGCTGCTAGTGGCGCGTGTGGCATGTGCCATTGGCATGTGCGGAATTCCCTTGTTGCGGGTTGTACTTCGAGCGCAAGTGGCAATGCCAGAGCTGCTAGTGGCGTGCGTGGCATGTGCGGAATGCCTTGGTGGTAGGTTGTACGTTGAGTGTAAGTGGCAATGCCAAAGCTGCTAGTGGCGTGTGTGGCATGTGCCAATGGCATGTGCGGAATGCCTTGGTGGTAGGTTGCATGGTTTGCAAGTTAGGCTACCAGCGTGTGTGTTTGGCATGTACCAATGGCATGTGCGGAATGCCTTGGTGGTAGGTTGCACGGTTTGCAAGTTAGGCTACCAGCGTGTGTGTTTGGCATGTGCCAATGGCATGTGCGGAATGCCTTGGTGGTAGGTTGCACGGTTTGCAAGTTAGGCTACCGAGCGTGTGTGTTTGGCATGTGCCAATAACATGCGTGGCCGTTAGGGCCGTGGCTTTAGTAGGAAAAGCTACCGGCGAGCATGTTGGCATGTGCAATGGCATGCGTGGTCACTGGGGCCGTGGCCTTGGTAGGAAAAGCTACCAATGAGCATGTTGGCATGTGCCAATGGCATGCGTGGCCGTGGGGCCGTGGCCTTGGTAGGAAAAGCTACCGGCAATGAGCATGTTGGCATGTGCCAATGGCATGTGTGGCCGTTAGGGCCGTGGCCTTGGTAGGAAAAGCTACCGGCGAGCATGTTGGCATGTGCCAATGGCATGCGTGGCCATTAGGGCCGTGGCCTTGGTAGGAAAAGCTACCAATGCGAGCATGTTGGCATGTGCCAATGGCATGCGTGGCCATTAGGGCCGTGGCTTTGGTAGGAAAAGCTACCAATGAGCATGTTGGCATGTGCCAATGGCATGCGTGGTCACGGGCCGTGGCCTTGGTAGGAAAAGCTACCAGTGAGCATGTTGGCATGTGCCAATGGCATGCGTGGCCGTTAGGGCCGTGGCCTTGGTAGGAAAACCTACCAGCGAGCATGTTGGCATGTGCCAATGGCATAGCGGCTTGGAAATATGGCTTGTGGTACGTGTTGGCATGTGCCAATGGCACGTACGGCCATGTTGACCTAGTTGCACGTTTTGCAAGCCTAGGGCGCTATATTTGGCATGTGCCAATGGCATAGCGGCTTGGAAATATGGCTTGTGGTACGTGTTGGCATGTGCCAATGGCACGTACGGCCATGTTGACCTAGTTGCACGTTTTGCAAGCCTAGGGCGCTATATTTGGCATGTGCCAATGGCATAGCGGCTTGGAAATATGGCTTGTGGTACATGTTGGCATGTGCCAATGGCACGTACGGCCATGTTGACCTAGTTGCACGTTTTGCAAGCCTAGGGCGCTATATTTGGCATTTGCCAATGGCGTAGCGGCTTAGTTTGGCATGGTTGCCAATGAGTGCGATATGTAGTTTGGTTTTGGCGTCGCTGCCATGGTGCGCAGTGTGCGGCTTGGTTTTGGCGTCGCTGCCATGGTGCGCAGTGTGCGGCTTGGTTTGGCATCGTTGCCATGGTGCGCAGTGTGCGGCTTGGTTTTGGCGTTGTTGCCATGGTGCGCAGTTTGCGGCTTGGTTTGGCATTGTTGCCATGGTGCGCAGTATGCGGCTTGGTTTGGCATTGTTGCCATGGTGCGCAGTGTGCGGCTTGGTTTGGCATTGTTTCCATGGTGCGCAGGGTGCGGCTTGGTTTGGCATTGTTGCCATGGTGCGCAGGGTGCGGCTTTTGGTTTGGCATTGTCGCCATGGTGCGCAGTATGCGGCTTGGTTTGGCATTGTCGCCATGGTGCGCAAGGTGCGGCTTGGTTTGGCATTGTTGCCATGGTGCGCAGGATGCGGCTTGGTTTGGCATTGTTGCCATGGTGCGCAGTATGCGGCTTGGTTTGGCATTGTTGCCATGGTGCGCAGGGTGCGGCTTGGTTTGGCATTGTTGCCATGGTGCGCGAAGATGCGGCTTGGTTTGGCATTGTTGCCATGGTGCGAAGTATGCGGCTTGGTTTGGCATTGTTTCCATGGTGCGCAGTGTGCGGCTTGGTTTGGCATGGTTGCCGTGGTGCGCAGTGTGCGACTTAGTTTGGCATTGTTGCCATGGTGCGCAGTGTGCGGCTTAGTTTTGGAATTAGGGTTCAGTGTGTCGAAAACCCTAATCTCGGTATTTTGAAAAAATACCCCTATTAATTATTTACACCGAGTTAAATGCTCTTAATTAATGTGTTGCGGGTAACACTAGGTCATGGGGTTTTACGATTTTACCCCTTGTTTAAAAACCACCATCAACAGTGGGGCACCGCCACGCTTGGATATCTACTTGAAAGTCTAAGAAAGGCCTCGAGGGCTGGAGCTACTGAAATTGCTGGGAATGTTGCGCTTCTAATGGTAAGTTTGGTTACATCTTATCATTTTTTTTATTTTATGATTGTTTGTTATATTTATCTTTTGTATTCATGTCCCAGTTGCTTAAATTGTTTTATATTTTTCTAGGCATGGGTGTATGACCACTTTCCGAGCTTGAGACCTCCTAATGAACAGGAAGAAGAAGATGATAGACCTACGGAAAGAAGTTTATATTCACCGGTAGACAAAAAGGAACAAAGAAAAGAGGCTCATTCAAGTGAGGCAGGAAATAGATGCTTTCACTGTTGAAGATGTTATCTTTGACCCTTATTTGAGGATTCAAAATGGATTTGATGTTCGTCAGTTCACACATATCTCAGGCTACAACGGACCATTGTATCATGCCACAGGTTATGTTATGACCAATCCTCGTCGAACTCTACGCCAAATTGCTCATATTCAAGAAAAGGTCGTTAAGGAAAAATTCAAATTATCCAAGGATGGATCCGAGACAAGAGGCCCCACCATTGTACTCAACTACCGCCCAACTCCGACGATTGATGTTTGGAACAACCGCCATCAACAAGAATACCAACTCCAAGCGGGAGAGGCAACGACTTGTAACAACACGAAAGAACCTGTTGATGATTACATAGATTGGTATTATCATTTTGGTCATCCACATGTGATTAATAATGATCCGGAGGCCCAGCCACTTATTCAAAAGGCAATAGAAAAAATGAAGGCTGCCGAGGAGAGCAAAGAGACAAAGGGACTATTTGGTATGACTTGGAGGAAACTATATTTCATGACGGTACGTAACTTTGTTATCCTCATGACTTGGAATTTAAATCTAATTTATATTTCTTGGGTTATGGAATAATCTCTTAAGACTCTTTTTAATGTGTTAATAGAAAGAGCGAGGACAACAGTTGGAAAATAGTATCACTTCATGCATCCGTGCTAATGGTGTGATTAACGCTCCTCAACAAAGGACCTTATAAGAGCAAATAAGGAACATGCATGATCCAACCAAGAAAGAATTGTATGAGGGGTTGGTCACGGAAGAAAGAGGCTTAAAGAGGGGCAGAAAGTCCATTGGAGGTGCGAGTACTAGCCATAGTCAGCCGTCATCTAGCAGCGAAGAGACGCCTTTGGAAGAGGATGTGCATGGTGTGGGTACTAGCCAAAGAGGTGGTCGTGGTCGCGGTGGTCTCCGTGATGGTCTTCGCACTCGTGGTGGTGGTACCACCAACAAAAGAGGTCATGGTCCTCGTGGTTAATTATGGTTATGTGACATTTGATAGCAGGACAACTTCTTATTTCTTAGCTTTGTGTGGTTGTTTTTAGTTTATGGATATTATCAAGAACTAATGGTTGTGTGGTTAGTTTTTAGCTTATGGATATTATCACGAACATGTTATGAATTGTGTGGTTATGGATTTTAGCTTATGAATTACTTGGAATGAATTAACATGTTATCAACTGTGTGGTTAGTTACTAGGAATGAATTAAAATTGAGATTTTTTGAAGTTATTCTATGTGTTACGGTTGGTAAAGGAAAATTAGAAACCGTACGCTAGTTACGAATGATAACGACAAATCCTTAAGAAACCGTATGCTAGTTACGGTTTGTAATGAAGCAAAGTTATAAACCTTACATTACTCTGTAACTTCCCGAGTTAGAGAGCTCATACTTACGGTTGGTAAATATAAATCTAACGAACCGTAACTCTGGTATAAATAAATTTTGCAGAGTTACGGTAGGTACTTGTGCTTCAGAAAGGAACCGTAACTCTGAGATATGCAATTTCTACAGAGTTACGGTTGGTAATTATACAATCATTACAAACCGCAACTCTGATGCAAAATAAATTATCTGATCTACGGTTTGAAACTATATTTTAATTACCAACCGTAAATTATTTATTTCTTGGGTATTCATGAGCTTATCCACTGATTTGTCATTGGTTGATTTGAAAATATAGTCGTTGAAACCTTCAACGACTTTATTTTCAAAAAATATGTAACACCCCGTGTTTTTAGCATGGCGCATGCTAAAAGATGCGCCATTTACTTGTGATGAAGCTTCATCCAAAGCTTCATTTGCGGGGTGAGATGCATTTGGCCCTAGGCCATATCTGGTGCCAAGTAAGGCACATCGCATATGCATATTGGCTAAGGCCAATATGGCATTGGTTGGAAGCTATATTGGCCAACAGCCAATCTTGCATCAAATGATGCATTAGGTAAGTTGGGTAGATGACCTTGAAAATGTACGGCCAACATGGATGGACATCGGGTTGGCAGTGGACGGACATCGGGTTGGCAGTGGACGACGAACATGGTCGGACATCGGGTTGGCAGTGGACGGCCAACATGGCGGACATCGGGTTAAAGTGGACGGCCAACATGGCGGACAGTGGAACTGGCATGTGAGCCAGGACTGAATGTACAGCCATCTTGGCCGGTTATTCAGGAAAAATACATGGCAACGGCCATGAATAGTAAACGTGGAGTTGATGAAATATTTTTGGTCTCCTTTCCATACTCGTAAAATTCCATTAAGACATATATAGGGAGGGGTAGTTGGTTGAAGGTGCATATGAGGACTATGTACCAAGTAAGCTTCATAGCTTTGCCGGAACGGTATGAATGATGCTCAGGACTCATTCTTAGTCGCTCAGCCTTACGAATGGAGCATATGATGTTGAGGCATAACTATGCCATTCCACGGTTTCGATGATGCATCACTTTGATGTATTTGACGGAACGGCCTATACGGACTAGGGCATTACCACTATTGCTTGGCCACGGCCTAGCAAACGAATTGGAATAAGTTGCTTGTCCCTTCGTGTATGAACTATGGTCTGTGCTTGATCCCTTTAGAGTAGGAAAGGGTACGTAGGCGCCCGAAATGAGTTGCGGCATTGCCGGTCCAAAGACGTTGGCCCTCATATCATCTAAGCTCAGAGCTCGAATCAAGAGATGATGTGGCCAGACTTGATGAGGCTTAGTTGCATTCCAGTAAGTGGATGCTCATACTTCCTATCAAGTTATAAAGAGTTGGTAAGCGAGGTAACGTAGGAAATGACAAGGGCTTGGTGCGGCCTACTTCAAAGTCCAAGGATTATGCCTGGACAATGACGATTTCTCGGCCTAGCTAGGAAATTGGTGATGAATTCCCTACGTAAAGGCAAAGCCAGATGCATGAAAAATGCATTGGCATTGGCCTTATGGCCTTAAACCCTTTTGCGGGACAAGGGTAAGTTGGAACGGTGTGGAGGCTAAGTTAGATGCGTCATGCTCCACGAGCATGCTTGCAAGGGCGAATGGAAGTGCATTTGCCTATCCCTAAGGCCCGGATCGTAGCTTCATCATGGCGCATCGGGGGAGTTACGGCCTGCGGGGCAACGCGCCAAAGGCGTAATTTTCCATCCGTCACGATTGGTATCGAGCAAGTTCCGAGATAACTCTTGGACTGTGCGGAGTGGACTTGTCCACAAGTATTTTCCTTAACGGAAAACTTAAAGTTGGGGATTAGGCCAACTTCTGCGTGGGAAAGAGTTTGTAACTGCTGGGTCAGTTACTTTGAAAATCGAGTTGAGCTTGTATAAGTACTGTGAGTTTGCCAGGCCTCTGTGGCACCCCGCTTACGAGCATCCGAAAGACCGTCAAGGACGGTGGGTAGACAATGGGACTGATCATCCCCACACGTTGGCACTGGCCAAGGGTGTGCGTTGTCAGGCCCGGCTAGCATCCCACTTATGAATGGCAACCCGGTAAATCCGTCGGGACGGTGGCTTGCATCCAACTTCACTGGCATTAGAGATTGGTCCTCACAGTGTTGCGTTGAGTTTTGCTTTGTCATTCAATGAAATCTTTCAACTTGTGAACGTTAGGGATTCCTGGGTGGTAGTATGGGATGCTATCTAGGATACCTTGTCGAGCTATCCTCTTGGCACTGGCCAATTGCGATTCTTGGTTTTGTTGTGGACACTTTTTGGATTCCCGGGCAGGTGGTATGGGACATGTGCTCAGAAGGTCTAAATTATTGTTCATGAAAACTTGAAGAAACCCGTGATTTCTGAGCATTTGGTATGGGACTTTTGCTCAGGAAATCCAACTCGAAGAGATTGTCCACAATAGTTTTGGTTTTGAATTTTGGGACGAAATTCTTTTGAAGGGTGTGATAATGTAACACCCCGTGTTTTTAGCATGGCGCATGCTAAAAGATGCGTCATTTACTTGTGATGAAGCTTCATCCAAAGCTTCATTTGCGTGGTGAGATGCATTTGGTCCTAGGCCATTTCTGGTGCCAAGTAAGGCACATCGCATATGCATATTCGCTAAGGCCAATATGGCATTGGTTGGAAGCTATATTGGCCAAGAGCCAATATGGCATCAAATGATGCATTAGGTCAGTTGGGTAGACGACCTTGAAAATATACGGCCAACATGGCTGGACAACGGGTTGGCAGTGGACGTCCAACATGGCCGGACATCAGGTTGGTAGTGGACGGCGAACATGGTCGGACATCGGGTTGGCAGTGGACGGCCAACATGGCCGGACATCGGGTTGGCAGTGGACGGCCAACATGGCCGGACAGTGGA
This sequence comes from Papaver armeniacum, assembly GCA_023531295.1. Lineage (NCBI taxonomy): Eukaryota > Viridiplantae > Streptophyta > Magnoliopsida > Ranunculales > Papaveraceae > Papaver > Papaver armeniacum. Next base: position 72,972 of record JAJJWW010009161.1, read on the forward strand.
ACTGGCATGTGAGCCAGGACTGAATGTACAGCCATCTTGGCCGGTTATTCAGGAAAAATACATGGCAACGGCCATGAATAGTAAACGGGGAGTTGATGAAATATTTTTGGTCCCCTTTCCATACTTGTAGAAATTCCATTAAGACATATATAGGGAGGGGTAGTTGGTTGAAGGTGCATATGCGGACTATGTACCAAGTAAGCTTCATAGCTTGGTTTTAACGGTATGAATGATGCTCGTGCCTCATTCTTAGTCGCGCTTGACTTTACGAATGGAGCATATGATGTTGAGGCATCACTATGCCATTCCACGGACTCGATGATGCATCACTTGGATGTATTTGACGGAACGGCCTATACGGAATAGGGCATTACCACTATTGCTTGGCCACGGCCAAGCAAACGAATTGGAATAATTTGCTTGTCCCTTCGTGGATGAACTACGGTCTGTGCTTGATCCCTTTAGAGTAGGGAAGGGTATGTAGGCAGCCGCAATGAGTTGCAGCATTGCCGATCCAGCACGTTGGCCCCTCATATCATCTAAGCTCGGTAGCTCAACGCAAGAGATGATTGTGTCCAGACTTGATGATGCTTAGTTGCATGCCAGTAAGTGGATGCTCATACTTCCTATCAAGTTATAAAGAGTTGGTAAGCGAGGTAACGTAGGAAATGGCAAGGGCTTGGTGCGGCCTATGCCAATGTCCAAGGCTTATGCCTGGACAATGATGGTTGCTCAGCTAGCTAGGAAATTCAGTGATGAATTCCCTACGTAAAGGCAAAGCCAGAGATGCATGAAAAATGCATTGACATTGGCCTTATGGCCTTAAACCCTTTTGCGAGACAAGGGTAAGTTGGAATGGTATGGAGGATAAGTTAGCTGCGTCATGCTCCACGAGCATGCTTGCAAGGGAAAATGGACGTGCATTTGCCTATCCCTAAGGCCCGGATCGTAGCTTCATCATGGCGCATCGGGGGAGTTACGGCCTGCGGGGCAACGCGCCAAAGGCGTAATTTTCCGGTCTGTCACAAAATAGATCCGTTATATAATAAAAAACAAAAAAATTGTAATATATATATGATTATCCTCCTCAATAGAAGTTACACCTCCACATGAATCAACTCTTACCTTAAACTAGATTATGGCTCCAAACCCTGAATTTACATTGGAAGAAGATTTATGTATTTGCCACAACTTTGTTTTGTGCTATCCAAAAAGAGGAGAAGAACGACGCCGATGTGGTTTTGTGAGTACAAGTTATTTGAGAACTCTTTTTCCAAACTTTTGCTCCGAAACAGGTAACCCTAATAACCGCGATGGAATAATGTTGTATGTTCGATATGGAACTATTGGGGATAACGTTCAAGAATTTATGGCATTAGTTCGTATTATGGGTGAAATACGATTAAGGGGTCAAACTGACGCTGAAGTTTTAGAGAGCTCTATTCAAGAATGGAGACGATGGAAAAGGTCGAGTTTTCAATACTTACCTCATTTCAACATCCTTAAAGACTTCTATCACACTCGTAGGCCTGAATATTAGTAATGGTTTAATGGTTGTAATGTTGGTTTAGTAATGAAGATGGTTCAATGGTTTTAATTGACTTATATTTGTTTGGCTTGTGTTTCAGTGTTAGTTACGGTTTGTAACTATATTATCATTAACAACCGGAACTAACAATGGATGGTACAATGTGGTTCTAAGCATACTTACGGTTCGTAAGTATGTTATTGTTACCAACCGTAATATACACTGATACCTTGATTTCCACTCAAATTAGCCAATCAAATAGATATGTTTGTGAACAAAATACTTCATATATTATCTAATCAAATAGACATGATATTGTCACTTTTAATCATATCACATTTAGTCAAAATACCAAAATATAAATTATAAAATGGGCTTCACCAAGACTTGAAAAAATTTAAGCATCCCCTTCATCATCGGTCATAACTACGAATTGCTTCGGCATAGACAACATTATGGCCTTCCATAATTCAATCCTTTTCTCAAATCGATTGCACCAAGTCTTGGGTAGTTCACCGTCACAACCAAATTCCCTCCACAATGGAGGTAATGGACTTCCTTCATGCAATCGGAGGCCGATGTAATGATTTCCTTCCACGTGCCCCAGGACAACAGTTTTTTTTATTGACAAGTCTTCGTCAAACGGTATTCTTGTTGGTGCAAATGTAGTGCTCATGTCTCTGGAGATTAAATGAATGACGCAATTGAATGCGTTAGCGAGTAGTTGGCCACATATAGGCATGCGCATCCAATATTGGCTTGTCAAACATATATTGCCGGTTAACCGCCTTTCCATTTCCTTGAAGCTCTCATTTAACACCTCATCAGTTTCGTTTCTTTCAACTCTCATCATCGGCTTATAGAAGTCGCGGTAACCACGTAGTTCCATTAAGCATTTTTGCCTTACGTAAGTAACTTGGTCACAATCCCACCCTATCGCGTCTTCAAAGGGACCAAGTTGATCCACGTAGACGTGGTAACCACAATTCCCATCACCATGAACATCCTCCGTAGCCTTGATATAACCACGAATATAGTTGGGGAAAAAACGAAGGTAATATTCATAGAGAATGTAATGGTTCCGGCTATATCGACCATTCTTGTCTCTAGGTGGTGGTTTAGGCACTCCTTTTAGATGAATCGTCTCCTTCTCCTTCTCCTTTTCAACCATCAGACTATTTCCATTGTTCCTTGCTAATTGTTTAACACCAACTTTACCAATAAGTCTTTTTATTGAACTATCTTGGGAGGAAACCTCGAGTCCGACATAGGAACCTTGATCTTTACGACCATTTCCTTGAACAACAACTTTGCTTCTTTCTTGTTGTTTAGAGCGAAAAACCGGACCTTTTCCTTTAACATCAATTTTGCTTGTTGCACTTTCTTGAGTAGGAAGCTCGATACATTTTTGTTGTACATTTCGACGGCTTGGTTCTCCTTTATCCGCTTGACCTCTTTTTCGTTTGTTTCTACCTTGAACATCATCCTCTTCCATCTCATCCTCCGCTTCATATTCATTTCTCAACCATTCATAACCACAAAGATCTCTTTTCTTTGATTCTTCCGCCAATTCTCTTGCTTTTGTATTTCCTACGTACCTCTTTTTTTTGGTAGGAGGCCTCCCCTTACCCTTCCCCTTTGGTGGTTCCTTGATATCATACCTAAGTTGTGGATATACGAAATCTCTCAAGTTACTCAACCATATTTTCCTTTGTCCTTGGCTTAGTGTAGCATATTTCTCGGCTAGATCTTTTCCAACCTCGGTATCGGCAAACGTTCCTCCAAATTGTGGATCAAAAATTGTTTCATGGAATGTTAATTGTTGCCAAAAGGGATCAACATCTTGAATCGGGATCACTTTCTCTTGATATGCTGCTATAACATGCCGACATGGGAGTCCCAAACTTGTCATGTTTGGACAAACACACTCTTCTTCATAATCCCCCAATTCATAATGTTGTACTTCATACATTATCTTCTCAATTGCTTTGTGCGAAACTTGATGTGTAATTCCCCTTAGCCACTCATTGTCTATCCATCTAGTGTGTTGTTTACTTCGGCTTTTTTCAAAAGACTCCGTAACTCTATCGTGATCACGGAGGAAATACGAATGCATGGCTTCAAATAACGTAACTAACCCACCATTACAACTATGAAGTTTCTTCTTCAACCGGTTGTGAGATGACTCCGCCGTACTTGTAGATTGGTTGTATAGTGCCTATATTGGTTAGTGAACTCCGATACGAACTTCTCTTTGTAGGGATCCAACCAATTATCAAACAAATACTTCACAACACTTGGATAACCTCTTTTCCAATGAGCCACTAACATACGAGCTTTATTCTCATATTCATCCACGGTGATAGAATAGGTCAAGGCTCTCCACTCCGTTTTGAAACTTTCCCATTTTAGTTCCGCCAAATTGTCATCCTTCTTAAATTTCTCTTTGGCCTCATCTTGTTTATGTAACAGTAGTTTCTTTATTCTATCAATTTCTCTTTTTCGGGTTGGACGGACAAGGCGCATGCACTTAGTTTCAATACTTTTCCACAAGTGGAACGTGCAAAGAAGGTTATGAGCTTCCGGGAAAACCCTCCTTATTGCATTCAACAAAGCTTGCTCCTTGTCGGTAATAATCACCTTTGGAGTATATCCCTCTACGTAGAATAACTTCACTTGTTCTAGTGCCCACACATAGCTCTCTTCGAGCTCATCTTTCAAGAAGCAAAAACCAACACTAAAAGGAGCCTTGGTAGAAGTTTGCCCGACAACGTTCAACAACGGCATCTCAAACTTGTTGGTTTTGTATGTGCAATCCATTAGAAGCACTTGATGAGAGCACCGTGCCAACTTCACAAACTCAGGATTATCCAATAAAAGATGTCTTATTCGTCATTTCTCATCATCATCGTGGAAAACCGAGTAATTATGCAACTCCCCCAAATTCCTTAATTGTTGCATTTCGTTCCTTTGTTCCCATTTCTTAGCCTTCAATTTTTTTCTTGCATTGTAGATGTTATCCAAAGTAGAAGCTTTTTGTGGGTTTCTTTCCTTTAAGTGAGCGAGGATACCAACAGGCTTCATACTAATTTGTGTCAGTGATTCTACGATCTTCTCTTCTTCTTCTTCGGTAAGGCGTCCAACATAAGCGTGCGATAGCAAACTCTCCGGTATAGGGTGGTTATGACTACCACATACAACTTTCTCCAAAAACCACCTTTTTGCCGCGTTCTTTTTAAACTGAAGCTTGAAGGGGCATCGGGTCTTTTTACTGAAAGTAGTATTCTTCCTCTTTATCTTTGCTACTTGCAAGGCATCCTTTTTTGCGTGAGTTCTATGTTGTCCACTACACTCGCAAACCATTTGAAAGGAACGATCACTAGTGGTACCATTACAAACTATGATACACATAATCAACTTTCCTCGTTCTCTAGCCCACTTCTTTGCATCGTCTTTCTCCTTCCATGTCTCCTCGGTTAAATAGTGAGAGCTAGAATCTTTGGTGAGAAGTTCATTTGCTAAAGGTTGGTCATCCATTATAGGAGGTACATCAACGACCTGGACAAAAATATACCAACATTAGTCTAAACGAGGAAATAAAACGAAAACATATATTAATATACGGTTGGTAACGAAAGAGAATAAACAAACCGTAAAACAGTTACGATTGGTAACTGTCATCCTCCAACATATCGTAAATATATCAAAAAGAATAGTAAAACACACAGTTAAATATACGGTTGGTAACTAAAAGTCACCGATACACCGTAATACGGTGGAGGTTGGTCTCGATTTATACATTAGTAACCGTAACTTGTGCAGTAAATACTCACATGCACGGGATAACTTACGGTTGGTAGCTACTGCACGTACTTAGCAACCGTAATTATGGTATGGTTTGTAATCCAACAAATTTTACCAACCGTAACTGGTATAATTTCTGGGTTTTCCCCAAAATTTAACCAGTTACGGTTGGTAACTACATATTTATGTACCGTAACATGTAGTTACGGTTGGTATTATGCTAAATTCCAACCGTATGTTCATCTAAAAGTTTTAAAAATTTGATCTTTTTACGTAATTTAGAGAATTTTGAGCAACAAAAAGCTAATGAGAACTAGTTTAGAAGTATACCTGGTCATTTTCAGTGCTTGGTTCTTCACTTTGTTGGCTAATTTCTTCAATTGGTTGAGATTGACCTTCACTTTGGTCTAAAACATCTCTACCATCTAAAAAATACTCCATATCAGGATCTCCATCAAGAGGTATGTAGTACTTGTTTTCTCTATCATATAGAGATTCACCCACCTCAAATTTTCCACTGGAATCACTCATTTTGGTGGAGTGAATAATCAAAATCTAGGGTTTCACAAATATCACATAAGTTTTCTTTTTCTTCTCGTCAATTTTTTTTTTTTGGGCTATTTCGCGTTTCCTCCCCTGTAAAGATAGCTAATTTGCGTTTCCACCCCAAATAAATCAAAATTAGTGTTTCCTCCCATCGTTACTTTTTCCATCCAACTTCCAATTAGCTGAGTCAGCACTACTATACACCTGGCATATATAAAGTTATTTTACTAAATTTCCTAAAATACCCTCATCTTCTTCAGTTCTCGGAAATTTCTTCGGCTGTTCCTGTTGGTATATATAACCTGCCACAACAGAACAAGATACCCAAATTCCACAACTATTTGAATTACCAACAACACATCGATATCATTCTAATTCGCCGTTTCTATCAAATACATACACAAATAATCACTAGATTGTCCCAATTAATATTTAACCAAAAACAAATCATAGAGATAAACTGTTCAAATCCATTCTACATTGAAGTAACAGAAAGTGGAGAACCATGAGAAATTATTGAACGAATTAATTAAAACCCTTTTGATATGAAATGTAGATGATGACGAAGAAAGAACCCAAATAATTCCCTCATGTATCTTTAACTGATAATTAACTCCATATCCATTCAAAAAAAGATTCCCTTATTCACCACTACCGTTACGATTAAAGCTCAGATTGAAATTAATTTCTAGTTAATACTTAAGTTTGGCTGATTGTCACCTTCACATTTGTTTATCTCCTGAACCCTTGTTCGGTCGGTTTGCATACAGTGAAATCAAAATTACCAATTATTTCCTTTTGATTGAATTTATGAGTAGCAGAAATAAGAAGAAGAACAAGAAAACCCTTGATGAGAGAGAAAACAAAAAAGAGGGTTCACGAGGGCAGCCACTTACCCGCTGCGATACTTGTACATGATGATGATGAGAGGATGATACCGACTCTAATTTGGGTTCGGATAGTGATATTGATTTGTTAGAATCGGGTGAAATTGAGGAAGAATTATGTCGACTGGAGTGAATCTAACTATGTAGTACTGTTGGATCTTCATAATTTACACTTCAATTTCATCCTCAATTCTAAAAACCCTAACAACATTAATCCAATTTCTCATGTTTATATCATCTGATTCATCCCAAAACCCCTAGACTTTACTCAAATTATTCAAACCTTAAATTAGATTGAAACCTCTCGTCTTATTTCACCGGAATCACAAATCACATCTATAGTTTTTGATAAAAATCATTCACCGATGGAAACCCTTTATTTTTGACGTCTGCAAGCTTAAGCTGCCTTCACCATTAATTCCAACCATCAATTTATTTTCTTCCTTCACCATTAACTCGAGCTATTACCTTCAACTGAAACTGTTTTATTCATTCACGAAGAACTGATTGTTTTTGCTATTTTCGTTTGGGACGGAGAACCTGTGGAGGAGATGAAGAAGTAAAATCAATTCAGATCATTACTTTGGTTTAATTTAGCAAAACAGATGAGGGTATTTTGGTAAGTTTGGTCGACACGTGTATATTTTTGGCACGTGTACATCCTTGCTGACTCAGCTAACTGGAATTTGGATGGAAAAAATAACGATGGGAGGAAACACTAATTTTGATTTATTTGGGGAGGAAACGCAAATTAGCTATCTTTAACGGGGAGGAAACGCAAAATAGCCCTTTTTTTTTGATAACTCTAAAAATCTGATTTTAGAGTTATAATAGGTGAAATTAATTATCAACACTAATCTTGATTATCATTACTAAACTTGATTATTAACAATAAGGGCTAATTAGTCATTTCCAGATTTTCATTGATAAGGGGCACTTGAATTTCCTTGTAATGACCTTTTTGTCTTATTAGGTTGTCGCCCTCTACCATTTCTTGCCGCCCCTATACCAAGCTTGTTAAAGAAACCGGCCAACTCTTGGTGTTCTGGCTTAAAATGAACAGGATCTTAAATTCATCTATTTCCACCTGATCAACTCGGTTTGTTGTATTCATAACATTTTTGAGCTTTGCATATTTTGTTTTTGTTCACGGTGACTAGGAAATTTTGGGTATCACGATGATTGATTTTTCGTGAAGCAGAATTTAGGGCATGGACTAGATTTTAGTTCAACGCTTTTTTTTCTCTCATTCTGTACTGCACAATTAACTAACGGTTTACATAGAAATTTTGGAGACTCGGGTTAAAAAGAAGTACAAAAATAAAAATCAAATTATTAATAGCCCGTTTGGATAGCACCTCGGAAGTATCTTTTCGATTTCAGGAGAAAAAGTTAACTTTCTATAATTGAAAAGTTAACTTTTTGCTTCTGACTTGGACTTGAGAAACGGAAGTCAAAAGCAAATTTGTTTTGTATCCAGATGCACTATAAAACTTTGTTTCGAGTGCTTTAAACAAGACACCTGACTAGTACATACACAAACACCCGACCGGAAAGGGAAGCTCCAGGAAGCCCTGCAAACAAACACACAACCAACCAGAAAACCACAACAAACTATAAAATCTTGCACCCTCAAAAACTTCAAACAGTTGGTCATCACGCCGATAAACAAATAGATTATTATATGCGTCTGAGAATAACGAACAATGTAGTAGTTTTCTCCGTATGCGTAGTCAAACTTGCAAAAGTATCTTCAATTTTTTGGGGATATAAATGTTGGAAAAGGTGATCAAGAACATGCTCGTCGAATCGAAAGTGTGATTTTATAACCCCTTCGAGGGCAGCTCTGAAATGGTCACTTAATATTTGTACAGGAGGTTTCATTTTATTTTCTTGAGGAAGTTGTTGAGGAAGAATATCCACTATCCTCTCTATATTAAAACACCCATTTCTCTCTACCAGTTTCTTGAATTCGCATGGTGTTGTTGAGTATGCTGGCAAATTAAAAGAGTCCACTTCTGCTTCTTCCATTATTCCCTGCAAAATTTTGTTCATCCCGTTTATTAGAAGTAATAATAATAATTTGATAGTGTGTAAAATCTGTTCTTGTCTCTGCCGATAACCTTTCAAACTCGTTCTCGGTAGTATAAATGTGTTAGCATTCATAGTCAGATGCCTCCTAACAACAGCCATTAAAACACACAAAAATGATGCCAAACATGCACGGAGCGGGTGTTAAAACCTTGGCGATTTATTTCCTAACTCTCTCCCGAACGAGAACAAACCAAAACAAAATAAGAAAGAAAAGAGTAAATTAAGCTCTTACCGTCTTAGCCATTTCCATGAGACAAGATCCCAAAATATCAAACATAGACTGCGTGGGTAATTGAGAAGGTGGACTCTCGTCTGGGACAGCCGGAACAATGAGAACCACTAAGCCCCCACAGACGACCTCTTCAGCACGAGCATGAAGAAAAGCTTCAATGTCCTTAGCATATTGAGCTGAATAAGCTTCAAACACCTCCTGTCTAGCATTTGTGTAATGGATTCTCCCTCTGTTATAAGCAGGAGAACTAATATCTAACACTTCTTTTGGCACTTGAGATAACCATTGGATTGAGAGCGAAGAATGAACTACATGAAGAGTGCCCTTAGGAAATAAACGGGTGTGAAAAGAACCGGGTACACCGGCGGCGAAGTATGACTTTTCCGGTGGAAGAGTTACAAAAAGGGTGTTGAAATCATTTGATGTATGGTCATTAAAATAGACATGAAATTCAGGTGTTAAACTACTTAGTCCTTGGGATTCGCGGTATTTATGATCAACAGCTTCTATTATGTTTTGCATAGCAATGAACGTATTTGGTCCCGCAGAGCAACCCAAATCTGCTATCCTGAAAGTGCTTGATGATGGACAAATTTGGATGTCAAGATAATCTGCAATTGCCTCATCGATCATTGACTTAGACCTATCAACAAAAAATTTCTGCCAAAAAAAAAAAATCAAATTGACCAAAATTGGTTTAGGAAGATTAATTAGAATACACATCTCTTATAACCATTACCTGAAGAAATGAGTTGCTGGCATAGCTATTAGGACCATTTCCACCATTCATTGGATATGCTTCCATCTTTTCTCTGTAAATGCTTCCAAGGGTCTGTAAAAGTGTGTGGGTATACAAGCAGTTTCAATAATTTCCAGGAACACAAAAACATAAATTGATAAACGAAAAATTATTCTCTACTCTTTTTTGTCAACTATCAGCGCATACAGTTCTATTGTCAATGTCAACCATCAGCGCATACAGTTCTTCTATAAACTACTTTTATTGTTTACATGTTGATTGCTAGGGCCAGCCGGCTTAGTATATATTTTAAAATGATATCGGACAATTTCACATGACGTTTCAGATCAGTACAAAGAAGAAGAAGGATTAATAAAATTATTGACTATGGACTATAAGTCAGTCTACAATTGGCCAAGAACACATATAATTTTGAAACCTATTATAGGGGCACCAAACATTTGGTTTTGAGGGCTCACAAGAGGACAAAATCCGGTTATGAAATAGTAATCAACAAAACCCCATATCTAACTATTTTTTGTAATGGCTAAAATACCCTCCATGAATTATAAAATTAAATTTATTATCCTTTTTTTCTCTTTTCATTCATAAATCATGATGAAAATGATGATCATATACAAAAAACTAAATCTATGACGATCATAAACAGAAAAAACTAAGAAAACCCATCACTTATTTTTGCAAAGAACAGCCAAGATCATCTCACAGTTGAGAAAATTCATATCCCCACCGTAGGCCGTCTACGGTTGGGAAAATTCATATTTCCCCACCGTAGGCCGTCTACGGTTGGGAAAATTCATACTTCCCAACCGTAGACAGTTCAGTCTACGGTTGGGAAAATTCATATTTCCCATCAGAGATTGTCTACTGATTGGGAAAATTCATATTTCCCAACCGTAGACAAGATCTCAAACTGTTTTTTTCAAAAACCCAATTCGATCGATTCCGCTTATCCATGCATTGAAACCAATTAAATAAGATGGGTTTTTGATTTTTACCTTATTGAAGTCATTGCAGGTGGATTAAATGGTGTTAATCGATAATGAATTATTTTGAGAATCGACTATTAATCGAAGAAATAAGCGATGGAGGTGATGGGGAAGAAGAAAATGGAAGAATTAAAGGAGAGGAACGAAAACAAATTAGTTTTAAGTTTTCAGTATTTAATAGGTTAAGGATAATTTAGTATTTTTCTTATGAATTAGGTCCCCTTATCTTCATCGTAGGATATTTGAATCCTTAGGAGCCCTCAAAACTCTTTTCTTGGAGCCGTTATAGGTTTCATGATTTCTGTTTCATAAGCTTGTTCAAAGTTCTAACAAGTGGAAAATGTCCAGTCTCCCTCAAATTTTGCCAACTCTGATCTGTGCTTGATTAAGATCAGAGGAATGGAATATAAGCTCACTCGACTTATTTAAAATATTTTTAAGTCATGCAAGGACCACACGGACTTTGTCGTGGTACCTAGGATAATGAAGCCATTGACAAATAAAATTTTCACAAAATTGATTAAAAAGATCAAAATCAATAATTCCTGGGTGAAAAGGATATTTAGATTTTGATACTGTTTAAATGGACAAAAATATAACAATAGCCAGGATGTAACTAGTTTCATCCTACCCATTTTCAAATTCTTTTTCTTATTTTTAATTTACATCAGGATGCATCCAGTTTCAACCTCGCTATTTTTTAAGTTTAAGCCAGGATAAATCCAGTTTCATCCTTGCTATTTTTTTTGTGTCCATTTCACCCATAATAATTTTTACTCGTCCATTTAAACCATGTTTTAAAATTTTTGGACAAATGACCCATTTTCCGTAAAATTTTTGACCAACACTATGTATTAAACTTCAAATTTGCACATGAATGAATCCGCTATCATTTTGAAAATGGAGGGTTATGCAATATTGTTACAAAGTTTATATCCTTGCATCGTTTTTGAACTAGGTAATCTCATGGCCGCAAAATACTTTTGTATACATGGGCGTTAAATCTCTGAAAATATTGTAATTGCCAAAACAATATACTTCCTCCGTCCCTAAATGAATGACCCTTCATTTTTAAATTTTGTCTTATTAATAGATGACTTATATCACTAAATAAGATAAAACCACCCTTTTAATCGATTATTGTTAGTATAAGAAATATGTATAATTTGATAATCATGTTTATATTCTTACTTAGGTATTTTAAAATGATTTTCAATGGTATAAAGTTTACAAATATCCTCGTGGTATAGATTGAGAGGTAAGTCGTTTCTAAATTTTACTAGTTATTATCCATAAGCGTATAATTATAAAAAATACTTAAAAAATACTCTCCTTTCTTGCCTTAAAGAATTTTGCAAACTTGAACTAGGTCATCTATTCTATTTAAGGACGGAGGGAGTATATTGTATTAAATCTCACGTGTATATACATATTTCACATATCTACAAGTTGTTATAACCTTCCCTGGTCCTCCTATTATTGAACGGTAGAGATCAAGATCCGACGGACAGTAAGGTGCTTGCTTATTAAGCTGCCCAGCGCAGCTGCGCGGGACAGCACTGCTCTATAGTTAATTGTTTTTGTTATTATAGTTAGTTGTTTTTTATTCGTAGGAACGTTTTTTGACTGAGCGAACGGTTGAAAAATCATCAAAGATTGTCGTCTAGTCAAAGCGTTAATTATTGTTATTATACATCTCTAATGAAGATTTTAGACTCATGGCTAGGGATGGCAATTTGCCCCACCCAAACCCATCCCCGTGGGGATCCGCCGCTATGGGTTAGGGTTTTACCCGTATAAATGGGGAACGGGGCGGGGTACTGGGAATCCCCGAAAGTAGTGATGTGGGGATGGGGTGGGGATGGGATTCAAGGTCCCCACCCCATACCCGCCCCATACCATAACCTATTATATCTGATGGAGGAACATTTTTGGAAGATAACGAAGAAGATCATGATGAGATGATTAACATGGAGGAAGATGGTTAATAATGAGGAACTAAGAAGTAAAATGAACCATAATACTTAATTGTGGATTTTTTTTAGAAGCACAATATGGAGAGATTGATAAATAAGATAGAGTCTTTTACATAGAAGGCAAGCGAGCAACAAGCTGCGCCGCAAGCCCTTTTTGGATAACAAAACCTATCCTTTTAAAAACAAATTCCCTCGAACCGGGAGTCATGACATTACTGTGCATGACTTTCTGAACTCTCTTGAGAAGTCCAACCGCCTCTGGAGCCAAATAACCGAAAGTGTCAAAACCAAAGGGGATAAAAGCATGTCCATTATCAATACACGATTTCTCATTCTTTGCTATCTTACTTGAGGCATCTCTCAGCGCTGCCTGGCCAACAGTAAAAGCGCCATGCCCAATGCCCACTAATGGAGAAACACCCGTGAGGTCAACACATGCATGTTTGCCATTAGCCCATCCAAAAATAAGAACGTCAGCTGGCCTAAGTGTAGATCTCCCTTCAAGTGGGTTAGTCAAGAAGTTGACTTGCGCCTCTTAGTGGATCGATTGTTTCCTTTATTTTTCAGTTTTAGTTGGTTATTATAAACTTAAAATTTCAAAATGCACTGCTTAGGTTAGTATTATTGTTTAAACCATTATACTTATTTTTAAATTATTATTATTTACACAATTTTAAATATTTATTGTAATGTTATGGTAACTCCATGGAAAACCCATCCCTACGGGGATTCCCATACCCGTCGTCGCCCCATTCTTATGGGAAACGGGTAGGGGATGGGTTTTGGTTTTTTTGAATGGGGCGGGGATGGGATTCAAGGTCCCCGCCCCATTGCCATCCCTACTCATGGCACAATTGAAAGCACGACAATGATAGTTGTTATCATACATTTCTAAGTAAGGTTTTGGACCATGCAAGTTTCACTCATGAGATAAACGCGGGGCAACGTGGGGGTTTTCTATGTTTTATCGGCTATCTTTGAATTACAATGCTGTTTTTGTACCACAAAATAGATTTTAGGCCACAGTAAATTTGGGTTCATAGTGATAGATTTAGGGTGGCAAATGGCAATGCAGACTGCAGAGTGTGAGTCAATAATGATCGTCTTATCATTTTTTTGGCATTCCGACAACATAAAGATTTAGGGGATTCAAGCAAAAATGAGCTACGCATGCTGCAAACACTGATTATCACCTCAGACATTATTACTTCGCATGCACACAGCACATTACATATTTACATTGGCATGTGCCATAACCCATAAACATTGCAAGCACTACTATGGTGCACACAAACAAACACACCAGAATAAGAAAAAACAAACACACACTCAACCTAAACCCCTCAAGAAACAACTACCGCCTTGCACCGCCACGAGGAGAACCGGAAGAAAAAAAAGATAATATATGAAAGAGGTTCAGATGGTGATCAAGCCAGTACACAAGCAAGATTGTCATTTGCGTCTGAGAATAATGAACAACACAATAGTTTTCCCCATAGACTTCATCAAATTTGCAAGAGTATCTTCAAATTTCTTAGGATATAGATGCTGGAAAAGGTGATCAATTGTTTGATCGCTGCAACCGAAATGTAATTTTATAACCCCTTCCATGACAGCTCTTGTATGGTCACTATAAGTTTGTGCAGAAAACCCCTTTAAGTTATTTTCTTGAGGAAGAATATCTACTATTCTCTCTATATTAAAACACTCATTTCTCTCTATCATTTTCTTCATTTCTCGTGGTGTTGTCGAGTACACTGGCACATTGAATGAGTCTACTTTAGCTTCTTCCACTATTCCCTGCAAAATTCATTCAAGCAATTAGGAAATTATTTCTTTTTGGCGGCTGGGCTCGATCCAGTGACCCCCTTACGACGAGAACAAACAACAAAAGAACGAAATAAGCTCTTACCATCTTAGCCATGTCCATAAGACAAGATCCCAAAACATCAAAAAGTGAACCCATGGTTAATTGATTAGTTGGGGCTTCATCTGGGATGGATGGAACAGTTAGCAGCAATAAGCCCCCACGGACAACCTCTCCAGCACGAGCATGAAGAAAAGCTTCAATGCCCTTGGCATATTGAGCTGAATAAGCTTCAAACACTTCCTGTCTAGCATTTGTGTAATGGATTCTCCCTTTGTTATAAGCAGGTGAATAGATGTCTAAAATTTCTTTTGGTATTTGAGACAACCAATGAAGGGAGTTTGTAGAGTGTACTATATGAAGAGTGTCCTTTGGAAATAAACGGGTGTAGAAAGAACCGGGTACACCGGCAGCGAAGTAAGGCCTTTCTAGTGGCAGGGATACAAAAAGAGTGTTGAAATCGTTTGACGTATGGTCATTAAAAAAGACATGAAATTCAGGGATTGAACCAGATTTACGGTATTTAAGATCAATCGCTTCGATTATGTTTTGCATAGCAATGAACGTATTTGGTCCGACGGAGCAACCCAAATCTACTATCCTAAAAGTACTTGATGACGGGCAAATTTGTATGTCAAGATATTCTGCAATTGCCTCATCAATAATTGATTTGGACCTATCAACAACCATTCTCTGCCAAAGAAAAATGAATCGAATTGGCTTAGTCAGATAAATTAGTATACATCATCGTTAATGACCATTCAGTAGTTCATCTTACCTGAAGAGAAGAGTTATTGGCATAGCTATTACGACCATCTCCACCATTCATTGGAATTGCTTAGGTTGTAGATGAGAAGGTCTTTGAGGGTAGTCCTTCCATTTCTCTTTGCATTTTTTTTTTGTATTTCTCTTTATATGTGTTGTTGTATGTGGTTTTTTAAGGATTTGTAGGCAGTATATAAGCAAAGGTCTTTGGGGAAAACTCATATCATTTTGGTTCTCAAAACTGGCCTTTTATAATCATTAAGACAAAATGAATGATAATAATCTTTGTTTTAACTATCACAATTAAACAGTAAAGAAACCATAATATAATTATACCGACATATGCGGATTAATCACGTAATTAAGGCCAATAAAGCATAATGTTGGGATCCACTAATATCGACATCATATAATAGAAATAAAATCAGTATTTAGAAATATAATTTGTTTTGATTACAAGATTAAGGGATTAATATAATACCTTCCACGTATGGAAGGAGGTAATCTTTTAATCGAAGAAAAAAAATTAGTTGGAAATCCATATATTTTCCATATTGCCCGTATTTCGCATTCCATTTATTTAATTAATATACTATACTAATTAAATGTGAAGATTGTGGAAAGATTTCGAAGGCTTGGTTATAGAAAGAGGTTAAAGACGAAGAGGGGAGTGGATTCTTACAAGATCATTTTTGGTCGGATTTCTCAAAACTGGCCTTTTATAATCATTAAGACAAAATGAATGATAATAATCTTTGTTTTAACTATCACAATTAAACAGTAAAGAAACCATAATATAATTATACCGACATATGCGGATTAATCACGTAATTAAGGCCAATAAAGCATAATGTTGGGATCCACTAATATCGACATCATATAATAGAAATAAAATCAGTATTTAGAAATATAATTTGTTTTGATTACAAGATTAAGGGATTAATATAATGGGATTTCTAGCATTGTAATAGTTAGAGATTTTCATTGTAATAGTTAGAGATTTTCTTTTTTTACTTTTATTTTCTTTTCTTTGTAATGGAGAGCTAGCTTTTGTTATCTGGGCTAAGGATGAAGCGAATAATATTATGTAAATGAATAAACCAAGATTGTTTGTGATTTTCAATTTTGAATGAATAAACCACAATATAATTAAAAGTAAACGGTTACAAACGATGACTTCTCGTTTGAAAAAAAATAAAGTTAGGATGATGAAATTTTCTTTAAATTGATTGATGTAATTAAGTTTAAATTTTAGTTTGTGATGGGGCTGACCGAAGAAAGGGACCGAAGTTTGGGAGCGCTTCGGCTGGTTTTTTGTGACAGTTTGTTTTTGTAAAAGTGGTTTAATAAAATTTATCAGCGTAATATTTATTTAATATTGTACTTGTTTTGTAACAATTTCGTAACATTTTTCTGTAATAACAACAACAGCTTTACTTGTTTTAGTTCGGTGGTTAAATTTTGCTGGTAATCAACAGTCGGGATCAAAATTAAAAGTATAGGTGACGGTTTTCTTTCCATTTTCATGCCGCAATTACCGTCAATCAGTTGGACTTCCGATCGTTTTGATAGCGCCTAACCGTAGCCGGGGTTGATGACTTTCCGTTTGTCGATCCAATTTTTTGCAAAAAAGACCAATTGGTGTTTAATTTTTGGGATGAAAAACAATAAAAACACCATCACAAGCGGACTACATTTTGGCACCACATGGGGTACTTTTTCTGGATTTTTTATGGACACGTAGAAGGACTCCCTTCGGTCGTCCAATTATTTGAATAAGTTTCAATTTTGAAAGAATTTTAAAAGGTTTCAAATTTCGAAGGATAAGGCTTAGGATTATATTTTAACAGTGAGAGTAACTTAGTACTTTTACTTGGTTTAGACACCCATTATCCCCTTAGTCTCTAGCTGGGTGAAGAAAATGATAGGCCTCAAATAATTAAGATAGACCCCAAGCTATTCGGGGTATTTTTCCCTCATTTTAAAACATAATATTTTTGTGATGGTTTAAATCACACTTTGTCTAAACTATTTTCGAAATTAATATTGCATTTTCATGATTTCTTATTAATAAGCTTGCAACCGACTTCTTTTTTGAAAATTTTGTTTTTGAAATGAAGTCAAAACTTAAACTTCTTTTTTTCACAATTTATAAAAGGGATGCCAAAACCTACAAAGGACACTAATTACGTGTGAAGCACCGACACAACGGTATTGGTGTTGTTTCCGCGTCTAACGCACATCGGGCATAGGACGCATGTGGGATACCGATACGACGCACGTGTAAAAATCTATACTTTTTTTTTTTTTTTTTTTTTTTTTTTGGTACGATGGCCCAAAACCAAAAAACTACAAAAGAACTCTCACTTCTCTCATATCAGCCCTCCCAACAAGGTCAGCGTTGATCAAATGACCAATTTCATCCGGAGGATGATTAATCCACATGCCCTCTAACTTTCTCGCAGCAGCCCCTTTGGCTAGGACATCACCACACCATTTGCCTCCCTATATCTTTGAGAAAAGGAGATGGCTTCAAAATTCTTCTTCAGAACATGAATGTCTTGAATTAGCGTACGCAACCCCCATGGAGCTTGAACCTCCTCCTTGCACATCTGGATGGCATAAGTGGAATCACTTTCTACCTCTAAATTCTTGAAACCCATATCTCTAGCCAGCAGCATACCATCTCTTATAGCCCAGACTTCAGCCACATTATTATCATTTCTGAAAACATGTTTGGCACAATACGCAAAGAAACCACCCTTATCTCCACGAAGCACCCCTCCAATTCCAGCCATACCCAATTTATTAGAGGCACCATCACAGTTTAACTTCACGAACCCGTGTTGTGGATGAATCCACGGTACTGGCACTTCAATAGTTCTGAACTGAACCTTTCCCATTAACTTGGAGACATTACAAAATTCCCTAGCTTCCTTGATTGCTCTTGCAAGAACCCTTGTAGCATGAAATACGATTTTCTTAAAAACCCAGTCATTCCTTCCTTTCCAGATTGACCATAAGACGAAAGGAAAAATATGCCGCCAGTCAATTCCGCCTATTTTCCCTTCAAAAGTGCACCATTCTTTCAGAACTGTAGGTGTCATGTGGACAATATCAGGCTGAAAGTTTATCCATCCCTGAATTTTCCTCCATATAGAATCGACATCCCTACAACCAAAAAATAAATGGTGAGTAGTTTCAAAATCCTTGTTACACAGGCTACACCCCGGATGATTTCCAATGTGTTTTCTGTATAGAGGCTCATTAAGACTTAGTCTATTATGGCAGAATAGCCACAAAAAAGATTTTAGTTTATGTGGACATTTTAGGTTCCACAAAAATTTCCAATCAAAGTTTGGGGCATGATTTCCCAACTTCTTGGAAATTAGATGATTATACGCCTCTTTGTGGTAACATTTCCACTTTTACTCTCCGACCACACCAATCGATCAAGTATGCTCTCCATTTCCGGTCACCGGTATAGCTTTAATTTCAGCAGCCACCTGTTCAGAAATGAAATTGTCAATAGTAGATAAATTCCATCTCCTATTCTGTATATCTAAAATATCTCTAACCTTCATGTCAGGAACAAACCCATTACTAGTATTAGCAATAACAGAGAGAGGTAAATTAGAGATCCAAAGGTCATTCCACAAGTCGACAGAAGCACCATCTCCTATATGCCATCTAAGACTATCTTTAATTGCATCTCTCCCTTTGAGAATGCTCCTCCAGCTGGTGGAGCATCTCTTCTTAGCAACACAAAGCCAGAAATCACAATCAGCAAAATATTTAGCCTTTAAAAGCTTGAAACTTCAGATTCAGGAGAAACAAAAATCCTCCAAGCCATTTTTGCTAATAAAGCCAAATTATTGAGGTTAAGGTCTCTCACACCTAGCCCTCCATATTCTGGAGGTCTACAAACCTTCTCCCACTTCACCTTATGTAGACTCCTCTTGGTCACCGCCCCATAAGAAATTCTTTTTGTATCTATTAATCCTACTTAACAATCCTTGTGGGAGTTTAAGCATTGACATTACATGATTAGAAACGGGATCCAACACAGACCTAATTAAGGTATATCTACATGCCAAATTTAAAGTCTTACTCTTCCATCCCTGCATTCTATTAGCCATTTTATCAGCCAACTCATTAAAGGTGTTAATACTAATCCTGCCCCATTGCAAAGGTATGCCAAGATACTTACCGGGTTCATTTGTGACCTGTACCTTTAAAGAAACTGCCATACCTATGGAAAAACTCCTTCCCATGTTCGCAGAAGTAAACAAAGTTGATTTTGCATCACTAATGCGTTGCCCGGACCACCTGCAAAAGTTATCTAAAATATTTCTGAGATTACAAGCATTTCTATAAGTGGCTTTCAAAAAGATGATACAGTCATCAACATACAAGGAGTGAGATATCACTGGCGCACCCCTTGCAACAGAAATCCCAGTGATATAATTCTCCTTTATGCTCACACTGATCATTCTAGAAAGAGCCTCTAGACAAATGATGAACAAAAAGTGGGAAAGAGGATCCCCCTGTCTCAAACCATTCAAAGGAATAAAGCTCTTACTAGGTGCTCCATTAATCAAAACTTGAAAGGAGAAGGTGTTAATACATTTCTGAATCCACTGGACAAAAGTATTCTCAAAACCAAGACAATTCAAAATCTTAATAAGAAAATTCCAATTGATCCTGTCATAGGCTTTATCAAAATCAAGTTTCAAAGCCATCCAACCCTTTTCTGCTTTCTTATGCTTAAAAGAATGTATTATCTCATTACAAATCACAAAGAGAGTCAAATATCGATCTACCATTCACAAAAGCATCTTTGATTGGGCGATATTATCTTATCCATTAAAGGTATCAATCTATTAGCCATAATCTTAGTAATAATTTTCATTGAAAAATTACACAAACTGATTGGCCTATAATCCTTTATGGTACTGGGACAGGGCTTTTTAGGAATCAATGTGATAAAAGTCTTATTGAGTCTATAGTCTAAGTGTCCAGTCAGGAAAAAATCCTGAACAATATGGACAACACTTGGCCCAACATGGTCCTAGTACTTGGAAAAGAAAAATCCCTGTAACCCATCTGGTCCAGGAGCTTTATGGGGTCCGAGTTGTTTCATAACTAGCTTGATCTCTTTGATAGTCACAGCACAAGTTAAACTAGTATTTTTATTAGGAGAGATGATAGCAGGAAACAATTTTTCAATAGACTCATTATCACAATCATTCATGCTAGACGAAAACAAGTTTGAAAAATGATCTACTACATGATTTTCAATTTCTTTCTCATCCCCTAACCAGCAACCATTATTGTCTTTTATTCTAACCAACATATTCCTATTTCTCCTAACCATAGTAGAAGAATGAAAAAATTTGGTATTTAGATCCCCTTCAGTTAACCAGCTAACTCTAGACTTTTGCTTCCAGAAAATTTCCTCCATCCTGAGAAAATTCAAATAGACACATAAACAATCAGTCATATAGGCCTTATTGACATCAGTCGGGTGTTTGTCAAAGTTGCATTGTGCCTGATTAAGATCCTGCAAAGCTTTATCAATGTTAGCTTTCAAATTTCCAAAGACAGTTTTATTCCACTTTTGTGAATCCTTTTGAAAATTATCAACTGCACTAAAGTAGTTCTGCCGATTGTTTAAGGAATTATTAGAAGTCCAAGATTTTTTAACTATATCATTGAACCTAGGATCTTCCGTCCAAATAGCCTCGAGTCTATAAGGTCTGGATCTAAAAGTTCTTTTAGGTTCCAAATCTATCAATAACACCCTATGATCGTAATCATAATAAGGGAGATGAATTACCTGAACATTAGGGAATCGGCTACACCATTGCGGATTGGCGAGGACCCTATCAAGTCTCTCTTTGATATTGGCCAGTCCAGCTCTCTTGTTGTTCCAAGTTCACTTTGGTCCATGTGCCCCCAGATCAATGAGACCGCATTGGTTCATCACATTCTTCAGTTCCTCCATCTTGCTAGCCGAAGGGATTCTGCCGCCAGCCTTTTCATTCACATTTGATATTGTATTCAAATCACCCATGACCATCCAGTCAGCATTCTGGATATCATCAATACCAATCATCTCTTCCCAAACTCTCTTCCTCTGCACCTTGTTAGTACTCGCATAAATGGAGGACAAGATCCAAGGCTTTGGAAGTTTCGTAGTCACCACAGCATGCACAGACCATCTAGAATTTGATGTTGCTTTGACCTCCACTTCCTCTTCATTCCACAAGATACACATTCCCCCCGAAAAAACACAGGGATCCACAATTATAGAATTATTGTAGCCTAACTTCTTGACTAGTTCAGTGGCATGTTCAGCAATAGTCCTAGTCTCGAGCAACGCAACAATACTAGGTTTATGCTTCTTGATAAGATTCTTCATAACTCTTTTAAAGGAAGGCCTAGCAAGACCTCTGCAATTCCAAGTTAAAATCTTCATATCAAATTCAGAAAGGAAAGAGTAATGAGAGTTACCAACACACAAATTATTGGCAAGAGCCAATTTTTCCATCTGTATCATTTCATGACTCATTCCCACTAGTGGGTAGAATCTTGTCTTGAACCTCCTCTGAACTCCCACTTCCAATTCCAATCTGGCATTGAACAGAATCTCGAACATCAACAGACCTTTTGAGCTTCTTATGATTACTGGAGTCTACACAAGTGGCGGGTATGTTACTTCGAGAATTGTGGCCTCTAACCACCTCTTTAAAACGCATTCTGGATCTTCTCTCCCTTCCGTTAGAAGCTCCAGCGGGTCCATGTGAGTCCATTTGGAAGGAGAAATCTTGATTGGGCTCAGAGTTTTTTGGATCCGACCCAAAACTCCATTCAAATCCACTTGTTCTGGAGCGTGAACTAGTTGCGGCAGAATTGACACCAGTTGTCTTTGAAGCTGATTCACTTCTTCCATGAGTTGCAACATCTGATCCATCCTTGTTTCTTGCTCCATTATTAGCTCCACAAGGCTGTTCTCCATTGCTAATAGTTCTTCTTGTGCTCTTCTCACCATTAGATCTTCCACCATCCACTCCTCCACGAACAGATTTCTCGAGGCTTGAGAAAACAAATTCAGAGGTACTCTTTGGTTGCTCATCATTGTTCCTGCTTGGATGAACCAACTGTAACTTATTCTTTCCTTTATAGGCCCCAAATGTACCATTAGTGGGAAGGCCATTATTCTCTAATAACTTCTCATTATTAACACAATCACTCTTACTCATGGGAGTTACAAAATTCACACTCCTGGGGGTTAGAAAATTCCCACCATCATTCACCATTAAATTTCCTGAATTTACGTCCTCATTTTCAATAACTAAAAAGGATCTCAAGAGTTTGAAACTGTCATACTACTTAGGATTAGGACCTCCTTGGTTTCCACTTAGCCCATAAGAATTCCTGCTTAGATTGAATCCATTTTCCTTCATACTCTGACCTGACATACTCTGTGAATTCAACTTTGCATGACTCTTCCCGCTAGATTGATTCTGATTCTGCATTATACTTTTGTTGCCTTTTTGCCTGCCCCCTTGTGATGAGTGCCAAATAGTGCATATTTATACACCTTTTTATTGGCATTTTACTCATCTTTTGCGCTTATAAATCAGATATTATCCCATATTCTGTATTTTCCTTGTTTTCAAGAATAAATATTTATATTAATTAAGTTTGTATTTTTAGGTACTAAATAAAGTCCGGAGAAATTGAGGAGCCAAAAGAGCGGAGAATTGGAGTCGAGAATCTAAGGAGGATATAGCCAAAGCCCGCGCGCGAAACAGTTGCAACCCAACAAGTAGCAACTCATCTACAAGACATGGGCTTGAGCTAGACCCGACCAGCGACCCGGATCCGAGTCCGTCTCTTCCGAGACGTTGAGATTTCTTTCTCCCTCATCCAACGGTCGCTGCTTCCACGTGCATCGAAGATCGCTGCTCCCGTGCAACACTAGATCAAGCCAAAACCGCTTACCTCCCTGAGCCGTTCAGATCGCACCAGCTTCATCCTACGCTCGCTGAGGCCTTCTCCATCAATCTTCGATGCATCCGCTCAACACTGAATCACCCATAACCTATACCCTATTCGACCCAATTCACTTTCTCTCCATCTTCTCTTTCTTCCTCCCCCGTCACTCTCACAGAGCGTAGCTCGCTCTTCCCCCTCTTCACCCATACCACCCTCTCGCAACATCACCTCCGCCACCATCTCTCCCTCTCTCCCGACACCAGCCAACAACCACAGAACCCCTAGTTCTAGTTGTCTCTCGCAGAGCCTCTCTCATAACCCTAGAGGCTATGTGAGAGATAAATAAAACTAGGGTTTCACCTAATCAAGCAAGAGGAGTTCGAGCCGATTGAGGGAAGAGGAGAAGCAATCGAGTATGGGTGCGATTGCTTTTGATTTATTTATCTTTAATTTCTGTTTTTTTGAGAATTAGGGTTTGGGATTTATTTGCATGTATAAATACAAGATGTAGGAGATGATTTTAGTCACGCCTGGATTAGCCAGTGCAGTCAATTAGGTTTAAATTTCTGTTCTTTGTTATTTTTATTATGTTTTAATTTAGTCTGTTAGGGTTTCAATGAAACCCTAATTCTCTGTTTTGAGTTCAATTTGTTGAATGTTCTTGAGAGCTTAATTTTAATAAATAGCTTCAATTTTAACACCTCACCCCTTTTCTCTCACAGTGCATGCCAATGCCATGGATGCACTGTAGTTAGGCTAATACTGAGTTGAGTGTGTTCGGCTCTTGTTTCTATGTTTAATATCGATTCTCTTAATCGGTTGTGCTTCATTAGACAACCAGTACTCTAGGTTAGTTATTCAGCTGATAATTGAAGCTTTATATGGAGAAACTCTTAGATAAGTGATAGAAGTGACAAGCTTCACTTGTCTGGTATAACAACAAGAACCTCAACATAGTTAAACTCACAATAGGAGTTAGTGGTGGATTTGCAGACCCTGGCATATCCTTTTGTCACTGTTTATACCTTAGTTTAGGTTTATTTCATTTCATCCCAGCCGTATCGGCAAAAACCCCCCCGTTGTTACCTTGTCACTACACATTTTCACTTGAAACTCAGCTGAGAAAGCCATTAGATCACCTTAGAGCACCACAAGTCTCTGTGGTTCGACCCGTACTTGCCGCGTCTCCGATAGACGCCGTGCACTTGCGGTATTACCGTAGGCCATAAAATACATACACTTTCGAGGCCTACCAAGTTTTTGGCGCCGCTGCCGGGGACTTGGCGCGTGCCCTGTGTTCATTGGCTCGCTTCACTGTTATTTTTCTACTTCCCCTGTATATATGCATCATAGTGTAACTTAGTTTCAGTTTTTATAACTTAGTTTCTTTGTGTTATAACTTAGTATAACTTAGTTTCCCTGACAGTCCAAGATATTCTCAGCTGGTGATAGCCAGTGCTGAGTATCACAGCTCCACCTCTTAACTTGCACATTGCAGAGTACTAAAACTTTTGTTGAGCTGCAGGTGCTTGTTGTGCTTGCTGGCTGCGCTACTGAGCCAACCCAAAGAAGGCATGGAAAAGCTCAAGTTTGAGATTAGCTTGTGATTGAACTGTAATTGACCCTTGCATTGCTTTGTGAGTGAGTTAGTCCAAAGAACAGCAGCTGAGCATAGTTGCAAAGCCTGACCATCTTGGCTGCACAAGGTTGGTGACTCCACCTACAATCTCCATTCGAATGCCTTGTGCCTAGTGTATTGCTCTAGGGAGCCATCTGCCCTGTAGCTGCGATTTGAAAGTAAACTTAGATAGCCAAAGCCCTGAGCATAATCCCAAACTTTGCATGATACTTGCTTGCTTGTTTGACCGCTGTGTTGAATGCCAGAACCTGCTCACTTGCTAGCCCCTGAAGCTACAAGTTGAGCTGCCATCTGTGAAGATTTGCAAACCCTGTTGACTCCATCAGCCCTGTGATAACCTGATAAACCATCAGCCTTGGTGCTTGAATTCTGGCCTTTCGATAAGAGGACGATAGAAACAAATTTTTAGCTTTTGTTCCTATCACATTGCATGATAAGTCAGCCACTTTGTCGTTTGTTTGAGCATTACTCACGGTGGTTCCATCCGCCGCAATATCCGAAATTTGGGCATAATTTAGTGACACTTAAGCAAAAGTTGTGTTACTTCAAATGAGAGAATAAGAAAATCTGTACACATGGTCCTCCATCTTTTGCGTGTACATCCGAGCATTAAAATTGATTGATCAGACCTTCAAACCATTTTTGCTATTTCACCGTGTCTCATTGGCAAAGATATTGGTTTGCAGGTAGATTGCAAAGCTTCGTGTTTGGTTTATCCCCTATAACTATTAAAGCTCGTGGCGATTACTCATCAGTGCAACCTCGCGAACCAACCCGCATTGTATGAGCCCTTCGCCTATTCCGAGCATAACGCAGCTCCCGTTGTCGCTTGCCTTGGCCGATAGCAGCCACATTTCTTGGTGCGCAACCTAGACCTTGTGATGCACCTTGGAACCATACCCGCTAAATTCTCGCAAAACATCCTCTGTGCTCACTTTTCAGCTTACCATGTGCTCAATCCAGCCCCCAAGCCGTGAGTTGAGTGTAGTTGAGTTTATTAATCCCATTCTTGGCCTTTATTCTTGGCCTTATAAGACCTATGCTTTAAAGCTTAGTTGTCACCGCCCTTGCCTTGTGTGATCCCGTGAGCCATCTCGTGCCGTGTTGACCGCGGACCTCACTCGCCTAGCTACCCCGCTCTCTTGCTAGCCCCTGAAGCTACAAGTTTGAGCTACCACCGTGGAAGCTAACCTGTTGAGCCCTTATGCATGCTTGAACCCCTTGTCTTTGTGCCAATCTGTGTTGCAACCGATTGAGTTGCCAACCGGTGCAATTTGCTTCCCCGTTAAAGTTGTGATCTCCTTCTGTGCAAATCTGTGCTTACCCAAGTTGAATTTCCTTGTGTTTTCCCGGCTCTGTGCAACTCAAATTTTGCTTAAATCCTACATAGAAACCCGACCACTGCAACATCTAACCGGTGCATGAGCTGAGCACAGACCAGCCTGCACAACCACCAGCCGTGTCAATTTTTGTGAAAATTCGTGAGGTGTGTGCTCAGCTGAAGCCCTCAACCTGGGCTGAACATAACCTAGAGCCCACACCCAAAACCGAGGCCTCTTTTGTGCTTTTCAACTGGCCGAGAACAATAACTGGGCCGCACATCTTGGGCTGTTTATAATGAAACCCGGTTCCATCAGGCTAACTAAACCCATAACCTGGGCTTAAACCAAACCGAGCCCACAGGTTTCACTGGGCTCTGCACATGTCAAGCCCAACCTCTAGGCTTTGCACACAAACCTGGGCTGTTAAACCAGCCAAATTACTGGGCTCTACTTCTGCCAACCCAAGCTGGGCTGTGCTGTTCTCACAAATCCTGGGCTTCAAACAACAAATCCCAAACAAACCAAAACCAAATTGAGCCCACAACAACTTGGGCTTCCCACATAAACCAAAGCTCCCAACAAAACCAAAGCCCAATAAACCAAATTCCCACATAAACCAAAGCCCATTTTTTTGTTATATTTGTAAGAATGTCAATGTTTCTGTACATTATCTTCATTGTATATAATCCAAAGAGGACTTGTTAATTTTTTCTTTCTTAAATCGGTTGAGTCTTCTTGTGCATTTTTTTGTGCTAATCCGATATGATCACCACTGAGAATGTTGGATTTTGCCTTGATTAATGAAGCTCAACCTTGCTCCCGCCGACATCCGGTAATCTCTTCCCTTTTCTCTTATCAGCATAGTTCTCTCGGTATGTGACTGTTTAAAATTTTTCTATATGTCGACACATTGAGGACAATGTTTGATTTAGGTTTGGGGGTGCATTTGCATTTAGAGTTTTTAGTCTTTTATTTTATCTTTTAATTTTACCAAAAAAAAAAAAAAAAAAAAAAATAATTCAAAAACTCTTTTTGTAAAAACCTCCAACTCTTAGAGATTTTAGAGTCACCGGCATGCTTCTAGCTTTGTTTACATAGAGATTCTGACCGAAATAATGTAACTTGGAAGTACCGGAAAACGCAATCGGGTTTCTTAGTTGATTAGAGCGTTAAAGTTGGATTTAACCATACCGGAGGGCTTAATTAGATCTTGTTTAGATATTCGGTAGTAGAATTGTGATCAACCATAGTGGAGACTACCCATTTTACATCAAGTGAGGCACCAACCTTCAAATTTTTGCAACTTTCTAGAAAAGTCTGTTAGAGTGTGTGTCACCGTACATCAATTAGGGTAGGAATGGTGAGCTACCCAACTTCGCACCAATTTCAGCACTACTTTTGATCTCTTGAGTGCTAGTTTTTGTCAATCATGAGGGTGACGTCTAAAGATGAAAACTCCTTCTAAATACCGATTTGTAGTTAGCATCATTCTCTCTCTCAATCAGCAAGACCCATAAAAAACACATCATCGTCAAGAACCTGAGTGAGAATCGAATATTGAAAGAAAAGTTGAGATAGTCCAAGGTTTACGTGCAACAAAGAAAACGAAAAAAAATAGGATGAGAATTAATAAAATTTATAAAATCAAGACAATACAAGTTGTGGAAAAATTGAGTGATAAAGTCCTTTGTCCATGGAGTTAGTTGTTTCATTATTTGTATTTGTAGTTTTATTTTCACTTATTAAAAAAAAAATATATATATATATATATTGTAGTTTATTTTTGCTACCACCATGGTAAAGAAGAGTTCAAAAAGAAAAATCCAAACAACAAGGAAATTTGTGTAAAAAAGTTAAAAAAAATTGTCAAATTTTTGTGAAGTTTAGAAGTTCGTCATCAACATTTGAAGACCGAAGACCGAAGATTGAAGACGTTTCTATGGTTCTTATGAGAGAGTGATATTAATTGCCGATCGGGTGAGAAGTGAGTGAGTACTCCCACCCCTTGCTAATGGTTGATTTTCTTCCTTAGAGATCATCAGAAAAAGATTCTTTTGTCCACACCTCCGTGGAGTCTCCAGATTTTATTTCGGAAGGTTATCCTTCTTACCTACAACGTGTGCAGGATTTCTCTCTTTATTCCTGCCTGCACACATGAGAGACTAAAAAAGCGATCTTTTTGAGTGCAATTATCATAAAACCCTAATGGTGAGGAGGCAGAAGTTGAGACTTATGATCACAATCGAATCCGAATTCTTTCATATGGTATGGTTACTTCTCGCCAGCACTTAAGGATGAGAATGCGTTCTTCGATAGTTCTAACTTCTGTTACTAGCATGCAGAAACTCTATATACTCATAGCTCCTTGGATGCTTGAGACTCTTTTACACTCTGAAGTTGGAGAAGGTTTTGTGGGTACACCTCTGGTAAACCCTCACGAGACTACAACTCGTCCACTAGGGAAACCTAGAGGTTTAAAGGCTTAGTGCATACGCTAAATGCATTCGAGAGACCTGCGACAGGGGTATAGTTAGGATTTCTTCATTTTTGTTTCACTTGAGGACAAGTAAAATTCAGGTTTGGGGGTATTTTATGAGTGCCAAATAGTGCATATTTATACACCTTTTTATTGGCATTTTACTCATCTTTTGCGCTTATAAATCAGATATTATCCCATATTCTGTATTTTCCTTGTTTTCAAGAATAAATATTTATATTAATTAAGTTTGTGTTTTTAGGTACTAAATAAAGTCCGGAGAAATTGAGGAGCCAAAAGAGCGAAGAATTGGAGTCGAGAATCTAAGGAGCAGATAGCCAAAGCCCGCGCGCGAAACAGTTGCAACCCAACAAGTAGCAACTCATCTACAAGACATGGGCTTGAGCTTGACCCGACCCGCGACCCCGGATCCGAGTCCGTCTCTTCGAGACGTTGAGATTTCTTTCTCCCTCATCCAACGGTCGTCTTTGCTTCCACGTGCATCGAAGATCGTTTGCTCCCGTGCAACACTAGATCAAGCCAAAACCGCTTACCTCCCTGAGCCGTTCAGATCGCACCAGCTTCATCCTACGCTCGCTGAGGCCTTCTCCATCAATCTTCGATGCATCCGCTCAACACTGAATCACCCATAACCTATACCCTATTCGACCCAATTCACTTTCTCTCCATCTTCTCTTTCTTCCTCCCCCGTCACTCTCACAGAGCAGAGCTCTGCTCTTCCCCCTCTTCACCCATACCACCCTCTGCAACATCACCTCCGCCACCATCTCTCCCTCTCCTGACACCAGCCAACAACCACAGCAACCCCTAGTTCTAGTTGTCTCTCGCAGAGCCTCTCTCATAACCCTAGAGGCTATGTGAGAGATAAATAAAACTAGGGTTTCACCTAATCAAGCAAGAGGAGTTCTGAGCCGATTGACAGAAGAGGAGAAGCAATCAGAGTATGGGTGCGATTGCTTTTGATTTATTTATCTTTAATTTCTGTTTTTGAGAATTAGGGTTTGGGATTTATTTGCATGTATAAATAGAAGATGTAGGAGATGATTTTAGTCACGCCTGGATTAGCCAGTGCAGTCAATTAGGTTTAAATTTCTGTTCTTTGTTATTTTTATTATGTTTTAATTTAGTCTGTTAGGGTTTCATTGAAACCCTAATTCTCTGTTTTGAGTTCAATTTGTTGAATGTTCTTGAGAGCTTAATTTTAATAAATAGCTTCAATTTTAACACCTCACCTTTTTTCTCTCACAAAGTGCATGCCAATGCCATGGATGCAATCGTAGTTAGGCTAATACCGAGTTGAATGTGTTCAGCTCTTGTTTCTATGTTTAATACCGATTCTCTTGACTGGTTGTGCTTCATTAGACAACCAAGACTCTAGGTTAGTTATTCAGCTGATAATTGAAGCTTTATATGGAGAAACTCTTAGATAAGTGATAGAAGTGACAAGCTTCACTCGTCTGGTATAACAACAAGAACCTCAACATAGTTAAACTCACAATAGGAGTTAGTGGTGGATTTGCAGACCACTCGGCATATCCTTTGTCGTCGTTTATACCTTAGTTTAGGTTTATTTCATTTCATCCCAGCCGTATCGGCAAAACCCTCCTGTTGTTACCTTGTCACTACACATTTTCACTTGAAACTCAGTTGAGATAGCCATTAGATCACCTTAGAGCACCACAAGTCTCTGTGGTTCGACCCGTACTTGCCGCGTCTCCGATAGACGCCGTGCACTTGCGGTATTACCGTAGGCCATAAAATACATACACTTTCGAGGCCTACCACCTTGCCATTGCCCACCAGTGCCATTCTTATTAGAGTTACCTTGACCTGTAGCATACATTAACTTCTGCACATTTGCGACTCTCCCTCCTTGCATCACTGGTTTGTTCTTTTTGTTTGAAACCATCATCCACGGACCAAACTTATCTCCATTCTCAATCTTACCTGCAACATCTGCATCAACCTGGGTACCAACATTGGTACCAACACCATTTTGTGAAACAACATTCGAATCAATAATATTTTGCAAAGTCGGGCAATTATCTTTCTTGTGATTTATTTTACCACAATTAAAACAAATCAGACTTATGCCTTCATATTCAACTTTCTGTCTAATTGGTCCTATTTGGACCAGAGATTTCAAAGAACAATTGGTATCTATTTCTATGCAGAAACGAGCAAACCGACCTCTCATAACTAACTCAGTATTTTTATCTATCTTAATAAGCTTTCCTAATTTCCCTGCCACATCTGAAAGGACTTTCTCATCATAGTATTCAAGTGGTAATTCAGGTAATCTCTCCCAAACAACAGTTCTACTAATTTTTGAGATTGATGGTTTGAAATTTGCAGACCATCGCATCATGGCTAAATGGTGGCCATTCACAAACCAAGGTCCTTCTAAGAGAGCATGTTTAAAATCATCAGGGAACTAAAATTTGAACAGGAAAAAATCATAACCCAAATCCAAAATTTCAATCTTACCTTTAGGATTCCATAGTTCACGAGACTTACTTGCAATATATTTGTAGCCAACAGTCTTACCCACCACTTTCCCTATTAAGCAATTCTTCCATGGCTGCATAATTCTCTTTCTGGTTTGAAGATCAATCTTAATGACAGGGATATCCTCTTTTATTTCTGCCCCTTCGTTTCCCATCATACAATCCTCCACCTGTTGGTTTGCCAAATCTTCATCAGCATCGTTTAATCCCCAATTTCGGAAGCATTCTTCCCAATTCGTGTCACTGAGATTCACCACATCTCTGTAAGATTTGGGAATTTCTGATCTTCCTTCATCCCTAACTCCCGCTGGACTGGAATCGCCCCCACCAGCACCACCGTTCAGATTCAATATCTCACTCAACATCTCTACATCCTCTCCTGTCGACAAGTTCTTACTCTGATCTCCTCCCGGATCTATTTCCAAGTCTTGAATTCCATTAGCAGAGGTATTTTTGCTGTTATTGAACATCGAAAATTTTTTAAATTAATTTTTTTCTCTCTCCTCTGGTCTATTTTAAAAATCTATACTCTATTTTACTAGTTGGGTAATCTAGTGTGTCATGGAAATTAGTATAATAGTTTGTTATTTTTTCTACATATGGACTTATCTAACAGCATAATTGATTGTAATTGTGTGATTAATGTATTTAATTATTTTTTTAAAAAAAATAGTATAGATATAAACGCGTCCATGTCTTGACGATTTTGAGTTTTGGAGGCCCCTATGTCCGTGTCGTGTCGTGTCCATGTCAGTGCTTCCAAGCTAATTACAAAGTTCCTGTAGTCATGACCTTTTTATTCTTTTTCTAAAAGAAAAAAGTAAAATGGTCCACCTTGGTTCAATGCTACCGTCAGCCTCCTGCTGGTGCATTGGGCCGTTCATACCGATATTTTAACGATGCCCAAATGTCACTGAGGAAGGATGTGGAACGCGCTTTTGGAATTTTGAAGAAGAAGTTCGCTATCATTTGTGGCCCATATCGTGGGTTGAGTCCTCGTGAAATGCACAAGACTATGCTCACTTGCATAATTCTTCATAACATGGTAATTCAGGAAACCAGGTGTGATTCAGATTGGATTAACTATGATGATGAAGATTTGAGGCCGGAGATTCGACCTGAAAGAGGCCTCCCTGCAAGGAATTATGGTCAAATGACTAACTACATTCAGAACCGTAATTTGTATGACCCGGTTAAGAGATGATCCGAGATTGAATCTTTGGGCAGAGCATGGAAGATGATTTTATGTATTTTTTTCTTAATGTTTTAGCTTCAGTTTAAGTTATGTTATGTATTGTTATTTTTCTAATTAATAAGCTTCAACATTTCATTTCAAAATAATATTAATTGGAATGCATAACAACATATCAAATTAAAACTTAAATCACATTAAACTAGTACTAAACTAGTACATTAATCATTTAGAGGAATTATTTCATCAAACTCATCATCAGTTCCATCATCATCATCTTCTTCATCACGGTTGTTAGTAAATCCGACTTTGCTTTTCAATATGTGCTTGAATCTGTCAAATTCGATTTGCCATACATGCAGTTGTTGGGCGTTCATAATTGAGGTGTTTGCTTGAAGAATGTTATGCTTGTCATAGTCAAACTGAAATTTTTCTTGAGAAAGACGACTTTTCTTACTCTCCCGGTTTTGAAATTTCCTTTCAATTGATCTTTGCTTCTCGACGGTATTTTGATGTTCCATAAACTCCGCCATGCTAAATCCTCCGGAACTCCCTCCTTCTTGAGCTAATTTTCTAGCCAGTTTTGCCCGATTCCTCCCTGGAAGTTTTCCCTTATTATTACCATCAACATAATTATTGAAAACTACGTTGGAATTTGAGCTTGTAGGGGTATCTGGTGAAGAATTTGATGGACCTTGTGAAAATGGTGAAGAATTTGGTGTTGAGGGAGAAGAATTATATGGTGACTTTTCAGGTACTATTTGATTATTTACTAAGTAATCTGGATTAAATTTGTTCAAACCCTTCAAAATATGATAACAACTTTCGAAAGCAAACTGTTTACCATGTTTTCGTTGCCAACTGTATTGAACCTCTCTTTCAAAATCAACATCGGCCTGACCACTGTCCTTTCCTTTTCTCTTGGCTTGCATTATCAATGCAACATAAGCGCTACTTCCTTGGTTGATTACAATGAAGTGTTCTGACAATCCTTTTGCATCACGACCATTGATGTTCATGGTTTGTTCTTCATATTTTTGAAATATATTATCCCACATGGTGTTACCATGTTGGTGTGCACCACCGATACAATCTTGGGTAAAAAAAAACATAATTACGACAAATACATTCATCTTCTATCATGGTGTATTTTGCACCACGGACTCGATTCTTCTTACCTTTGCCTTGAGTTTGTGCTTGTGAATCCATTTTACAAGAAAATATAATTGTAGAGGAGTTGTGATAGTTTTAGATTTGAAAAAGATTGAGAAATTAAGAAATTCTAGAGAGATTTAGAATTTTTGGTGTGAGTTGATATGAGTTTGAAATCAGGTATTTATAGAGGGGGGAAATTGTAGCCGTTAGATGAAGATCTGGTCAGCGATTATCATAGTATCGAGCGATAGCTTGACTGTCGTTGTCGAGTGAATGACCATCGAACGATTCTTTGACCATCGAGCGACCGAGACTCTATCGCTCGCTGGAAACTCTGTCGTGTATGCCTATATGCCAGGAAAAACATATTGGCATATGAGTTTTGCAGTTTGGCATACCCATAGTGGGTGCATATATGCCAAATACCATGTTTTGGCATGTGCATAGGAAGAGGCCTAAAGGAGGAACTTAAAATATTACAAGAATTACAGTTCACTTACATGTAGATGAAAGGTTTCCAAGTGAAAAGAACAAAGCTAGCTGGTATATCTCTCAAAACCCTTAAGCTAGTGTACCGCAACACGATGGTGGACGTTGGTAAACGTGCAAAAGTTTCTTCAATTTTCTTGGGATATAGATGTTGGAAAAGGTGATCAAGAATATGCTCGTTACATCCAAAGTGTGATTTTAGAACCCCTTCAACGGCAGCTCTTATATGGTCACTGAATGTTTGTGCAGAAGGCTTCATTTTATTTTCTCGAGGAAGAATATTTATTATTCTCTCAATATTAAAACACCCATTTCTCTCTACCAATTTCTTCAATTCTTGTGGTTTGGTTGCATATATTGGCAAATTGAAAGCGTCCACTTTTGCTTCTTCCACCATTCCCTGCAATTTTTTTGTTCATTCCATTGATTAGAAGTACTATTAATTAGTAGCAATAATAGTCTGATAATGTGCAATGTTTAGCATCAGTTAATATCTCTGTAACTCTTTACCATGTACTCCCCCGTTCCTAAATAATAGGCCGGTTTCTATAAATGGATGTTTCAAAAAAATAGGCTGGTTTCCTAATTGGGAAAGTCAAATGTTATTTTAGTTGTCTGGGACCACTTTTCTCTTAACTTCTTTTGATGACAAGTGTCATGTGGACCATTTCACTTTACTTCTTTTGCTGACAAGTGTCATGGGGACCATTTTACTTCACTTCTTTTATTGACAAGTGTCATGAGGACCACTTTCGATGATTAGTTCTCTTAATTTCCTTAATTTTCTCTAAAAATAAAACCAGCCTATTAATTAGGAACGGAGGGAGTATATACATAAAAAAAAATTGAGACTTCTCCTTAGGGGCAACAACTTAAAATAGTATGACACGTTGGATAACCAACCCCAAAGCCGAAATAGAAGTGGCCATGTCTTCGCCAACCTTAGAGCAGTTCCTATAGAATAAACAAATCTATTTTGACCCCACTATGGACTCACCAAACATGAAAAACTGATGGGCAAACCAACAAATTTGTTGGTTTGTTTGGTGAGTTTGATCATTAACCGCGAGTTTATGAAGAGCCGCGAGTTCGATCATCAACCGCCAAGTATGATCATCAACCTCCCGTGGGTCTTCCACAGCCGCCAACTACAAATCACGTTTCCCAACATAATATTTTCCTATTCTTTATTCACTTCATCCTATTTTATCTCACCTAAATATTATATTTTATATTTTAACTTTATCCTACAAGATATTTTATATTAAAAAGAAATATTAGTGGGGTCCTGCAAAACCAAATTTGTTCATTTTGCTCTAGTTTTCCATAGTGGGTCACAAAAAAGTGACAAGAGTTGCGTTTAGGTCACAAAATCTTTTTAATTAGAATTTGGGTCATGAGACCGTCACTGACCGTCTTGAACTTTTGCTTATTTACTTTTGCTGAGTTAAAATAGTGAAATCTAGTTAAAATAGTGAAATCAACAGTATCAGTATTAAACTTTTGCTTATTTACTAACATTGCCATTGTGCCCATCCGTTAGCTCACAACTTCAAAGACTGAGATTGAGATTGATTTAAAAATTTCTAAGAAGATTCTAGGGTTTGTAAAATCTAATCCTTCCTCTCCCGAAGCTCCAACTTCCCCTCCCTCTCTCGTTCATCACCTCCATATCTGATACAAATCCTAATTACACATTTATAACAACCAAACTATTTATCAATTCACTATTAACTAATGTAGTACAGACCAGGATTGATAAAGGTGAAATCAATCTAGTTGCTGGGGATGAGAAAAGAGTTTAAGTTTCGTCAGAAACTTAATAAAATCTGATTCTAGGATCAAGACTTTAGAGTTTGATAATAATGATAATAATATTGATAATTGATTGATTAAAAGATTGATTTCTCTAAACAAGAAGGCTTAGCCTTTATATAGACTAGCATGACCGACTAAAAAGAAAAGAAAAAGGAATTCTACCTAAACTAGGAAAGTAAAGGACTTGCAAAGCAAGTAAACTAAACAGACGCAAAGGGATCAACAATCGTTGTTGATACAAACACAAGGGATCAACAATCATTGTTGATACAGACGCAGATGTCCTACATCATTAACTTAGGCTAATAATCTTTGGATATAAGAAGAAAACAACCTAGATTTCTTCCGTTATTAAGTTCTTCCAATAAGCTCTTCAATATTGGGTTATCAGAATCGAAAAGTTCATTTTAGGTTGTAGATGTACATACGTTTAATTACAGGAAGGTGGTGGTGGTGGTGTTATGCGATTGTAGTTAAAGGTTTCAATTCCGGCAGTGAAAGGCGATTTTAATGGTGGTGTGGGATGAAGGAATTTAAAGAGGGTGGCAGCGATGTAACGAGTACTGCAGATGATGGATAATCTGTAGATTTGGTGGCGGTTCCAATTTCTGTTATGTACATTGAATTTTCAAATTTGTAATCAATTACGGAAGGGAATTTATTTTGGTGGTGGTTCATCATTTTGATTTTATTTGATTTTATTGATTTTAATGTTCATTGAACATGTTTGAATTGGTGTAGGATATATTTGTTGATGAAAACAAGATCAAGGGGTAAAGATCGAGATTAATTTTTATCTTTCATCTCTCTGTTCTTTTTTTTCTTCTTTTTTTGTTGATTAAGTAGTTGTCATGTTAATACTCATCTGTTCATAAAATATAGACGACGGATCTTCTTTTTTTTTCGGTATACATGTACGATTAACGACAACTAACGGTGTCAAGTAAATAAAAATCAATTATTAGAAGTTTAGAACTACCTGAAGAAACCAATCATTTGAATGCAATTTCTTAATTTGATCAACTAGTAAACGGATAGTGGACTATACATCCAAAAACTTCTATCTTCTACTACCATAAAAACTTCAACCATAATCGATTAAAAAAACCCTAAAAATATAAATCTCTTTGTGATATCATCGTCCTATAAATCAACCCAACATAAAATAAACCTGAGCTTATAAAAATCATCAAGTCCCAATCAAATCTAAGTCAAACCGAGTCAACCACGAGTCAATTTTTTTTCTCCCTTTCATACTGTTGTAACCAAAAATGGTTGAAATCCTGGTTTTGACATCAACAGTTGAACCCAAACACTTGGTTTTAACATAAACTTACTGTTTCACCAACAACATTGGTGTCGACAAAAAAAACTCTACAAAATTAGTCAAATCAAGGATGGTTTTGTTGGAATATAATAGATGTACGTGTACAAGATATCGAGGTGGCCATACACGAAAGAAGTGTTCAAGTAGTCATGCTTTATCTTGCATATGAAGTGAAGACCAAATGAAAGATGAAAACTAGCCAACGATAATTCTAGAATATTATCCATTTAGTATTTTAGATATATGATGTATTACCTTTCCAAGTTTTTATCTTCTTGGGTATAAGTTTGCTCTTTTAAATAAGAGTTTATGTGTAAATATAAACTATCTCAGAGAATTCATTTGAAGATCAATAATATATATTATCTACTTTACGGGATTTTATCCTTGGATATAGGTCATTAGTGGCGAACCACGTTAAACACTTGTTTCAATTTTGTTTCTATAAACGATGACCCTTAAATACCCATAATTTATTATGTTATCAGAGCAAACTTAAACCTAGAAAGATAATACCTTGACTAGGTTATACAATATTTATCTAAAATATAAATTACATAATATTCTAGAATTATGTTTGATTTACTCTTAATCTTTGATGTGGTCCTCACTTCGTATGCAAGTTAAGAAACGGTTACTTAATCACTTCTTTGGTGTACGGTCACATTGTTATCTTGTACACGTACACAGGTTTCAACATAAAACTTACTGAATCACCAAGAACATTTGTTTTGACGAAATAAATCAACGTAGTCATATGAAACCAAACCTGGTTCTAACAAAATTATCATAACACCATCGAAAAATACTCTACAATAATAGTTGAAAGGAAAACCTGTTTCTAAAAAAGAAAACAATATCGCCAACATCATTTTTTTCGTCAACGAATATTCTATAAAAACAGTTGAAACCAAAGCTTGTTTCCACGAAACGTAACTTATCACCAACATCATTGGCTTCGTCTAAAAATATTCACAAAAATCAATTGAAACCAAACATTATTTCAACTAACCATGCCGCCAATAAGATATTGGTTTGGAAATTGTTTAATTTTTCCAAACTTAGCGTATACCACCAGTAAACATAATAAAAAATTTCACTGATAAATGAAAAGATGTTTATCATTAAAAGAAAAAAGATGATGAAGAAGAATTGCTTTCCTACATCATTAGCGGTTGACATGTTTATAAAAAATCGTAGATTTGTGAAACCAAATCAGAAATCAAACAACATAAATTTCTGAATTCTAGATTATGGAGATCTACATGGAAAACCGAATTTCTTTTGATCAAATCTGGAATTATTTCTCTTCAATCCTATATCAAACTTGCAACCCAATATCAAACCTAAATATTCATGTCATTTTCGAAGAATCATCGCTTCTTATTACTTGGTACAAAAATCAAGATGAGGTTGTTGATAAATACTCACTTAAGGATTATATCCCTAAAATTCTAATCCAAGTTAGTTCTCCACTGGACTTTAGAGCAACTGAGGATCAAATCGCGCGAAATTAAATTAGTATATGAATCTAGGAAGTTAATTCTGGCATTATGTCCCTAATACCGGAATCAATTCATATGGATTGAAGTTAAGAAGTGGTTTAAATTTTTGTTTGAAAGGGGAATAAGAATGAGAAAGGAGAGAATACGAAAGTCAATTACTGGTATTTTTGAAAAGTAAAATATCTTATTTACATATTTTCATAAATTTGGGGTGTTTGTTTCATTTTGTTATATATGAAATTTATGTTATGGTTGAGTTTTTCGTGTAATAAATATGGAAATTTGATTTTTTTACTGTTTATCTGAATATTGTATATTTTCACATAATTAAGTGGATTAATTAATTTTCTTAGTTTAGACTCAAGTAGTTTTTCTTGATTAAAGTATTATTCATAAAATAAAAACAAAACTGAATACATTTTTTATTTGTATAGTCTTTTCAAAATCATTCTAGACAATGAATTCCTAAATCCAACCTCTTCATAAAAAAAAAAAAAAAAAAATCTGATTGAATCACCTGTCCTAGATTCTTTCAACTGTGATTCTACTTTGTGTTAACTGTGATTCTACTACTTTGTGATTCTACTTCTACTGTGATTCTGGTACCGAGATTCTTTTACTTTGTTGAGATTCAGCTATTGTGATTCTAGGAACCGATTCAACTTTTGTGATTCTAAATACTAGTTGGTGCTATTTTGATTTTGTTGCTGAGATCCCTAGAAGCTGGGGGAAGGAAATAAGCTTCACACGGAAGTGTAGCAGCAGGTTAACGCACATAAGGTGTTTGAAAAATTTCTTGAACCACCCGGGCACTTTCACTGGGTCCGCTTTTGAGCTCAAGTTCTTCTACTCCTGTCATGTCAGGGAGGCTATTACCTTCTTCATCATTCCAAGATCCGTCATCATTTTCATCTGCTTTTACTCCTTTAGATGATTTAACTTTTCATTGTCCTTTTAAGATCTTTGATGGTTGCCGAGACGGGGTTAATGGTAGAGGCTTCACTCGTGGTTCTCTCATTAGCCATATTCATGATCGACATTTTGCTTCAGCTGAGCGCAAGAGTGAATGCAGGGAGCGTATTGGTAATAATGCGACATCTATGACGCTTGGGAAGTTGGTTTAAGATTTTGCTGCAGATGTGGTTGTGCAGTGAATGTATGCACCTTCGTGCATGGAGTCGCCCTTGTCGTGATCACAGTGATACTATCGCAGGTCCCCTTGATGGCAATAATGTTGAATTCTTGATCTATGGTATTGTGAAACCTTGTGTAGGTTCCCTGGAAGCAAGCATTGCAGCTGTTGAAGAAGAAAGGAATGGCTTGACTGTGGAATTGCTGGATGCAATTTTTAAGAAACAGTTCCCAACAACTTCCAAAGATTCCTCCACCGTGCGGTGCTTAGCTTCTCATGAAACCCTGAAAGCAACCTTAGACAAGGTACTGTCTAAGCCTACAGATTTAACATCTTGGATTAAATTGTTGCTCTTGCCCATCTGCACTCTAGCGTTGTACACCCCCAAGAATGGCAATGAAGGAAGGACCAGTAATAGAAAGAGACTACAGTCGCTAGTATAAATCAAGCTTTGATTCAAAGTGGAGGGAGACAAATGGCTGCCTTAACTTAGCTCAGAATTTGCTGGTTCCATCTGGACAAGAGCGAATACAAGCTAGTCACGGCACAAAGAGGAAAAAAATCCAATCTGCAGGCTTGTAAGAGAAAGATAAGCTCAGGACACTACGCTGCTGCCATACGCGTTCTCTCTTCTAATGGTGTCGCCTTCCACACCCGACACACTCCATGAATTGCGTCTTAAGCACCCTCAAGCTTCCCCCCCTTGCATACCAACAGAGTCCATCAATGTGGCGGCAGTTTATGTGGATGCTAAAGCTATCTTAGGCGCGATTAGGAGCTTCCCTAGAGGGACTTCTTGTGGCAGGGACGGTTTGAGAGCTCAACACTTGTAGATGCTCTTAGTGGCGCAGCGGCCGCTGTTGCAGAAGACCTCCTAGCGTCTATATCCGGCGTGGTTAACTTATGGTTGGCAGGAAAGTGCCCGACTGTTCTGGGTGAGTTTGTGGCATGTGCCCCATTAACTCCTTTGCTCAAGCCTGGCGGGGGATTGCGGCCAATTGCCGTTGGCACTGTTTGGAGGAGGATGTGCTCAAAGTTGGCAGCGTCTTCGGTGGCTAAGGAAATGGCCTCCTACTTAGGTGATCATCAATTCGGAGTGGGCATCCCCTGCGGAGGAGAAGCCATTCTACACTCGGCCAATAAGCTACTTGAGTTGAAAGGGGGACGCGACAACATGACCATGATGTTGGTCGATTTCACCAATGCCTTTAATTTAGTGGACAGGACCACTTTGATCAAGGAAGTACGGAGAAAATGCCCAAGTATTGCGAGGTGGGTGGAGTTTTGTTATGCTCAGCCCGCAAGGCTTTACTACAACGAATTCACTCTATCCTCGGCATTGGGAGTTCAACAAGGTGACCCTTTAGGTCCCTTATTATTTGCACTCGCTTTACATCCGCTTGTTTGTATGATTTCTTCTCAATGCAAGCTTGACCTGCATGCGTGGTACTTGGACGATGGGACATTGGTAGGTGATACGCTGGAAGTGTCAAGGAATTGAGCATCATTC
Source organism: Papaver armeniacum (assembly GCA_023531295.1). NCBI lineage: Eukaryota > Viridiplantae > Streptophyta > Magnoliopsida > Ranunculales > Papaveraceae > Papaver > Papaver armeniacum. The sequence continues at coordinate 114,517 of JAJJWW010009161.1, forward strand.
AATCGAAGGTGGCGAAAGAGGGCTTCATCTAAACATCAAGAAAACCGAGATCTTCCGCCCGTTGTGGACCCTAGGAGTTTAACAGATAAGGTGTTTCCGGCGGACATCGGTAGGCCATCTAGAGGGGTCGGACTGTTAGGCGGGCCGGTTAGTTTAGATCTTCAATTCTGCAGCGATTTAGTTCAGGCTAGAGTGGACAAAACGATCTATCTAATGGACACTGTGAAGAAGCTGCAAGATCCTCAAAGCGAGCTTCTACTGTTGCGCAGCTGCTCCGGGGTGTCCAGGTTATATTTTGCTATGAGGACCACCAACCCGCTGGCTTTGCTTCAAGCTAAATCCCTTTTTGATCAACGTTTGTTTCAATTTTTGAGACACATTGTCACAGGAGATGGCGCAGGCTTCGGACCCCTCCAACAGCGTATTTCCACCTTGCCGATGAAAGATGGCGGTCTCGGTGCTTACACTATGGAAGATACTAGCCACTATTGTTATATCGCATCCGGCTTGCAGACTAAGGGTTTACAAGAGACCATGCTTAATATATCCTCCACTGATGTGCCTAGCAAGTGTTTCCAGCAAGCTTTGAATAACTTCCTAGAGGTATGTGGATTGTCTTCTTCTACCTTCAACCTCAATAATATTGCCCCACATCCAATGCGTTCTCTGGCAGTGTTATATTTTGATGTTGTTAAGAAGAACATTCCGTCAAACTTCTCTATGTCCAGTCGGGATTATGTTTTATGGCAAAGTAATAGGGTGGCTCATGCTCTGGATTTTCTTAAGGCGATTCCCATTAGTGGTTTAAATCAAAGTCTTGGACCTCGTCAATTTAGGTCCGTGTTAAGTTATAGATTGGGCATACCGCTTTTCAGGGAAGATAGTACATGCTCAAGTTGTAACAAAAAAATGGATATTTTTGGAGACCATGCCTTGCATTGCGCTAATGATGTCGGTCTCAAATTCCGACACGACCTAGTGAGGGATGTATTTTTGATATTTGTTATAAGGTCAGCGTACATGCAAGGAAGGAGGTAATGCTTGGTTTTTTATCGGATAATGATACTTCCTTGAGACCTGCGGATATTCTTGTTCACGGTTGGGAAAACGGTCAAGATGTCTGTTTTGATGTTACTGGGGTTTCACCATTCACTAGCGGGGGAGTGCGTACTTTCATACCCGGTCAGGCCATATCTAGAGCTACTACGCGTAAACGCAATAAATACTTAGACAAGTGCTCCCTGCATGGGTATGGCTTTGGTGTTTTAGCCTTCTCGACTTTAGGAGAACTAGGCGAAGAAACTATCATTCTATTGAAGAGGTTGAACAATTGTATCACAAACTATGACGCCAATTATAAGATAGGCGGTACACTTTTTTTTAGAATAGGTTTAGCTATCCAAAAGGGTGTTGGTGCCCAACTTGTTGCCAGGCTACCCACCAACTTATTGTAATCGACTTTTGCATTATATTAAAAGTAATTCCATTCATATAAAATTTAGCAACTTAGCATTCACCGTCAGATGCCAGATAACAACATTAACAAATGACGTCAATTTTCGATAAACCTTTTTTTATCCATTGCCACGGGCAGTAATTTTGTTACCGTGTTTAAATGGTGTGATATAAATTAAAATTCAAATTGTTTGAACGCCCCTGTTTTAATGACCATTAAAATGTAATAGGGGCAATGAAAACTCTCACATGTTGAGCATGATTAAGCAGAGCGGTTTTTAAAACGTAGAATAAGCTCTTACCGTCTTAGCCATGTCCATAAGGCAAGATCCTAAAACATCAAAAACCGATTCTGTGCCTGATTGAGTAGGTGGGATGTCATCTGGGATTCCTGGAACGGTGAGAACCATTAATCCCCCACCGATGATCTCTTCAGCACGAGCATGAAGAAAGGCTTCAATGTCCTTGGCATATTGAGCTGAATAAGCTTCAAACACATGATGTTTAGCATTTGTGTAATGAATTCTCCCTCTGTTATAAGCAGGAGAATTAATATTTAATACTTCTTTTGGTACTTGAGACAACCATTGAAGCGAAGTTGAACAGTGAGCTATATGAAGAGAGCCTTTAGGAAATAAACGGGTGTGAAAAGAACCGGGTACACCGGCAGCGAAATAAGACTTTTCTGGTGGGAGGGATACAAAAAGAGTGTTGAAATCATTTGATGTATGATCATTGAAAAAGACATGAAATTCAGGGGTTGAACCGTTTGGATCTATGAATTCACGATATTTAAGATCAACAGCTTCGATTATGTTTTGCATAGCAATGAACGTATTTGGCCCAACAGAGCAACCCAAATCTGCAATTCTGAAAGTGTTTGGTGATGGGAAAATTCGAATGTCAAGATAATTTGCAATTGCCTCATCTATCATAGATTTGGACTTATCAACAAAAGATCTCTGCCAAAAAAAAAAATTAGTAAGATAAATTATTAGAATTCTATTATTGAAGTCCATGGGTTTTTGGGGCTTCATTGAGTTATAATATCCTAATATGGATAGGGGAAACCTAATTAATAGTAAAAGTCAAATATACCATTCCCTATAAACATATTATAATTTAACTATTATAAAAAGAAAAAAAGATTAATTTTCTCTTCTTCTTGAACTCTTCTTCTTCATTTCATCATTTCATCGTGATTTCATCATAATGAAAATGATGATCATAATTTCATCATGATTATTAAAAAACTTAAATCTATAATTCTTCTTTCTCTCTTCTTCTTCTTCTTCTCCATCACATCGTGATTCTTCTTCGCATCGTGATGACGATGATGATCATAAAAGAAACCAAAATAGATTATTTTTCTTCCTCTCTTCTTCTTCATCTTCTCAAGCGCGTAGGGATGATAAAAAAAACCAAAACTAAGAAAACCCAACATTTATTTTTACTTTTGATTGACTTGAAAATTCAATTCGATTAATTTGAGGAAAAAAAAAAGACAGTTTCTCAAACTGTATAACGGTTGGGAGTTCATACTGTCCCAACCGTGAATCCTGTATTACGGTTGGGAAAATACATGTTTCCCAACCGTGAACCCTAAACCTACATGTACGGTTGGGAAAGTAAGAACTCCCAACCGTAAAAGAGCGTCTACGGCTAGGTTTTTCTAGCCGTAAGCTATTCTGATAATCACATTAAGAAAATACAAACAAAGGTCTAATTTTGGTTAGGTTTTCCCCGCCGAAAACGCTTACTTTCGGCTAGGTTCCCCAGCCGTAACTTGAACTTTCGGCTCGGAAAATCTAGCCGTAACTGTTTCTCATACTTACCAAAAATAGAAGAAAAAAATCGGTTGGGAGTTCTTGTCGATCCAGCCGTGAAAGTAATTTACGGCTGGGATATCTTCAATTCCAAGCCGTAAATTATTATTCACGGCTGGGTCGACAATATTTCTCAACCGTAACTACAAAAAAACCCAGATTTTTTCCGATTTTTATCGGTATTGAGTCAACAAAATTATTATTGGGAATCAAGTATGGGGTTCTCCTGAGTGTTTTAAAAAATTTCAAAAAAGTTTAATTTTTTTTTTCAAAATCATCTTCTTGGATAAAAAAAAAAAAGAGAAGAAAAAAATTGATGAAAAAAGTTAGTCGAATGATTAATCTTAATCTATACACTAATCATTATTAATTTGGTTAATCACCATAATTAACACTAATCAAATTGGGGGTACTTTAGGCATTATTAAAAATAACTAGATAAGGGGTTATAGAATTTCTACTAATGACCCAAAAAAAGCCCCCAAAAATCCATTGACTTCAAAGCCCCCAATAATAAGATTCAATTATTACACTACAACTCTAATAATCATTACCTGAATAGATGAGTTATTGGCATAGCTATTACGACCATTACCACCATTCATTGGATTTGCTTCAACAGTAGTTCCATTTGAGGGTGCCATTTCCATCTTTTTCTGTATATGTTTCCAAGAATATGCAAGTGCGTGAGTATATAAGCAGTTCCAAAATTTCCCTAGGACACGACAAAACTTTTATTTGGAAGGAATCTGATTGTCTAATTGATATAATTCAGTGTACATGTTAATAAATATGGCCCGGCCGCCCAGCCGCCCAGCCGGCCTAATATTTTATGATTCATTTCGGACAATTTCGCATATGACGTTTCAGGGCAAAAATGGAATATCAAAGGCCTTGCCGCCCGGCCTTTGATAATGGTTTAGATTTCATAACCAGATGCCATTGTTAATGGTTGATTCGTTTTCTCTGTTTGTTTGTTTTATTCTGACTAGATGCTTTATGTCATTTGCCTTCGTTTTATCTATCGAAAGATTATATCTTCTTTTTGCTCGATTAAATGCAGTGTGTAAGTCTTGCAAACCTTAAAGGACATAAGAAACCTCAGTAAAAGTTGGTGCAACTACAACTTAAATCTTACATTTATTTTTTCATTTATTTTACAGTATAATATTGTGCACCTGTTGATAAACGGCTGGAAACCATACTCGTAATGATCAGAGCTGAATACCGGCCGAAGTTACAAATTGCTTCAATAATATCTAATTTTCAGGAAGAATTCAATCCACGGGAAGAGATGACGTGGAAGGGGAATAGAGGCGATTTTCTAGGGCATCAAATCTCTTGCGTTTCTCCATGGATGGAAGCCATTTTTCTCCTTCTCCTCCGATTTCGAACTCTAATCAGAGTGAATCAGCATCTAAGTCTGCAATTGGTAATGATTTAAACCTTGGGTTAGAGGATTTCCCGCAGTTACCAGTTCCTTCTTCTTCTCTGGGAGTTAATGGAGCTTCAAAAGCAAACCCTAACCCTTGCTGGAATGGTCACAACATCTCAAGAACTTCCGCTCCATCAACGAAGCTTCCTAATTATGTAGAACCGACTTCGGTTGATGGTCAACCAACGACAGTTTTTTCATCATGTGAACTCAAATCTCAAATTGAATATTGTGAATCTCTGGTAGTTGGTTATTTCGTAGGGAATAACCTTGCTTTTCCTTTTGAGAAAGATATTTTATCTTCCCAATGAAGACAAAAGGGGATTTCACCATGACCATTCATGGAGAAAATGCTTTCCTTTTCAAGTTTATTCAAGAAGAAAATAGAGCCCGAATTTTGGAATTAGGTTCAGTACAGATTACAAAAAAGCTATTTCATATTAGACCTTGGTCACCCTTCATAGAATCTCATATTGATTCCATTAAAACTGTACCTCTGTGGATGAATTTCAGGAGGGTTCCAATTCATCTATGGAATGATGTTGGTTTAGCTAGGATTGCTAGTTTAGTGGGTAAACCGATCAAGATAGACTCACAAACTGCATTGAAGACTAGAATGTCGCTTGCTAGAGTCTGTATCGAAATTACACCTGATTGTTCTTTCCCAACTGAGCTTTCAGTCAAAATTGATGATATAAAGCTTATGGTAAAAGTAGAATACCCTTGGAAGACAATTGTTTGCTCTTGTTGCAAGAGCTTTGGTCATTCAAGTGTAAAATGCATCTACAACCCAACCCCAAAGAATACTGATGTTTCGATTCCAAAGAAGTTTTCTTTAGTTGCAGGTGACAACATTGACCCTAATCAAATAGTGCAGAACACAACATCTGATGTGGAAGCTTCTTTTGTGAATCAATCTTTAAAAGAGGCTAATAGACCTGGGAGTAGGGGTGATGTGACAGGAATTTCTCAACCGGAAAACTGGACGACATGTGTTGGGAGTATTGTTCCGAATGCTTTGTCTACTGCGGTTGATCCTTGTGCAGAGATGTATATGAATGGGGAGAGGTTAACTGAAAAAGAAAATATCCTTGGCGAGTTGATCTCTTATAAAAGTAAGAAAGGCGCCGGAAAAAAGAAAAAAGAAAACCACTTACAGGTTCCTTCAGGATTCTTGAACTCAGATAATACTCTTGAAAATGGTCATCCGGATATGGACGGTACATGCATCTCAATTGCTGATCCCGTTATCCCTCCTGGTTTTGAATCTCAAAACAGGTTTCATGGATTAGAAGAAGAAGAAGAGATATCCACCTCCCAGTTAGTTTTGGAAGATTCAATGGTAAGCATCGCAAAGGCGTCATCGTCCAAGCCAAGTAAAGGAATTGGTAAGAAACTGAGTACGAAATCCAAAAATACAGGTATGCTCCCAAATGGTACTCTCTCTAGTTCAAAAATGAAAAAGCCTCCTAAATCTAAAGTCCCTAACAAAGTCTCGGCAGATAAACTTATGGATTTTGGTTCTTCATAGGGCTTAGAATTTCCACTTCGAAAGACTAATCGTGAAGAAATATTTAGAGATCTCGCAAAAAATCACGATGATTTAATTATAGAAAATGTTGATGCTGCTAATTGACAATAAGCAGTGGTCTTCATTGAGGTTTGCAGGTGGCTTTTTGATTTTTAGGTTTCACAATTTGTGTCTTCATCTGTTGATACTCTTTGCTTTAGCTTTCCTTTTGTTTTGTTGCATCTTTTGTGAGCTTTTCGCTCTTTGTCAGTTGTTTTCGCCCGTACACGGCTTGTGTGCATTTTAATATATCCTCGTTGACCGATCAAAAAAACAAAAAAGAAGAAAAAAAAATCTAATTTTCAGTTCATCCCAATTTCAGTATCTTTTTCATCTTCATAATCTTCAATTGTATATTGATCTTCACTGCGCTAGTGTGGATGATAAAAAGAATGTGAATTTTATCACCCAAGCCATTTTGGATTAGTAGATATTGTTTCAGGCTAAGGTAACAAGAAGATCTTCTTGGGTCACAATGTAATTTTGGGTATCACGGTGATAGATTTTTGGTCAAGCACAATTTGGCTCAAATGTGACACATCTGACCTCTGAAACGCTTTGTTACTCTCATTGTGTACTGCAGGATAAAATTGTTATTCCGATTACATTGAAATGATATTTAGAGGCTCAGATTAAAAATGCAAAAATAAAAATCCAATTCTCAAAGGACCCAAAACAAACGCACATTCTTTTATCAATTACAAACACAGAATAAATGACACCAAATATGGAGGTCAAACCAATAAATGAACGAAGATTGTCATTTGCGGCTGAGAAGAACGAACAACACGATTATTTTCTCCATGGACTTGAGTGAAGTTGCAAAAGTATCTTATAATTTCTTAGGAAATAGATGTTAGAAAAGATGATCAATAGTATGCTCGCTACGCCCGAAGTGTATTTTTATAACCCCTTCCATGACAGCTCTTGTATGGTCGATATATGTTTGTGCAGAAAACCTCTTTAAGGTATTTTCCTGAGGAACAATTTCCTATATTCTCTATATATTAAAACACCCATTCCTCGCTACCAATTTCTTTATTTCTCTTGGTGTTGTCGAGTACGCTGGAACGTTGAATGAGTCTACCTTAGCTTCTTCCACTATTCCCTGCAAAATATATACAAGCAATTTAGGAAAAGTTTCCTTTTTTGGCGGTTGAACGAGAACAAACAACAAGAGAATAAAATAAGCTCTTACTATCTTAGTGATAAGTATTGATCTCTGTACCTTGGTGACTATTATTATAGAGGCGGAATTCAGAATAATAATAGACAAAAACTAGAAAACAGAACACAAATGAGTAATTCGAAGAAATATATATTCTCTAGATTATGAACAAGAAAACTATTACAATTCTCTCTTTGTTACGCTCACAATCTCTCTAGGTAAATAACCTTAAAATATTTTCTAAGCTTGCTTTTACAATAATTAATTGCCTCACAAACTTCTTTCTAGGTATGTGCCTCCTTTTCTAGGTGTCAAACCACACTCTCCAAATCCTCTTAGCTATGAGCTAAACATCTTCATTTATAGCTTTAACGGTTTCCCAAACCTTATAGGAATCTATTTCCTTATATAGGAATAATTCCCTTTATAGGTATATTTCCCTTTCTAGGAATATTACCTTGTCTAGGAAGTATTTCCTTATCTTGGCATACATCCTTACTTTGGTTTGGTTTCCCAAACCTCTTAGGAATTTATTTTCCTTTTATAGGAATATGCCTTAAATCAGTAATCCCTCCTAAATTACAATTCTGTCCTCAATCCATCTTGAGGATCACTAGTTCCCGGAGAGAGGAAGATACATATGTATCACTTAGCCATTTCCATAAGACAAGATCCCAAGATATCAAGAAGTGGTCCCATGCCTAATTGAGTAGTCGGGGCCTCATATGGGATGACTGAAACAGTGAGCAGCAATAATCCCCCACAGACGATGTCTTCAGCACGAGCATGAAGAAATGCTTCAATGTCCTTGGCATATTGAGCTGAATAAGCTTCAAACACTTCTTGTGCAACATTTGTGTAATGGATTCTCCCTTTATTATAAGCAGGAGAATGTATGTCTAACATTTCTTTTGGTACTTGAGACATCCAGTGAAGCGAGTTCGTAGAGTGCACTATATGAAGAGTGTCCTTAGGAAATAAACTGGCATGAAAATAACCGGGTACACCGGCAGCAAAGTAAGACCTTTCCGGTGGGAGGTATTCAAAAAGGGTGTTCAAATCATTTGATGCATGATCATTAAAGAAGACATGAAATTCAGGGGATGAACCAGATTTACGGTATTTAAGATCAATAGATTCGATTATGTTTTGCATCGTAATGAACGTATTTGGTCCGACTGAGCAACCCAAATCTGTTATCCTAAAAGTGTTAGATGATGTGCAAATTTGGATGTCAAGATAATCTGCAATTATTAGGGTTCAGAACTAAAATTGATAAAAGAGCACAATTTGTACGAGCAAAAACTGAAGAAAAGTATTAACAAAGTTATGAGCAAGTAAAGTAATTAAACTGGTTTTGTTGAATTGAATGCCTGAATGATTACAGAACTTGAGTATTGATAGTTAATGTAACTTTTTAAACAAACTACTTATAATTAAGTGTTGATGGGTGAAAATTACTCCTGCTGAATTTGGTAATTTGGGGTGTGATGAGGAATGAATTTAAACCTACAACAAATGCACTGCGCGGTGAGTGCTTGTAGATTCGAGAGATCAATCTGTGCAAGTCCGGCCTAAACCAAGAAATGGCCGTTTCCGGACTTGTTTCGGTCACAAAGTGAAGGAGATGGGGTTGATCTTAGGGAGGAAGCGAAGAAGGTGTTGAGATTGTGAAGATGTTGGCTTGCTTATGACTTGTGACAAAGATGAGCAAGCTTACGGTTGATGCAAGCAGGCTCTGGGTGTTTGAATACGGTTTTCGTATTAACACTTGGTTTCTGTCGACCGAACTTGTGTTGTTTTTGTCTTGTCTTGTTTGAAATAGAGGCGGAGAACCTATTTATACAAGTCATTGAGCCTCATTCACGTTTCTCGTGGGAAGTGGAGGTAGTGGAATGATGGAGTTAGTGGAGTTGTGTGTCGGTGATACACGACCAGTCTTACCCACTTGTCCTGTTCATCTCTAACCGTCCATGACCTCGACACGTTCTTGTGATGGCGCGTTGCACGCCGCACATTGTAAACCGCCGGACCAATACCCCGATAAGTATCCCCGATTTGTGACATGATTGATGTGCGGAATGTGGATCGTGGATCCACGAAAGATAGCATGTAATGCTGAATTGAATAAGCTGCGTTATTCGGAAAGTCGATACTTGTGAAGTATCGTGTGTATTTTATGCGAGTTTGCATTGCGGTGTGGTAAAGTGATGGGTAATGACTCTCACTCGACCAATTAACTCTGACCGAGGGTTGTATAACCAAGCTGGTGAAGTCGGACGGATGAGATGATGTTTGAGACACTCATCTGCGACCGTTGATGAAATTAGGGTTTTTAAAGAGGTGCGCAAGCATCACTCTTGAGCTTGGTCGAAAACAAGCATGGGAAAGGTTTTGAAGAGGACCGACCAGGGCATGTGTGTAGACAACACGCCGGTGTGCACGTCCATACTTCACTTTCTCAAGAAGGCGCGATCTAAGCCACTCAATTTGGCCGGTAAAGTTGAGTGGTTGAGATCGATTTGCGATAGGAGTTTGATGCCGTAAAGAAGCGCGCGCCATATCTCTTTGGCGCGTTTTCCAAGACGACCTAGCTTGGTCGGTCTTGGCCGGTTGGCTTGGCGTGAAGATGGTGGGCTGATGTTCACGCCCATGTCTCACCGTCTCATGAAGATGCAATCTAGGCCACTCAATTTGACCGTCAAAGAGGAGTGGTTGAGATCGGTTTGCGGCAGAAATCCTTGCCGCAAAGGAGTTGGAAACCGCATGACATCCCAAGTTTGGACGTGCGTTCCAAGACGACCCATCTTGGTCGGTCTTGGTCGATCATACCAGCGTGTAGGTGGTAGGCTAGTGTTCACACCTATACCTGACTATCCCATGAAAACGTGATCTAAGCCACTCAAATCATCCGGTGAAGTTGAGCGGTCGAGATCAGTTTAGGATTTGGGAGATGTAACCGCGTGAGTTTGGTCGGGCGTTTTGGATTGGCCAGGCATGATATGCCTTGGCCGACCGCAAGAAGAGGTAGATGGGCCCACGGTGGTCATCTTTGGTATGGCCCGCCTTGGTTAATCAATGTGACCCTCCATTAAATCTAGGGGAGAAGATGGACGCGCGTGATGACTTGAAACCCTAATTTTGGCTTTCAAAGCCGCGCGACCATGCTCTTTTGGGCGGACGAATTTGTTGTAACCAACCATGGTTGGCTTTGACCGATTGGTCAAGTGTGTGGCGGTCACACGGTGATTGTGTCGACATGCTCAGGGCCCTTTGAGTCTACATCTACACCCTCCATCTATACCTGCGAAGATGGATGGTTGAGGCCAGATTTTGCGGCACATGTAATATGCCGCAAACCCTAATTTAGGGTTTTAAAGCCCATAATGCTTGGTATGGACGGTTTCTTGGCAAGCAAAGGCCAATGGTCGACCATGCGGGTCGGCCGTGTGTATTCCATACCCGAGTTGGGGGTGATGGAATTGATGCGTGGTCATCCAATCATGCTTGTGGAGTTGGATGACTGCGATCGATCATATCCGGCAAGCTAAGGCCGTGTGTATTCCATACCCGCTTGGGGGTGATGGAATTGATCCGTGGTCATCAATCATGCTTGTGGAGTTGGATGACTGCGATCGATCATATCCAGGAGACTGATACGGTCAAGTCCGGATGCTCAATCGGGCTAGTATAACACACCGAGAGGGGCTCAATCGGGCTAGTATAACACACCGAGAGGGCTCGGGCTAGTATAAACACCGAGAATCGGCACTGTACGGGTATTTCGTACATGGATTCATTATAGTGCTTGGAGGTTCGTGTTACTCGTAAGAGTAACACTCAGTCGTCATGCCACACCGATAATGAGTACTTGGAAACACAAGGCTGATATGAAATTCACGGGGGAAGGGATTGTTGCTACATGCTCCAACCCTGGAGGAATTTTACGTATTCACGAGAATGGGGTTGTTGCTACATGCTCCATTCTTGGTGAATTAAGTGAGGAGTATCCGTCACTTACAAACGGCTTTATCCTTTACAAGATGTCAGCGCATGATTTTTCAGGTTTTTTACAAATTTAACCTTGAACGAAAATCCACCATCAACATTAAGTCCCCTGCCTAGCACATAATGGTTACACTATTGTGTGGTAGGCATGAGATGGTGACAGTTTAAAGATAAAACTCATGAGACAAAGTTAGATGTTACCCAGGAGAGACGGGTCATCCTGTCCCTAGAGTATGTCACGTTCAAAAAGGCATATAGGAGAGCGTTCCCCTAGTATGATATCGGTCTTTTTTCGATCGACCTTGCTATGCCTGGCGGTCGAGGGCCCGCTCCGTGCTTGCTCCATTTGAATGTCGATCTTGCCGGATCGACCTTGCTATCGCTGATTAGGTCGAGGGGACTCTGCGCTGTTTCGCTCGATCGTGGGGTTGTGCCCCTAATCGATTTGACTGCTGCGCTGCTTCTTTCGTGGGGCTCTCTGCGCTGCTTGATCGAAAGTGGGCTTGAATTTCGCATACACGATTTCCATGAATAGGGAAAATCGTGTTATGATGCGTGAGAATGAACGTGGGTCCGCCGTGCATGCTTGATTGACCGTGGGTCTCACCCACACAAGCTTGATGAAATTTGTACCGAACTTGAAACTCAAACTAGGACTTGAAATTTATGCAGAGACTTGAAAACTCGAGTTATACAGAAGCTTGATCAATACCGGACTTGAATGATGTTTGGACCGGCCATTGTGTGCTCCAATGTGAGTTGTATCTTGTCGTGTGTGACTACATTTCTCACGCGCTTTCATACGAGTTCTAACTCTGTCTTTTGTTTCATTGCGGTAGAAAGAAAAGAACTCTGTCGATATGTATTCGGAGATAATCTTTGGTACCAGTCGGGAAGTGTTGGCAGCTTCAAGGATATGCCGAACATTGATGATGAGTTGTTCATCGCGCCATTTCAACTATATGAAAATATCCGGTTCCACAAGATAACCCTTCTCCTATCGACTTCAAGGTTTTTCATGCTCTCACTGGGTCCTCATGAAGAATGGATGAGACGTATGTTTGAGCAATGAGTACACCAAAGATAATTTGACCAGAGCGCAGATTATTGATGCAGCTTGAGTGTCGAAACGGATCGAGAGGATGTTAAAGTGGTTTCGGTGTGGACAGTTGAGGTGGATCTTGGAGAGGGTGTTGAAGAAGGATTCTTAACGTGGGTCCCGAGAGAGAGCGTTACGGCGGCTCTGAATAGACCATTAGCAACCTTCTTGAGGGAGCGTTGAAGTGGATTCCTCTTGATTCGATTACCCTTGCGAATCCATGATTCTTGACCCGACCATCTTTCTCATGTCGAAGAAGTCCTTGATCGACGGTGAAGGAACTTCATCTTTGAGCCTCGATCCCAGGCGTGGTTTACATGGTTTCTTTGGCGGGATTGTTGTCGAGCAGGTATGGAATATCTTGCACGTTGTTTCATCATTGCGGGAGTCGTGCATGTGGTAATTGGAGTTGGAGTTGACGGAAGCGCGGGATGTTGTATCTTGGTGGTTTTCCTCTTGATGCTTCAGGAGGCGCTTGCGAGAAGGCTAAAGGTTGTATCGCTTTGTTGGTGAGATATATGCCCCTACGAACATTATGAGGCTCTTCGGTATGCCCGGTTCTTTCTATCGGGGCATATGTTGTTGTAGATGAGCGTTCAATGACTCAGGAGGATGACCAAAACGCGGATTCTCCAACATAGCATGATAGACATGTACCACTGTCTGATAAAGTGACTCGCCCGGATCGTTCTCGGTATGACGCGTGGGCATCGTTATCTTCTTGAGGCTGCTCCCTCGAGGTATCCGCTCCAGTGGAAGATTGACGTGATAGAGCGTTGATACGTTGCACCGGCATTCTTTAAACCAAATGGCAGTATGGTATAATAAAAATTTCCGAGAGGAGTTCGAAAAGATATCTTACTTGCATCATGCTCGTACATCCTTATCTGGTTGTAACCGCTACATCCATCCATGGAGGAGAACATGCCATGACCATTTGGTTGCATCTACTAACATGTCGATGTTAGGTTGAGAAGGATTGTTTTTGGAGCACACTGTTCAAGTCTCGGAAGTCTATGCAACACCTGGTCTCATGCTGAATTGCCTCGGAGATTGTTTGACCGGCTTGGATCGGAGGTTGTATGAATGATTACACAAGGTCGAGCTGATGGAGATAGGCCTAGGATATTCCTTATCGTCGAGCTCATTAGTTGTGGAGTTGGTTCCATCTTGTAGCTGTCGCGGGGCGTCCAATATCTCCTCTTGTGTTTCGTCGTTCTTGCAGCATTCAATTAGGCAGAGAGACTGGGTGCCAGTCTCTCCTGATAATTGCTAACAACGGCGCCAGTATATTTTCTTCCCCTTCTGATCACGGCTTGCCTCAAAAGAGCGCTCCATTTTGGCGTGAGGATGGGCTGAAGTTTCACAGGATAGAGTGGACGCTTCGCCGGGGGAAAGGTGTGTCGCGGTGCTTAGACTCCAGCGATGCAAGTCGGTCTTCTTCCTGGATTGAAGCCCATGTGGGTAGTGGGATGCAACGAAATTGTCTGATTCTTTTCGCGGAGCTTCCCCTGTATGTGCTGGTTTGGTTTCCCTTGAAGTCCGTCTTTGCGGTAGGATTCCATTTGACCTTTCTGGAGAACCTTGGATGTCTTGAGAGTAATGAAGACGCTTACGTGTAGATAAGGGCCGTCTTGAACTCGAGTCCTTGATGCGTGCGGTGACATGTAGGTCACGGTCGTGACCTTCCTCCGGTTGATTGCGGCAAAAAAGTCTCCGCGCGCCGATTCTTCGAGAGGTGTGAAAGTTTGCATAAACTTTCCACTAGAGAAACCGCTTCCCGATCTAGGCCTCACGGTTCATAGTGAAACTATTGACTTGAGGAGGATCGTTGTGAGGACCGGTCCCAGTGTAGGATTCTCCATGACGAGGACCGCTCATATCTCGATGTCGCTTCTTTGATCAGTGCATGTAGGTCCGTGCCGTTGAAGTACCTTCTCCGGTGCGTTGAATGCATTCCTTGTTGGCTCGGGGGCTTTGCGGTCGTGTGGAAATCGATCGATTAATGTCTTAAGAAAAGTGAGTACCTCTTTTCGAGTTGCGACCATATCCATTTGAGTCTTGACAAGAACTTCCTGCTTTTCCATCAAGTCTCGCAATGGTAATGGGAGATGGTCCTCCTCTCGCCCCCTCAGAGGCTCCTCGTCCGATGAAGGAGTGGAAGTTGTTGCTCTGGTGACTACCGGAGGTGTTACACTTAATGAGATGCCAGGATTTGCAGCTGCTCTGGCTCTGGTGATGGGAGGTGTTGTAATATCACTGCTGAGTGATCGAATTGAACATTCCCGTCCTCTGTACTCACGTGCTCCTTGACTGATCTCTCCTTCCTCAAGCATTTCTTCGCTTAGTTGAAAGGTCGATGCGGATCGAACAGTCTTTCGACAAGGGTCTTGAGATATAAATCTTCGGCGAGGGTCCGTAAGATGCATGCTCCATTTCTTTATCCAGTAGACGTTGTGGTACCCGGACAAGTCTTTTCCTCTGTGGAGTTGCCTCGAATCTTCGTCGTCTACTGGACCATGTTGTTCGTCTCTCCGAGTCCCCCCGTGATTACGGGCTCTTCCTGCATCTCCACCGGTAAATGTGTGACTCCGACTAAGGATCCAGGCGTTTCTGCACCTTTGTTTGAGTAGACGCCTGCCCGACCGTCCTTGTAATTGTGATGTTACATCATTCAAAAGGCGGAATGTTTCGCTCTCGCCTTCCGGGGTAATACCGACTTGATTTGCCAAGACATCCTCCAAACATTCTAACTATACTTCCCATGAAATCTGAACCACCCGTGGTCTCCGATGAGGATACATCGCGAGATGAAAACCAGAAAAATTGAGGATTCAATTTTTTGCAACCGATAGATCAACCTCCCTTTGTGGTCGCCAATTGTTGATGGGTGAAAATTACTCTGCTGAATTTGGTAATTTGGGGTGTGATGAGGAATGAATTTAAACCTACAACAAATGCCTTTGCGCGGTGAGTGCTTGTAGATTCGAGAGATCAATCGTGCAAGTCCGGCCTAAACCAAGAAATGGCCGTTCCGGACTTGTTTCGGTCACAAAGTGAAGGAGATGGGGTTGATCTTAGGGAGGGAAGCGAAGAAGGTGTTGAGATTGTGAAGATGTTGGCTTGCTTATGACTTATGAAAGATGAGCAAGCTTACGGTTGATGCAAGCGGTGCTCACTGGGTGTTTGAATACGGTTTTCGTATTAACACTTGGTTTCTGTCGACTGAACTTGTGTTGTTCTGTTGTCTTGTCTTGTTTGAAATAGGGCGGAGAACCTATTTATACAAGTCATTGAGCCTCATTCACGTTTCTCGTGGGAAGTGGAGGTAGTGGAATGATGGAGTTAGTGGAGTTGTGTGTCGGTGATACACCCACCGGTCTTACCCACTTGTCTGTTCATCTCTAACCGTCCATGACCTCCGACACGTTCTTGTGATGGCGCGTTACACGCCGCACGCCGTAAACCGCCAGACCAATACCCCGGTAAAAGTATCCCCGATTTGTGACATGATTGATAACGGAATGTGGATCGTGGATCCACGAAAGATAGCATGTAATGCTGAATTGAATAACTGCGTTATTGAAAGTCGATACTTGTGAAGTATCGTGTGTATTTTATCACAGTCCGCATTGCGGTGTGGTAAGGCGATGGGTAATGACGCCTTACTGACCAATTAACTCCCGACCAGGGTTGTATAACCAAGCTGGTGAAGTCGGACGGATGAGATGATGTTTGAGACACTCATCTGCGACCGTTGATGAAATTAGGGTTTTTTTAAAGAGGTGCGCAAGCATCACTCTTGAGCTTGGTCGAAACCAAGCATGGGAAAGGTTTTGAAGAGGACCGACCGGGCATGTGTGTAGACAACACGCCGGTGTGCACGTCCATACTTCACTTTCTCAAGAAGGCGCGATCTAAGCCACTCAATTTGACAGGTAAAGTTGAGTGGTTGAGATCGATTTGCGATAGGAGTTTGATGCCGTAAAGAAGCCGCGCGCCATATCTCTTCCGTAGCGTTTTCCAAGACGACCTAGCTTGGTCGGTCTTGGCCAGTTGGCAGCGTGAAGATGGTGGGCTGATGTTCACGCCCATGTCTCACCGTCTCATGAAGATGCAATCTAGGCCACTCAATTTGACCGTCAAAGAGGAGTGGTTGAGATCGGTTTGCGCAGAAATCCCTTGCCGCAAGGAGTTGGAAACCGCATGACATCCCAAGTTTGGACGTGCGTTCCAAGACGACCCATCTTGGTCGGTCTTGGTCGATCATACCAGCGTGTAGGTGGTAGGCTAGTGTTCACACCTATACCTGATTATCCCATGAAAACGTGATCTAAGCCACTCAAATCATCCGGTGAAGTTGAGCGGTCGAGATCAGTTTAGGATTTGGGAGATGTAACCGCGTGAGTTTGGTCGGGCGTTTTGGATTGGCCAGGCATGATATGCCTTGGCCGACCGCAAGAAGAGGTAGATGGGCCCACGGTGGTCATGCTGGTATGACCGGCCTTGGTTAATCCAATCTGTGACCCTCCATTCGTACCGGAGAAGATGGACGCGCGTGATGACTTGAAACCCTAATTTTGGCTTTCAAAGCCGCGCGACCATGCTCTTTTGGGCGGACGAATTTGTTGTAACCAACCATGGTTGGCTTTGACCGATTGGTCAAGTGTGTAGGCGGTCACACGGTGATTGTGTCGACATGCTCCGGGCCCTTTGAGTCTACATCTACACCCTCCATCTATACCTGCGAAGATGGATGGTTGAGACCGTTTTTGCGGCACATGTAATATGCCGCAAACCCTAATTTAGGGTTTTCCGCCCATAATGCTTGGTATGGACGGTTTCTTGGCAAGCAAAGGCCAATGGTCGACCATGCGGGGTCGGTAGTGTGTATTCCATACCGCTTGGGGGTGATGGAATTGATGCGTGGTCATCCAATCATGCTTGTGGAGTTGGATGACCGCGATCGAATCATATCCGGCAAGCTAAGGCCGTGTGTATTCCATACCGCTTGGGGGTGATGGAACTGATCTGTGGTCATCCAATCATGCTTGTGGAGTTGGATGACTGCGATCAGATCATATCCGGAGACCGATACAGTCAAGTCCGGATGCTCAATCGGGCTAGTATACCACACCGAGAGGGGCTCAATCGGGCTAGTATAACACACCGAGAGGGCTCGGGCTAGTATAACACACCGAGAATCACACGCACGGGTATTTCGTACATGGATTCATTATAGTGCTTGGAGGTTCGTGTTACTCTGTAAGAGTAACACTCGGTCGTCATGCCACACCGATAATGAGTACCGGAAACACAAGGGTGATATGAAATTCACGGGAAGGGATTGTTGCTACATGCTCCAAACTGGAGGAATTTTACGTATTCACGAGAATGGGGTTGTTGCTACATGCTCCATTCTTGGTGAATTAAGTGAGGAGTATCCGTCACTTACAAACGGCTTTATCCTTTACAAGATGTCAGCGCATGATTTTTCAGGTTTTTTACAAATTTAACCTTGAACGAAAATCCACCATCAACATTAAGGCAACTGATTTCTTCCTAATAATAGAACTTCTAGAAGCTAACTAAATAAGGAAACTAGGTACTAAACAGAGCAAACCATAATAAGGGAAATAAGTGAACCGCAAGGTTGGTGTCCTACTATCCCACCATGCCTGAAAAATGGCTTGTCCTCAAGCCTTAAATTCTGGAGATCGAGCAAGAAGATCATCAGCATCTTCCCAAGTTGCTTCCTCAATGGAATGGTCTTTCCATTTAACAAGCCATTTAGTGCTAGTAGCATTGTTCTTCTTGTACATCTTGCAATTTAAAACTATATCAGGTTCCCACTCAACATAATCCACAGTTGTTGGAAGATGAGTACTTACTTCAGTTGAGGATCCAAGTTTCAGTTTCAACTGGGAAACATGAAATACTGGATGAATCCTGCTAGTAGCTGGTAATTCCAAACGATAAGCAAATGTTCCAATCTTCTCAATAACACGGAATGGTCCATAGAATCTTGGAGAAAGCTTTGTATAAGATTGATTAAGTATTATAACTGTGGTTTGACGATATGGTTGTAATCTCAGAAAAACCAAATCACCAACAGTAAATGTACGTTTAGTTCTGTTAGCATCAGCAAATATCTTCATTCTAGCCTGAGCATCTTGTAAATTGGCTTTGAGAATGCGTAGGATGTGATTTCGAGCTTGTAATTTTTCATCCACAGTATACACAGTTGTAGAACCAGGAATATAAGTCGAGATTGTTGGTGGAATCCGACCGTAAAGTGCTTGGTAAGGATTTATTTTTATTGAGGAATGGTAGGTAGTATTATACCACCATTCTGCCCATGGAAACCAATTTGTCCAATCTTTGGGCTTAACTCTAGCAAAACAGCGCAAGTAACATTCCAAGGTCTTATTTGTGACTTTAGTCTGTCCATCTGATTCAGGATGATACGCTAAACTACGGAAAAGCTGAGTGTCTTGTAGACAGAAAAAAGCTTCCCAAAAATTGCTTATAAAAATAGGATCTCGATCACTAACTATTGACTTTGGCATTCCATGTAATCGGACAATCTCACGTACAAAAATGTCAGCAATCGTAGCAGCAGTGTAGGGGTGAGACAAAGCTATAAAGTGTGCATATTTAGTCAGTCGATCAACCACCACTAAAGTAGAACTTTTTCGATTTGAAACAGGAAATCCATCCACAAAATCCATAGAAATATCCATCCAAACATCAGTAGGAATTGATAATGGTTGTAAAATCCCTGGAGGTGCAATTGCTTCAGACTTGTTGCGCTGACAAGTATCACATTGCTGAATAAATTCTTTGATCGAAGATTTCATACCTTTCCAGTAAAAATTGAGCTGAAGGCGCTTGTATGTTCGTAGAAATCCTGAATGACCGCCCATTGGAGAAGAATGAAACTCACTGAGTAATTTAGAACACCAATTTGAAGTAGGTACTACCACAATGCGATTTTTTTAACGTAGAATTCTAGCATTGTAAGAGTAATGAGCTTTATAAGCTGTATTGTTCTTTAAATGATCAATAAGAGTGCTTAAATTAGCATCTTCATGGCACTCTTTGAAAATTTCATCAATGCCATAAAATATAGGAGTAGAAATAGCTAATAATTGAGAATCAGCTATACGTGATAATGCATAAGCAGCTTGATTTGTTGTAACACTTCGATAGAGAATCTCATAATCATAACCAAGCAACTTAGACAACCACTTTTGTTGTTCTATTGAAGATAACCGCTATTCAAGGAAGTACTTGAGACTCCTATGGTATGTATATATTTTGAAATGTCGACAAAGCAGATAAGGGCGTCATTTCTGAACTGCGGAGACTATAGCAAGCATTTCTTTGTCATAAATTGATAAATTAAGTTTTTTACCTGACAGTGGTTTGCTGAAGAAGGCAGTGGGTCTATGTTCTTGCATCAATACATCTCCTAAACCATTACCAGAAGCATCACTTTCTAAGTAAAATGCTTTGGTAAAATCTGGTAAAGCTAACACCAGTGTAGTTGCGAGAGCTAATTTTAACATCTCAAATGCCTTTGTAGCACCATCATTCCATATAAAAGCATTATGTTTCAACAACTGAGTTAAAGGGGAACTTATCTTGCCATAGTTTTTGACAAACTTACGATAGTATCCAGCCAAACCCAAAAATCCGCGCAGATCTTTAATAGTAGTTGGAATTGGCCAATTCTGAACAATAGAAATTTTGTCGTTGTCAACTGCAACTCCTTTAGCTGAAACCACATGTCCAAGGTAACCAATAGATGTCTTTGCAAATTTAAACTTTGAATCCTCAAGAAACAACTGATGCGATCGTAATACCTCAAAAACTATGTCCAAGTGTTTAACATGTTCAGATAAGGATTTGATATAAACCAGTATATCGTCGAAGAATACCATAACAAAATTTCGAAGATATGGATGGAAAATATCATTCATCAGACTTTGAAACGTTGCAGGAGCATTCGACAAACCAAATGGCATGACCAAAAACTCATAATGGCCATCATGTGTTGATTTATGTATGTCAGGAGCATGTAATCAAATTTGATTATAGGCAAAACGCATGTCACCCTTCGAGAAAACAATTGCATCGCTTAATTCATCAAGTAATTCATCCACTACTGGGATAGGAAATCTATCTTTTATAGTAACTTTGTTGAGTGCTCTATTGTCGACACACATACGCCAACTACCATCATTTTTGCGTACTAGCAAAACCGGTGACGAGAAAGAACTAGAGCTATGGCGAATAAAACCTGCAGCTTTAAGCTCAGAAACAATTTTCTTAATCTCCTCTTTTTGAAAATGTGGATATCTATAAGGTCTCACATTAACTGGAGGAGTATTTGGCAGTAAAGGAATACGATGATCATGGAATCGTGTTGGAGGTAGAGATGATGAAGAACCAAATATATCATCAAATTGTAATAATAATTTTGAAATTGCAATTGGTACCTCATGAGTAGTTGAAGTAGAAACTTGAGATAGTTACAACATGACTCCATGTTGTTCCTTAATAAGCAACTTCTCCATAGAAAAGATATCCAAAAACATTACTGAAGCTGAATTATCTCCAACTAATAAATAATCCTTGTCAGAATTTTGGAATTTCATATGTAGTTTCTTAAAATCCGATATAATATCACCCAAAGATTGTAACCATTGGACTATAAGAACTGCATCATACCCACTTACTTCTAATAGAAAGAAATCAGTAGTACACTGAAAATCTTGTAGCTTAATTTGTACAGCAGTGCAAGAGCCTTGAGTTGTACGAAAACCACCATTGCCCACTATAACCTCCATAGAGATATCTTGAATTTGAGAAGAATAACCACATCGTCTTGCTATTGCTGGATGTAGAAAATTGTAGGTTGAGCCAGAATCAATAAGAAAAGTGATGGATTGTCCCTTAACATATCCTGTAATTCTCATTGTTTTAGGGACAGGAGAACCAACAAGTGCATGATAAGAAATAACTGGTGTTGTTTGTAGTTGAATATCATCTGTGGTAGTCTCAATATCTTGTGAAGAATACCCACTATTCTCTGAATTAGTAATCTCCACCGTTGTACCATCTGTGTCTATCTCAAGACAGAATAATCCAGATTTTTCACACAAGTGACCAGGTGTAAACAACTTATCACAGTTAAAACATAGTCCTTTTGATTTTCTGTCTTTAAGCTCTTCCAAACTTAATCTAGTAGCACCAGGAGGAATAGTAGTTGTCTTGTGTTGAGGTGGAGTGATGTTAATAGATTTTCTGAACTGTGCAAATCTACTTGGTTTAAAAGAAGAAGTTGCAAGCCTTACCTCTTCTTGTTTGATAGCTTTTCGAAAAGTGCCAGATAAAGTAGATGGCTCAAAAGTATACACAACTGCAGCAATGTCACTTTTCAAAGCATTAATAAAAAGATCGACAAAATATGATTCAGGAAGATCAGTAACAAAATTTAGGATACTTTCGAACTCAGTAATCAATTCACGTACCGTACCTTTTTGAGTCAATTTGGTTAAAGCCATTCGAGGATTAACAAACTTCTCATCAACAAATCTTGAACGAATAGCAGCACAAAATTATGGCCATGATGGATTGCCAATTCTATCCTTGACCCATCGGTACCATGCATTGGATTCTCCCTTAAGTTTGCAGTAGCAACAGAGATCTTAAGTGCTTCAGCTATACGATACAAGCTAAAGTATTGGTCAGCTTGAAAGATCCAACCAGCAGGATCTTTGCCTTCAAACAGAGGAAATTTCATATTCATGGATGGTTCTCGAATTACTGAAATACATGTATTGGCTAAACCACCATTGTGACCATTACCAGTAATACCATTGAAACCAGGTGGATGAGAATTAAGAGGAAAACGTGCCAAAATAAGTGATGCCATATTTTTATTAATGGTTTCAGCAAGGGTAGCCATGTCTTGCTTATTGGTTTGCATTAAAGTAGCCATATGCTTCCTATTATTTTCCATTAGCACAACTATATTGGTGTTATTGGAGTTATGTAACTTTGTAAGCAAAGACTCCATTGTAGCAGCGGAATTCTTCTCTTGAGCTTCATAAGCATCAGCCATGGCTTCCATAAATTCATTAACCTTAGTTGTTAACTTCTCAATATGCCCAGAAAGACCATTAACTTCTTCATTGATTGTCATCGTAAGTAAAAAAAAAAAAAAAAATTGCTGAAATTTGAGAATAATTCGAACCTGCTCTGATGACAGATATTAGGGTTCAGAACTAAAATTGATAAAAGAGCACAATTTGTACGAGCAAAAACTGAAGAAAAGTATTAACATAGCTATGAACAAGTAAAATAAATAAAATTGAGAGATTGAGATATAAACTCTTCGATATACTTTTCTCTAGATTGAGTCTGACTGTCTAGTTGATTCTATAGAAAGTATATTGGAGTTTGTCCATAGAGATTGCTACAAGAAGAATCTGAGCTACGAAGGATCAATGGAGTACCCTACAAGATATTAATCACGAAGTAAGGATAGGCGAAATAAGCTAACTTGGCCGAAAAGATAACCTGCGAGGTAAGTAAATTATCGAGCAAGAAAAGAGACAGCTGTCCCGACACCACCCAGAGTTGTCAGCAAAAGAAGGGGAAAAAACTTTATGGAAAATGGTCTGGGAGAAGTATAAGGCACCTCCACGATAACGTAGCGAAGTAAAATGAGATGTACACCATTAGGGTTGATTGGCCTATAAATAAAGGTCCTTGGGCAAGGCATGAGGGATCGGATTTTGGAGAGTGGGGAGAGCTTAGCTTAGAGAGTGAGATTAGGGTTTCCTTGTATTGAAGAACTTGTATTTTTACTCCTTGGTAATTAATAAAGAAAGATTTTCTAATTTCAAAACACTTATCATGTCTTAGATCGGTCTTCTTATTTACTTGGGTGTACTACTGGATTTCCAGTAGTTACATTTTGGCGTCCAGAAATAGGGAACTTAGATCGGGGATTTATCCTCGTCTAAGAGTTGAGAGAGTCTAAGTTGTTTTAAAAAATCTTAGAAGTTAGAAATTTTAACGAGTTTTGTAGATTCAAAACGATTCATTCATAATTAAGATTAGAAATCTAGGAGAGGGAGTAGTCTTTGGGTGTTGCATCGTGAGTGGAGGTAGGTTTGGAGATATCGAACCAGAAACTAGTTGATGGCCAGAACTCCGGATCGAGCGAGGCACTTAATAACAACAAGGAGAAGCAAACGTTTGGAGGCGAAACGAGGAGGAAGAATGGAAAGGGGAGAAACGTCAGTTGCAGGGGGGGAGACAGGGCACGAACCGACGACGGAATAAACCAACCGGGGAAGATGACTTTAGGGAAGGCTCGATACACACTTCTGACACGGACACCGCTGCAGAGGAAGAAATGACCAACGAAGAGCTAGAGGAAAATATTGGTGAAGAACACATGACGTTGGAGCAGTTAAGGGAAGCACTTCACCTTGAACGAGAACGAGATGGGGATCTAGCGGAGCAACATGCCCGACTGATAAGGCAAAATGCTAGATTGGTGCTACAAAATCGCCAACTTAACGAAGAAACATCGGCTAACGCCATGGACTCGGAAGGAAACACGATGTCGTCAAGGGAAAAAGCCACGACAGAGGAGATTTTCTCGCGAGGACGAAGGAGGAGAGCAGTGAAGAAGACGACGAAGGTAAAGCAGCGAAGAAAGGGACCTGAGGAGAGCATTGGAGGCAACGATATGGGAAGATCAAAGGCGGAGATACATAGAAGAGAGGAGGAACAAAGACGTAATGAGACGAGAAGAGGAGAGGCGACGAGACGTGAACCAAAGGCACGAGGAAGCAGTCCGGCGTGGGGAAGGAAGGCTTGGTGTGATGAGATGTTATCATCACGAAGAAAATGGAGGAAACCTGAACCAAGAAGTCTTAAACGAATTGAAAAACATGAGGACATTGATAAACAATTCGCGAAGAGGAGGCAGGGTGCAGCTGGTCGAGGCGATAGAGGAGGCAGAAAAATCTCCATTCACCTATGAGATAATGTATGCGGACATTCCTGAGAAGTGCGTGTTGTCGACATTCTCAAGCATATTCAGCGGATCGGAAAGTGTTGTGCAACACTTGAAATAGTATACTCTATCATTGATGCAGTGGGGAAGAAACGAAGTGGTGCTTTGTAAATATTTCACGGCAAGCTTGACCGGCGAAGCATTGGCATGGTTTGATGGACTACCGGAAAGATCGATTTCGTCATTTAAGGATTTGCAGAGAATATTCTTGACAACATACATAAGTAACAACATGTTGAGGCCAGGAATCGAAACCTTGTTCAACCTAAGGCGAAGACCAACGGAAAGCCTGCGAGGAATGTTAACGAGATGAAGGACGGTGTGTAGCGAACTGGCAGGAAGAGTTGATGAGAAATTTTTTATCTTAGCCTTCGTGAATGCCTTATTCCCGACTGATTTGTTATACACACAGATATTCATAATCCGAAATTCCTTGACGATGAATAAATTAAGGGAATACCAACAGGAATACATAGCATTGGAAGAGAAGTAGAGGCAAGCCAGCGAAGCAACACCAATTCCAGTGAAGAAAGGAAATTCAAGGCTATTACCGAGGACAGTACATGTCGTGGAGGATGATCCGAAATATGAGGAACGGGAACCATCAACTCCAGTTTTGGCGAAACTTGTAGCTGTATCAAGTGGAGATCAGGAATGGATCGATCAACAAAGATACAAAGAGTCAAGACGAAGGAATTATGAGCAACGAAATCATAACACAAGATATCAGCACAGAAACAATCAAGGGCCTAGATTTGGAGAGAAAAGACCAAATGCACCAGACTTTTGAAGATGTGAAGCTTCCTAGACTCAATACAACGTGGAAAAAGTATGGGAAGCTATAGTGTTGACTTGAGGAGATCCTGGTCCCCACCAAATTTGGGAAGAGAACCACCGTCAAGTGTAAGAAGTCATGAGTTTTGTAGGTATCATCGGTTTCATGGACATCACACGAACGACCAAATAAAACATCTCGAAGGATTATACTTCGCCATCTGGAGCGAGGGAAGCTCGCCCATTTTTACGGAAGGTTATGTAACACCCCCACCTCGTGACAATCAACAAGTGTACCGAATCGAAATAGATCGAGGAACCCAAAAGTTGAATTGTAATTCGATAATACATTCGGACAAGAACATTCAGAATTTCCATGATAACATACTCAAGAGAGTGCATAAGAGGGACATCGAAGGACGAGAGATATTCAGCGTAGCAAAAAAGGAGCCATTAGAAGAGTGGAAAAACAAGGAGATAACGTTTTCCACAAGGGACGCACCGGAAGGAGGAGCTTCGCACACGAACCCATTGGTCATAACCTTGAACATTGAGAAATACTCAAAGTGGGATGACGACGAAGTCAAGAAAGAGAAAATCTGGGCAATAGACAGAATCTTGGTGGATACGGGGAGCTCAGTCAACATACTCTTCTATCATACATTTAAAACGATAGGGTACAAGGATTCCGACCTGGTACCCTCGACATATAACATATATGGCTTTAACGGGGTTGCATCCAAGCCAAAGGGAGAATTAGTCGTAAAGATTTTCGCGGGCGAATTGGAAACGAAGGTCACTGTTTGTGTGGTGGATATAGATTCACCCTATAATGCGCTCATAGGCCGGCCTTGGATACATGGGATAAAAGGGTTGCATCTACATATCATCTATCCATACGGTTCCCTATGCCAAGCGCAATAGGAGAGATCAAATGAGATCTAAAGGATGCGCGAGATTGTATCGAGAAGGATGTTCGCAACTATGATGAAAAACTGAGAAGAAATATAGAACAAAAGAAGAAGGCGTGCGAAGACAAAAGAGCACAACAGTTGATGGTATTCACGATTGGGGTAAGCGTGGAGCAGACTATGACGCAAAAAGGCATAGAAGAAACAGACAAGATGACGGTTGTTAATGAAAGGGATCGTGATAAAACTCCGGAGAAGGAAAGCCAAGTTGAAATAAAGCAAAGTGGAAAAGCGAGGAAAGTGAAAACAGCTGAAGGAAATGAAGTAACGTGAAGTGAGAAAGAAACTCCCGTCGCCAAGGAAAAACGAACTCCGCGAGGAGGAGCCAAGGCAAACATTCCCAAACGCAAAAAAGTATCAATACAAGAAACTGAAGGAAGTGTTGAGCTGCTTGGTCTTGTTGATAAGGGAAATGAGACGTGTGACGAAGAAAAGGAGATGAAGCAACTAAAATAAGAACTCTACCAAGAAAGGCGAAGGAAGGAAGAATTGGTGAGAGAACGGATAAGGTTAGAAAGGCAGAATGAAAAACTTCTGGTCAAGAACAATCACTTAAAAAGAAAAAAAGCGGAATACAACATGCAAAGAGGGGGAAATGCATCTGGGAGAAAATTGGCGACTGAAGGGCACCATGAAAATTGGCGAGAAATAAGAGGACAAGGGGAACGAAACAAGCGAGAAGATCTAAAGAAAGCCGTAGAAAGAAGCAGGAGAGGGTTCAGAGAGAAGGAAATTCTAATGCAGCAATTGATGGCAACCGAAAGAAAAGGGACGACAAGCAATGACCTAGCAAAAGGAAGAAAATCAGGAATGATAGAGCAGCCAGAGATGATGAACAAATGTGCAAGAAATGAGCCATGCAAATCAGAAATAACAACACTATTCTCATTAAAGCAAAGGGAAAATGAAAGCTTACGAAGTATTGTGGCAAGATGGGATGTGATTTGCATAGAACTAAAGGGAAGGCTATTAGAAGATGATTTAGTACGATCGTTCATCTATGCGTTGTCGACCAGACACCCCTTGTTTTCAACATTGTTCAAGATCAGGAACGAGGTAAAGATGAAGGAATTGAAAAAGTACCAGTCCGAGCACATCCGCCTAGAACAAGAACGCTGATATCAAGGAAGAATCATAGAGACGATGAAATGTACTTGTGAATTATCATTTGGCAATGTATCAGATTTACAAAATAATAACAATGATATTTTGAAGTTTGATGAATCGATTCAAAGATACGGATTTTCATATCTCTAAGACATTTAGAACGAAATGAACCACAACATCAGCAGGTAAGACCTCATATTAGGAGGCGAATAAGATCCACGAAATGAACCGTTTCTAGGGAAACTTAAACCCTTCGCCTAGGAAGGCTGAGAATCCACGGCATGCACCCTAGTTTGCATGAAAGTGCAAGAGGCAAAGGCCTAATGCATGTCGTGAACAACTCTCAGAAAGGAAGTTAGGGGAAATGATAAGACCTATCCGCTGAGGGTCCATTTTTATGATGGCCTTCGGTAGGGGGTGCAGAGGTACGACCAAGGCGTCGACGTATTCGGTTGAGCTGCGGGTGCCTGGGACGTCTGGAGCGTTACCGTCCATGACCGTATGACAAGTCTTGGCTACAAATACACTCGATCCCAAAGAAACCCCGCTTAGGGTGTGACTTCGTAATCCAAACACATATCGGCGAAGGGGATAAGAAGTCACGAAAACATCTGAATGTCGTAATAACTAGATGGGAGGAGTCCAACATGCATGTTAGGGTTAACCTCCTTGAAGGGGCAATCAGGGGAAATATAAAGGGATGGCACCCTCCAGATTAGGGAGCTGATTGACTGTTTGAGGGTGAAAACGGTGTCTGCTGATTTCGATAATTTCGCATAAGTGGGTGAGAAACTGAGTCTAAACCCTAAACAATGTACTGCAAGGGAGTACTTTAGATTCTAGAGATCAATCTGTACAAATCCGGCCTAAACCAATAAATGGTCGTTCCAGACTTGCTTCGGTCACAAAGTGAAGGAGAAGGGTTGGTTTTAGGGAGGGAAGCGAAGAAAGTGTTGAACCAGAATAGTTGATTCTGGAAGAGTAGTTGTTTGACTTGTATCAGAAAGTGAAAGCTAACAGATGGGAAAGCTAGCAAGTTCTGAGTGTTGTATGCTCCTGACCCCAAAACTTGTTGTTTGGTGGAAATAGGTAAGACCTATTTATACAGTCGTAACATAACGTACTCTGGTCTCGTAGAAAATGGAAACGGCTGAGTAAAGTGGAAGGAGGTGATAAATGGGTAACGCCCGGAATTGATGTTCCATAATGAAAGGAGCGTTTCACCATTATTCCTTGTATTTACTAACCGACTCATTCTTATGACACTTTCATGTAACGGGCATAGTGTATGCCGTACGACGTAAAACCGCCAAACCAATACCCTTTATGACCATCCCCCAGTTTGTGACATGTGTTAGATGTCTCGAGTGTTTTCATGGGAAAACGTGCAGAAAGGTGTTACGTGTGTCATGGTGGCATGCCAGTGGCCATGGTATAGTCGACATGGCTTTGCCAAAGAATAGGCGCGGCCAAATTTGGGGTTTAGATGAAAACCATGATGTTTTGGCTTTGGTTCGTAACTTAGGTGGCAAACTTGAACGGTCGAGATTCGCATCTCAGAGGGAAGGATAGCCGTTGATTATTGCAACCTTCCGTTTTAGCATCCAGCGTTGAGCATGGATTTTCCATAGAGTAGGCGCGGCCAAATTATGGTTTAGGTGCAAACCGTGTGTTTTGGCTTTGGGCTGCAAGTTGCCATGCGTCAGGTGGAGAACTTGTGTGGTCGAGATCTTCATATCAAAGAGAATGGTAGCCGTTGATTATTGCAACCCTTCATTTTAGCAGCCAGCGTTGAGCATGGCTTTGCCATAGAGTAGGCGAGGCCAAATTAGGGTTTAGGTGCAAACCGTGTGATTTGGATTTGGGCCGCAAGTTTCCATGCGTCAGGTGGCGAACTTGTGTGGTCGAGATATGCATCTCAAATAGAAGGGTAGCCGTTGATTATTGCAACCCTTCGTTTGTAGCAGCCAGCGTTGAGCATGGCTTTTCCATAGAGTAGGCTCGGCCAAATTAGGGTTTAGGTGCAAACCGTGTGTTTTGGCTTTGGGCCGCAAGTTGCCATGCGTCAGGTGGCGAACTTGTGTGGTCGAGATCTGCATCTCAAAGAGAAGGGTAGCTGTTGATTATTACAACCCTTCATTTGTAGCAGCCAGCGTTGAGTCATGGCCTTGTCAAAGAGTAGGCGTGGCCAAATTAGGGTTTAGGTGCAAACCGTGTGTTTTGGCTTTGGACCGCAAGTTGCCATGCGTCAGCTGGTAACTTTGGACGGCTAAGATCTGCATCTTAGATGGAAGGGTGGTCGTTGATCGTTGCAACCCTTCGTTTTGACAGCCAATGATGTGAAGGAGAGGCTTGCATGGTATAGGCGCGGCCAAAACTAGGGTTTGGTGCAAACCGTGGTGTTTGGCCTTGGGCCGCAAGTTGTCGTGCGTTAGGGGGGCGAACTTGGATGGTCGAGATTTGTATCTCGAAGAGAAGGGTAGCCGTTGATTATTGCAACCCTTCGTTTTGGCGTGGAGAAGTGGTGGCATGGTTTGCCATTGGCACGGTGGTCTTTTGGCATGGTTGGCATTCCTTGGCGCGAGACGTGGCTGGCATGATTTGCCATTGGCACGGTGGTGCGGCTGGCATGGTTTTCCATTGGCACGATGGTGCGGCTGGCATGGTTGGCATGCCTTGGCGTAGAGACGTGGCTGGCATGGTTTGCCATTAGCACGGTGGTGCGGCTGGCATGGTTGGCATGCCTTGGTGCGAGAGACGTGGCTGGCATGGTTTGCCATTGGCACGGTGGTGCGGCTGGCATGGTTGGAATGCCCAGCACGCAGAAGACGTGGCTGGCATGGTTTTCCATTGCTTGCGGTGGTGCGGCTAGCATGGTTGGCATGCCTTGGCGCGAGACGTGGATGGCATGGTTTGCCATTGGCACGGTGGTGCGGCGGTGGCATGGTTGGCATGCCTTGGCGCGTAGACGTGGGCGGCATGGTTTTCCATTGGCACGGTGGTGCGGCTGGCATGGTTGGCATGCCTTGGCACGAGAAGTGGGCTGGCATGGTTTTCCATTGGCACGATGGTGCGGCTGGCATGGTTGGCATGCCTTGGCGCAGAGACGTGGCTGGCATGGTTTGCCATTGGCACGGTGGTGCGGCTGGCATGGTTGGTATGCCTTGGCACAGATACGTGGCTGGCATGGTTTGCCATTGGCACGGTGGGAGAATTAGGGTTAGGTGTATACAGAGGTGATGTTAGTTAATACTAAGGGTTCTGTCGTGGAACATGACACATTGTAGATGGGGGAAAACGATTTGCTGGTTTTACGGAATTGAAGAGTCGACCGTGTGGAGACTCCTTGAACCGAGCGAAATGTTGAACCTCACACAGATGCACTGCAAGAAGGGAGTGCTTTAAGTTCGAGAGATCAATCTGAAAGACTCGACCTAAACCAAGAACAATGGTCGTTCAGTCAATTCGGTCACAAGAGAGGATGGGTTGATCTGTAGGAGGGATCTTGAGAAATGCGTGAGATCAATGGTGATATAAGATTGTAGGTGTGTAGTGAATTCAGCGTAAGAATGCTCTAAATGATTGAATTTTGCTCAAGTGGAAGTGAATGCTCAGACGATGAGTTCGTGTAGACGAAAGATTGTCTATATGAACTTGCTGAGAATTCTTTTAGACGAATGTTCGAGTGTTCGAATCTTGTCTTTCAATCGAGATCGAGAGACCTTTTATAATGCCGGAGTTGAAAACACCATGATCCCATGAAGTGTGACATTTCTTTGGAATCGAGAGAGTGGGAAAGTGGGAAATCGTGTTAAAACCGAGTTGCTCATCGTGCGGAAACTTGGTTAATTTTCCACCCACTACTTTGCCGACTCTTCCAACTTGGTTGCACGACTTGCTCACATTCTCATCGTGGGTGAACACACGTGTCGTAGACCGCTTGAGACCAAAACCTAGTTAATATCCCCCATGTGACATGATTGATATCTCGTGATTGTGGAGTCGATTTGCTGACTTTGTGGGACGATGAGTCCATGTATTGTTGAATTGAACATGTTTTGCAAATGTTCTGAAATTCATGAATCAAGTATGTCTGCTGAGACGAGGTATTATTATGTTGATTACCTAAGACGAGCAAACTGTGTTGCTAAATTGTCGAATAATATTGATAGTTGAACCAATATTCTTAAATCTGAGCAACTATTGCTGGTTCGAGCAAATATTGCTAGTCTGAGGAATATTGCTAGTTTGAGCAAATATTGCCGGTTTGAGCGAATGTTGCTCATTTGATGAATTCTTTGGTAGCGAGGACCAAATAAAATATTAATTTAAGATCTTGAATCTTTGGGTCGAGTAAAATAAATAAAAATGTTGATCATGGAATCAACATAAAATTATCAGTATTTGAATCTGCTCGAATCATGTTTCTGCAGAGCTCTGGATTCAAAACCCTAATTTCTTGAAATGATGATTTATTGCAAATCAACCTGCAGAGTGAAGCAGGGACCGGCTACATGGGATGACGAGTCCACCATGTACGCCCAGATGCTCGAATGAGTAAAATACCAAAGTCTCTCGAGGACCAGTTGGTGAAAGAATGAATAAATGTTGGTTTAATCATTTATTGAAATAATGCTCGTGTGAGCGACAAATAATAAAACCTAGCCATGAAGAGATGAGGAACCAACCAAGAGGTCTTGGGACCGACTCTTGGTGGCCGTGGGACCAATGGATGGTCCTTTAAGCAAACTTCCAATTGTTTGGAAAGGGTTTGAACCTAATATGAGCAACTGAGCAAATTAGGTTAAAATCATTAATATATGTGGGACCGGCTGTTTTCAAGCCTTAGAGCCACCCTTGGTCGGTCAAGGGGATGTTCTCGTGTCACCATAGTGTCCGTGTCTCAGTTCTGAGAGTTTCAGTATTTTCCGATGTGCATTTGAGAAACATTATGAGAAAATATGCAGAATCCAGGGTTTTGCTGAAACTAGGAAAAAATACATGAGATGATGAAAAATGATAAATAAAACAAGGAATTGCAAGGTGTGGGACCGACCACGACTAGGGCATGGCCGGCTGGTTGACAAGCACGGTCCCACTTTCCCAGTTTTATGTAATTTTATGTATTTTCTCTGATTTGAGAGAAATTCCATAAAACTGGAGAGTTTGCTGAAATTAGGGAATTTCCATGAGATGAGAGAGATAAAATAATAAAATAGGGAATGGTGGAGTGTGGGACCGGCAATGGCCAAGGCATGGCCGGCCGGCCAATGGGCATGGTCCCAGAACACTCTTCCCAATTTTATGTAATTTTCATGATTTTAGGAAATTTTCATAAAATCAAAGAGATTTGTTGAAATCAAGGTATTTTGTTGAAATCAGGGAGTTTTCATGGAATTAGGAAAACAAAACAACAAACAATAATAAAATAATAGGCATGTGGGACTGGCTAGGGCATGGCCGTTGGGCCAGAGCTTAGGTCCCATGAGTTTTTCCTAATTTTATAATATTTTTCATGATTTTAGAGAAAATTCATAAAATTAGGGAATTTTCATGGCTTTAGGGAAAATTCATGAAATCAGGGAATTTCCATAATTTGAGAGAAATAATAAAGTAATGGGACGTGAGGTGTGGGACCGGCCACGGCTAGGGCATGGCCGGCCGGCTGGTGCTCGGTCCCGTGACACCATTTCCCTAATTTTATTATTTCTTTGCTAAAATCATGAGATTAGAGAATTTCCTTGAAACGAAGGAGATTTGCTCGAACGAGAGAATTTTCACGAGATCAGGAAAAAATAATAAAATGTGACAAAATATAAAATTGGGCGCGGCACTGGTCACAGCATGACCGGCCAGCTGATGAGCCCAGTCCCCTGGCGCCTTTGCTAATATTATATTTTATTATTATTATTTTTCTTTCCTATTTTGCATAGGTTCATCGTTCATTCATATTTTGAAATGCTCGTTTGCGCATTCAAATGCTGGTCTGAGCATTATTGCTTATTACACTTGCACCATTTTAGCCAGGGCTTATTCGATGCTTAAATGCCTGTTTCGTTGAATATTTATAACTAACCCGTGGAATTCTGCTGGGAGAACCACGAATTGAAATGAAGAAATATAACGAAAAATCGTAGAATATTGTTGGATATTCAGGCGATTAGAGATAATTAAATGATAGCTCTATACTAGCAGGGTTCCTATCTAGGAGCATTAATTATCTGAGGGTTGAGCAATATGAACTTTTTGGAGTGTCATATTCCTCTTGTATAGTCAGGGAAAACATGGTTGCATCCTGAAGACGTTATTGCTCTATACTAGCAGACACGCTGTCTATGAGCCGTCAATCTTGCGATTCTATATAGTATGAGATGTGCCATGGTCTCAGCTGGGAGACTACACATCTACATCTTCTCTGAGAAACTTTCTCGATCAGAGGTTTTATAGCATGATCTTTCACGCTTAGAGACATGAGTCTCAATACTCATCTATTCTTAGGATTGAGTAATTGCGAAATTGCTCAAGTATTCATGAGATGTGCCGAGGCCTCAGCTGGGAGACTACACATATACATATACTCTGATAGACAACCTTCTCAGTCAGAGAATTATGGCATGAGCTTTCATGCTTTAATGAGAGACGTGGGCCTCAATACTCATCCGATTGCCGGATCCGGAGTATAGCTTTACAATTTTACCCTTTGTCGAAAATCAACCATCTACACACATGTATAAAAAAAAGGTACCCTGGTGATTCTTACATAAATACGCTGATTGATTCAATAAATGCGCTATTGGTCATAGTGACATCATGTCAGATGTACGGTTTTACGATTTTATCCATAAGCTAAAAACCACCATCAACATCTGGTAATTCTTACGTAAATACGCTGATTGATTCAATAAATGCGCTATTGGTCATAGTGACGTCATGTCAGATGTACAGTTTTACAATTTTATCCCTAAGCTAAAAACCACCATCAACAGTGACCAAAAAAGACGGGAATGTCATGGGGCTAACATTCATGGGAATGGCTAGGCCTGTCGCATTGTCGCGAAATAGGGAACAAAACAACTGTTAAGACGAGGTTGATGGATTACTACTTAAAGAATATTAAGTTCCTGATAGTTCGTCGAATTAAGATCCTTCATAAAGGATGGGGCGCAATAAGACCTTAACTAGAAGGCACCATAAGACCTCGAAAAGCAACATATGAGTAAGAAACACAAGAACAAAATTATCATGAAACATGCAAAAAACAGATAATAAAAGAAAAAGGCAAGAGGCATAGGCAAGTACTCAAGATAAGAACACGCAGTGAGGCAGATAACGAGGTTTAAAGCTTGTGTGTGAAGCCAAAATTGCGAGATATAGACCTTTCATTTATACCTCGGAAATACACAAAAGAATAAGAGGCAAGTATATACTTTAAATTTTGTTATTCTTTTGAGTATTCCCTCGGTAAAAAATATATACTTGGCGAAATGGAAAATCATAACATATCGAAATGGAAAAATCATAATATTAATGTGGAAGTCAACCAAAGTATCACTCAAAGGAAAAATCAAAAAAGCCAAGGTGTTTTTCCACCCCAAGCTTGGGAGCGCCCAGAAAGAGAAATTGTTTCCAAAACAGTTAAGGAGGAGGCTAGAATATGGAAAAGAAAAACTAAGACTGTTGTTGAAGAGGAACGCCATCAGTAACTGCTGGTTCAGGGATTTCATCGCCAGCGCCAGTGTCTGCATCAAGACTCAAAGGTTTCCTTGGAAAAATCGTGGAAGCAGAGGCAACATTGGACTCGTCGATCTTTCTCTCCTCGTCACCAGCAGTGAGATTCTCTTCCTCACCCGAGATAGTTCTCTCGTCCTTTGGTTGCTCGTCATCAGAAAACACCTCTAGGGGAAAGGTAGGATGAGGAATGCCATGTCCATCGCAGAAGTCACCAAAGAGAGAGACCAAATAGGTTTGGGTATTATTGCGAGCTAACTTCGCAACTCTCGCGGCATCTATTATCATCTCGTCAATATCGGAATTCAAGTCCTTAACCTCATCCCTGAGGCGAGAAACCTCTCTGCGAGATTCATCCCTTTCATGGGAAAGGTTAAGGACCTGGTTCTTGTAACGCTCCTCGGACTCTGCAAAGATGAAACAAGACCTCGTTAAAAACTATAAATTTGATATAACTGACGGTATCTCGACATTACACCTAAAGCTACCTTCCATCTGTAAGATAGTAGTGTTCAAAGTTTCTTGAATATTGGAATACAAATGATCCAGCTTGGAGATTGCCAGATCCGACTCTTGGAGTTGAACGCATAACTCGTGATAAGCATTGTCCCAACCTTTACCATGACCAGACTTCGAAGTATCTTTGCTGGGTTGAATGACGAGAGCACCCTTGTTCTTGTGAAGATCCACATGCTTGGCTTGGGAAGAAGATTTGACAGGCTTCGGACGTGAGGAGTTATCCATCTGAGCTTGAAGAAATTCTACACTTTTCTTCAAACAATCATTCTCCTCGTTCAATCTAGCTACCTTGTTACGAGACTTACGAAGATCAATCACCAACTGATATTTCTTACTGATTGCCCGCTCGTTATCTTCCTCCAGCCTCTTATAAGCTGTTAACGATGAAGAGTGAAGATTCCACGAGGTAAGAAGGGAATTGCTAACCCGTTGAAGTTTTAACTTAAGGCGCTCATTCTCGTCATGAAGATGAAGGTTCAACTCCTCGTTACGAGCAGATTCGATAGACAGGAGATCCACTTGAGAAAAGAGAGCTTCGACTTTCTCGTTCAAGGTCAGGTTTTCAGACACGTAGTTGTCAATCTGAGTCGAGAGGTTTAAGTTTTCAGCACGAATATCCTCCAGGCGGACGCTTCAGAGGCATCCAGTTGACGTTGCATGCATCGAGCTTGACGAAAAACAAAATAAGAAAATAACATAAATAAAAGCAAAGGCAAGGAATGGATCTGCAAGGGGAGAGAACTTACTGTGAAGATTCTCTAACTTTTTGTCTTGCTTGATGGAGTATTCCTTCTACTATTTGAGCTCTTTCGTCGAAGCCTTGATCTGAGCTTCATCCTTCTTTGCTTTCTCGCGAATAAGTGTAATCTCCACGAGGCTAGCCATATGACGATTGACCTCTTGAGAATCGAAAAATTAGAACCTAGGAATAAATCTCGGAACAAGGAGTGAAAAAGACTCACCAAGTTCATTAAGGAAGAATGTTGTTTGAGGGACAAATCATAGAGACGTTCAACAGTGTGGATGCATCTTGGGAAAAAAAATCATCAAGACTTGAGAGTCAACAAAGATTCAAGAGCACGAGATCTCAAGCAGGATCTTCGTGGGCCTTGTGGTAGATATCTTCCAAAAACTTCATGTCAGTATCATAAAAGGGATTAGACGCCACAGGCGAGACCCTTTGCTTGCCCTTTTCGCGAGAGGAAGGCTTTTCAGGGGATTCCTCAACATGCACCACCGAAGGAGTAGGAACAGAAGGATCAACAACTTTTGGAGAATTAGTTGCACGAGGCTGGGGAGATTGACTCTTGGGAAGAACAGAATGACTTGGATAAGCAACGGAACTCCTAACAACGGTCAAAGCCTCCAAGTCCAAGCCCATGCGTCGCCTCTTGGGCTCGCAAGAAGAGGGAACGGCTAAGGCACCAGTCTGCGAAATAACAAGCTCGATATAACAGATAAATGGTACGAAGTATCTAAGATAACAATTTGGTCGAGGTAAAGATACCCGAGTAGGAGCAGGAGACGGAGTAGGATGATCACGCCTTTTCCGTCCCTTAGTCACTAGCTCAGAAGAGGATTGCTTGACAAGGGGAATATTATCCTGCGAAGAGTAGAAAGTTAGAATTCAAGGTTATCACGCCGAGAAGAAAATGATAGGCGAGGTAGCTACCTATTTGAGAGCAGGATATTTAGCGGTAATGTCCTCTTCCTTGTGTACTTTGAGAAGGCCGGCAGCAGGCATCTCGTACTAAATAAAGGAAAAAAAAGGCATGAGAACAATTAAAACCAGGACACAGCAAGAGGCTAAAAGATGAAACAATACCTCAACTGGAATGGACCACCGAAGCTTCCAGGGATCACAACCAACAAGATGACAGTGTTGAGGAAGAGGAAATCCACGAGGAACACCTTTCTCGTCAACTCCTCAGAGAAAAGGGCCCCCTACCACCAGAGGGAACGTTGCCCAGTCTTCATCTTGCTCCAATTTGAGAGAATCTATGTGTAAAGGAAGAACTTTGGAAGAGGACGAGATAGTCTTCTGGATGAGCTGGATGCCCCACTCCTGATACTTCCTAGTGCTCGTAAACCTTGCGAAATAAATAGCCGCGAAGGAGTCAACACTATAGTCACGAGGATTGAATTCCTCCACCATTGGCAAAACCTGCGAAGTACCGCTTCCTGAGCGAATTGCAAACTCGTTGGAGATACGAATCACGTTACCAGAAAGCTGAAAGACCCCGCACTGAAGCTTGTTTAGATACTCGAGAAAAATGGGGTTAGAAGGGTTGTAAAGGGGAAAAACAAGCCAGCTCTCAACTGACCCACAGTGATAATCATCTTGTCGGCCGACCAAACATCAGATTGAATCCACCGGTAGTTCATCTCCATGTCTTGAGTAGCGACAATGGGAGGACTCACTGAAGAATCAACCGCAGGGGATAAAGATAAGCCCATCTTCAGAAAATCTGACTGGAACTCCTCGAGGTTCTTGAATAAGGAAGGTGTTGAAGCATTCTTTGGAGCTATGACAGCGGAGGTAAGACGAGAAAGTTGAGAAAAGGGAAAGGTAATGATGAGAACGGAAGCAGGAGTAGAGAAAGTAATAACTTAAGTTCACATAGAAGGGAAGGAAGAAGAAACCCAAACTAGGGCTAAAAATAGGTATTTAAAGCAAGTAGAGGATTACCGGTAAAGCAAGTGGGTCGACACGTTCGGGAAAACTTTACCGGTAATAGACGGTTACCAAAAGAACGTGGTAGAGCGGAAACCGGAAGATGGAGAACGTGGCAGCCAAGGAATTTCAACCGGTTCTTATTCCGCTCTCGTGTAATTCGAACGAAATAAGAAAAGGCAAAATGTAGGTGCACAAAATAGACTCGCCACGTGGCCGCACATGAAGACAATGAATAGGACTGATGAATCTCAGTCAGAGATCCCGGTCAGTGACTTGTCAAATCGAATGTCAGAGTTATCTCGCCGCATCACGAAGCACGAAGAAGAAGCACCCTATAACGAAGTGACCTACAAGAAGAATCTGAGCTACGAAGGATCAATGGAGTACCCTACAAGATATTAATCACGAAGTAAGGATAGGCGAAATAAGCTAACTTGGCCGAAAAGATAACCTGCGAGGTACGTAAATTATCGAGTAAGAAAAGAGACAGCTGTCCCGACAGCACCCATAGTTGTCAGCGAAAGAAGGGGAAAAAACTTTATGGAAAATGGTTTGGGCGAAGTATAAGGCACCTCCACGAGAACGTAGCGAAGTAAAATGAGCTGTACACCATTAGGGTTGATTGGCCTATAAATAGAGGTCCTTGGGCAAGGCATGAGGGATCGGATATTGGAGAGAGGAGAGAGCTTAGCTTAGAGAGTGAGATTAGGGTTTCCTTGTATTGAAGAACTTGTATTTTCACTCCTTGGTGATTAATAAAGAAAGATTTTCTAATTTCAAAACACTTATCATGTCTTAGATCGGTCTTCTTATTTACTTGGGTGTGCTACTGGATTTTCAGTAGTTACACCATCGATCAGATTGTGCCACGTCTTGTCCCAAATATGAACAAGCTCATAATGTCCCGGTTGTAGCAAGGTCCGAGTTTGCACTTTTTTTTTTGTTTTTTTTTTTTTTGCAGCTCTGTGTTCGACTGTTTTCGTATTAAAAAAGAACCCTAATTTGGGGCATACACAAAAATTTGGGGGCATACGGAATAAGACAAAAAAGGATGCTAATAGTATTCTTAGGGTGGCCCTTATCCCCCTCTTTTCAAAAATGCGAAAATACCCTTCTGAGATTAGTGTTAAATTAGTGTTAATTTGATTAATTAGTTGTTAATGATTGTAGTTAGTTTAGTGTTAATTTAGGATAATAATTATCTTTTTAAAGATAATTAGTGACTTATTTTAGACAAAGAAGAAGGAGGAAAGAAGAAGGGAAGGAGGAAATTTTTTTTTTTTCTTTGTGATCTTTGTGATTATTGAGAGATGTGTGATACAAATTCGACTGTGATACAAATTCATCACGTAAAGCTAACATATCAATTACGATGGAGATCCGGAGATGGCTTATTTGTTGGATTATGAAAATAATTTTACCCAAACTCAATTTCAAACTCAAACTTTTTTCTCAAGCTCAAGATGATGACTTTTTGGAGCCAAATCCCGAAGATAAGTACATGGATGAGGAACCCAATGCTAATAATACATAGGTATGGTTGTAGACGTTTTTAATGTCCGTTTTGTAGCTTGAATTCACCAAAAGTTTTGATTTTTTTATGTAGTTCGGCGCAACAGAGTTAGGTTCGGCAGATAATTTGTATGCCGAACCTTGATAAATAAGAACAGTTCGGCTTATAATTTTAGTCCCCAATAAGCCGAACGCATATATGACAAGTAGTTCGGCTTTTCAATTCAAACACGAATGAGCCGAACTTTAAAGATCGGCTTTCAAATAGTATTGCGAATGAGCCGAACCTAACCCCAAACGATAGTGAAGTCTACCAATGGAGAACATTAAGGTCAAAATTAAACTCATTCAAATCAATTAGATATTAGCTTCATAGTCAAGAGAACGAAAAGACGAAAACAACGCAAAAAGAATGAGGCCATTCCGACATCGGACGAAGAAGTTATGGCCAAAATAAAATCTAAAAACTTGAGTGTACAGAGATAAGTTCGGCTGATAACTCATCATCACGAGTTAGCCGAACTCGGAGCCTTAAAATCAAGATTTTGAAGTGTTTCTGAGAGATAAGTTCGGCTTAAAAGTAATCTAATCGAGTTAGCCGAACCTCGACAACCACCAGGGTAAATTTCACTTGTTAGGTTCGTAGGAAAGGTTGGCATGGTATTAGCCGAACGACATCGCCTGGGACATGTTTGGACGCAAAATTGACTTTTATCTCAAGGAGAAACGGTTTCGGAAGGATTCTAAAGCCTAACTTTGAGAGCTCTATATAAGAAAATCCTTAAGAAGAGATCTTTCAATTTTTATCATCTCTTTACACCACATTTTATCATTCATATTATCTTCCACATCATAAAAAATACATCCAAAGGTCTAAAGCGACATGCATCAATTTTGAGAAGAAAAATCAAGTTAGAGGTTCGCGATCACCACCATATTCATCATCCCCCCCACCATCTTCATCATCACCTCATACTACACCCTTATTTTCGTCATTATCAACCTCTTGTTCTACAGGCAAACATCCACCCGTGTCATTTCGCCTTTTCCCTGCATGCAAGTTTTTGGTGCCACCACCTCGAGGTTTGGGAGTTCTTGAATTAGAAGGAGTCACTTCCATTGTTCTCCTTTTAAGCTTCTCTTTGAATTTCCCGGATGGGTGCTAAAACAAATGATACACCTTAATTAATTTTCCAAACTAAATAAATATAACTCTACTAAACAATGTGATAAGTCACCTATAAATGGACAAGTTTATAGGAAACTATTGGCCATACGAGTAAAGTTCGGCACATTCGATACTTATCAAAATGAGCCGAACAATGTGCCCAACAGTTCGACGCATTATCATACAAAACTATTATAAGCCGAACACAAAGGTTCGGTGCAATCGATTTTCAAAACATAAGCCGAACTGTTCTTCGTCTGTAAAAAAAAAAAAAAAAGAAGTTCTATTTTGCTAAATTTCAGCCGAACACTACTCTGGAACTTCCAAAACTCAGAGGAATCATCGATTACATGTCAGAAATCAACGAAATACGAAAAACCAAGCAATGGGTTTGTGGGAAATACCTTTCTATGTGCAATTTTAAAGAATCGGGCTCTATTTCTCGCTCTCCAATACCAATCAATCCACTATCCTCTTCATCACCATCTTTCTAAAAACCACAGATTGAGATGCTACAAAGCCGGCAACACCGAGATTCGGCACCATATTTCGGGGCATCGCTTAACACGAGGTGTCATTAATTTGTTTAATCGAGAACTTAATCGAACAAAGAAATTTTCTAATTTTGTTTGTGTTTTGGAGAAGAAGATGAGAAGAAGAGTGTGGGAGAAGGTTAATTAGTAATGGTTAGTGAGTTAATTAGTGGGTGGTTAGTTAATTAGGGATGGGTTAATTAGTGGGAGAGTTTTAGGATTAGAATTTAATTAAGTGGAAGGGTAGTAATGTAATTTAAACTAGGCAGGGGTATTATAGTAACTTAAGCATCATTATGGCAGCCCTTATAATTTTGCATTGGGTGCCATAATATATCGTATGCCCCCAAATTTTTTTGTATGCCCCAAATTAGGGTTCTTAAAAAAAAGAAAGATCTCAAAAGCCTTGAGCCCCGCACTCGAAGTTACTGCCACATCCCAGGACCACTTATTTCAAAGTGCCCTGTGCCCACCGGCCACCACTACAAAATCTCTTTAAGTAAAAAACCTTATCCCAGATTCCGACGTATAATTTCAACTCAAGATATGTTCAAGATATGATACAAGAACCAAAGAAAAAATCTTGAAAAGAAAGATGGCAGATGATTCTTCAGAACCACCACTTCTCAATTCAATGACTAGCACCATGAATCCTTACGAACTACTCGAAATCGTTCACGACCCAGCTACCGATACTCTTGCTAGAAACTCCCCCAATCCGATCACCAACTCAAATGATGATCCAGACACCAAAGACATTGATTTAAACCCCAAAAACAAAACCTGGATCAGAATTTTCAGACCATCCCAATCTCAAAAAACCCAACTTCTTCCACTCATAATTTACTTTCATGGAGGTGGGTTTATTCGTTGTAATGCAAATTCAACGATTTTCCATAACTTCTGCAAATACATGGCGAATCAGGTATCGGCCATAGTACTCTCTGTAGAGTATCGTCTTGCACCAGAGAACCGACTACCGGCGGCTTACGAGGATGCGGTGGAATTTCTAGTTTGGGTTCAAAACCAAGCTTTGGATGCCATAAATGGTGAACCATGGTTGAGAAATTATGGTGATTTCTCTAAATGTTTCATTATGGGGTGTAGTGCAGGAGGAAATATTGCGTATAATTCATGTTTAGGAGCATCAGAATTGGATTTAGCACCAGTAAAGATTTGTGGGCTAGTATTGAACCAACCATATTTTGGTGGAGTAGAA
The DNA here is from genome assembly GCA_023531295.1 of Papaver armeniacum. Lineage (NCBI taxonomy): Eukaryota > Viridiplantae > Streptophyta > Magnoliopsida > Ranunculales > Papaveraceae > Papaver > Papaver armeniacum. The sequence continues at coordinate 157,389 of JAJJWW010009161.1, forward strand.
AGAAGTAAATCTGAATTGAGATTGGTTAATGATAAGAAATTGCCATTAGTTGTTAATGATTTGTTGTGGGAATTAGGATTGCCAGTTGAAGTCGATAGAGATCATGTTTATTGTAATCCATTTGTTGATGAGAATTTAGAGAGGAAATTAATGTTTATAAGGAGATGTCTAGTTACTTGTAGTAATGAAGATCCCTTGGTTGATAGGGATATTCAGTTTGTGAAGATGCTAGAAGGAAAAGGTGTTAAAGTTATGAGTTGGATTGAGGAATTTGGGTTTCATGGAATGGCACATTCTGATCCAGTGAAAGCTCAAGAATTGCTTAAAGTTGTTAAAGATTTCATTTTGTCTGAAGATTGAGTTTACTGTCATATTATACTTGTATCGATGCTTGGGGTGCTATAATAAAATGGTTATCTACATAACTTGCTCTTATTTGGTTTCATTATTTTTTATTTGGTATCTTTGAATCTCCATTGATTATTAGAAAAATAGCAGAAAAAATCAAATGAAATGTTTCAGTTCTCCCAGCAATGATACAAGTGTTTTAGGGTCATAGAATGCCACCCCATGGAACCCTCCTTCCGCAATACAAGTCTCAACCTTGACACCCTTTTCCTCCAACATCTTCACAAGCTTAATTTGGTGATCAATTACTGGATCCCCATAAAATCCTACATTAGCTCCAGATGATTCACTGCCGTCAATACTCGGATTACAATGCCCAACCGGCAAAGCCAGTTCCCACATGACGTCGGTTACCGGAGACGACTAAAGGTCGTTGATCAATCTTAGTTTTGATTCAGTTCTCTCTAGACTACCAAACAAAGGTTGGTGCAATATTAGCCCATTGATCTTAAGTGGTTCAAGATCCATTTCCACTGCTCTTAAATTGGCATGATACGCAATATTACCACCAGCGCTGCAACCCATAATGAAACACCTTGAGAAATCAGCATACTCTTTCAACCATGGCTCACCATTTAAGGTGTCTGCAGCTTGGTCTTTGACCCATTTGAGGGCATCCCCAGCATCATCATACGCAGCGGGAAGTCGGCTTTCAGGAGCAAGACGGTAGTCTACAGAAAGGACTATTGCGGGTAGATGTGTAGCAATGGATTGGCAGAAATTATGGATCACAGTTGAATCTGCACTGAAAAGAATGAAACCACCACCGTGAAAGTAAATCACTGTAGGAAGCTTTGTTGTTACAGAGAGTTCAGATGGGGGTCGGAAGATTCGAATTGAGGTTTTCAGGTCAGGATTTAAAGAAATGTCTTTGGTATTTTGATCTAAGGGAGTAACTGGAATTGGGAGGTTTCTAATGAGACTATCATCGTCAGGACTGGATGCACATCAGTTTTTCATAAGGATCGGTTGTAGTGAGAATCCGGCTGAAGATTGTTGTAGATGTAAGAGAGGATTTATCCGTTGCTTGCTCATGAGATTGATCTGCCATTGTTGTATATATTGACTGGGTAAAGAATGTATGGATTGTGGTTTGTAAACACCTAAACGAACTGAGTATATATATTTGGGTGGTGCATACACATACAGCTGTTGGTACAAAGAACAAAATACTACATTTTGGTGTGTGCACAGTAAGTGGATTATCACGGACTTTTGAAAATTCGTTTGCGTGATTCGTTTTAAGCCGCACAAAATCAGAGTAGTTGCAAGGAACTTCAAATTCTCGAATACTTAATGATACATGACAGCTGAGACACGTCATGAAGGTGCAACCAAGGAAGGTAACGGCACTGCAACGCAACTTCTTATCTGTTTCTTAAGTGTACTTGTAATCACGGCACCCAGCAGTTTTTAATTTTATACGAGGTTTCATAATTATGCTACAAATTTGTCAACTTCTTAGTGTAACAAAACCTTGTCCCAAATTTCCAGTTTACAATCGAACTCAGATATCTAAACAAGTTCGAAGGAAAAATCTCTCAGCAAAAAACATGTCAGGTCAGTCTTCAGAACCACTTCCCGTCAATCATCAGCACCATAAATCCATACGAGAAACTAAAAATCATTTACGATCCAGCTACTGATTCTCTTACTAGAAACTCCTCCAATCCAATCACCAATTCAGATGATGATCCAGACACCAAAGACGTTGACTTGAACCCCATAAACAAAACCTGGATCAGAATTTTCAGACCATCCCGATCTCAAAATAATCAACTTCTTCCACTCATAATTTACTTTCATGGAGGTGGGTTCATTCAATTTCATGCGAACTCAACGGTTTTCCATAATTTCTGCAAGTCCATGGCGGATCAGTTGTCTGTTATGGTCATCTCCGTTGAGTATCGTCTCGCACCGGAAAACCGTCTCCCAGCAGCTTACGAAGATGCCGCGGAGTCTCTAATTTGGGTTAAGAATCAAGCTCTGGATACAATCAATGGCGAACCATGGTTGAGAAATTATGTTGATTTCTCAAAATGTTTCGTTATGGGTTCTAGTGCAGGTGGAAACATTGCATATAATTCATGTTTAAGTGCATCTGAATTGGATTTAGAACCAGTAAAAATTTGTGGGTTAATATTGAACCAACCACATTTTGGTGGAGTAGAAAGAACTGATTCTGAATTGAGATTGGTTAACGATGAGCGTGTCCCGCTAGTTGTTAATGATTTGTTGTGGGAGTTAGCGTTACCAATCGGCGTCGACAGAGATCATGCTTATTGTAATCCATTTGTTGATGAGAACTTAGAAAGGAAATTAAGGTTGATTAGGAGATGTTTAGTTGCTTGTAGTAAAGGAGATCCGTTGGTTGATCGCGATATCGAGTTTGCGGAGATGTTGAAAGGAAAATGTGTTGAAATTGTGAGTATGGTTGCTGAATCTGGGTTTCATGGAATGGCACATACTGATCCAAACAAGGCTGAAGAATTGTTTAAAGTTGTTAAAGATTTCATTTTCTCTCAAGTTTGAGTTTAGTGTCATAAAATGAGTAGCTTTGTGGTGTAGGATGTTAGTACTGGAAACGATAGAAATCAACACATCTTTATAAACTTCTCAATAGGAAGTGATTTTTATTAATCTCTGATTTAATGTCTTAACATTTAGACGAGACAGCCTTTAAATAGGCTTCCAAACTCCTAAACCAAAACCTAGAAAATAAAGCTACGGATACTGAAAAATCTAATCAAATATGAGTTCATGCCATAAGTAGCGACATACTCTTTTTTATTCCCTAGCTAAAATATCTCAAACATACCATCTTAGACCGAAATGCCATATTCAACACTAAATTACCATAATACGTCAACGATTACGGTGTCGGCGTTCCCTTTCTTCTAGGTATGCTTCGCCATATCGTACACTACATCATTCTCCCCAGAAAGAGGAAATTCGCCCTCGAATTAGGCAGGTCAGGCAGGTCATCATCAGACAAGTCACCAAAGTACGGAATCAGGTGACGTACATTGAACACATCTGCAGTACGTATATGACTTGGAAGCTTCAAACGATAAGCATTTGAACTGATCTTTTCAATGATTTCTAGTGGACCAACCTTTCGAGGACCCAATTTATTATAGGTACCAGCTGAAAAACGTTCCTTAGTTAGCACTGCCCAAACATAATCACCAACCTCATACTCAACATGGCGACGATGTTGATCTGCAGCTAACTTATACTTTGTGGATGAGGCAACCAAGTTCTTGGCAGAGCAGTGTGAATCTCTTGAAGATCTTTGAATTAAATCTTCGGCATTAGTATGTACTGCGCAAGTCAAGAACAGGAGCGAGATCAAGGGCAGCGCGAGGGTTAAACCCACATACCACATGGAACAGACTAAAACCTGTGCTCTTATGAGTAGCCCTGTTGTAAGCAAATTCAGCTTGGAATAAATGTTGGTCCCACTGTTTAGTATGTGAACCAATCAGTACATGAGCAAATTACCAAGAGAACGATTCACCACCTCCGTTTGTCCATCCGTTTGAGGATGATATGCACTACTAAACTTCAAATTTGTGTGCAGTAACTTCCACAGACACCTCCAAAAATAACTTAAGAATTTGGAGTCGCGATCCGAGACAATAGTTTGGGGAGACCATGAAGGCGATAAACGTTTACGAAAAATAAGAGAGCCACATTCACCGCATCGTAGTTTTCTTGCAAGCTATAAAATGCGCCATCTTTGAAAATCTATCGACGACAACGAAAACCGAGTCCATTCCTTGTTGAGTGCGAGGCAAACCCACAACAAAATCCATGCTAATGTCAGTCCATGGCTTGGAAGGAATTGGTAAAGGCATATATAAACTAGGCATTCATCGTAGACCCCTTGGAGACTTGGCAAATGTGACAATGAGCAACAAAACGTTGCACTTCTTTAAACAATTTCGGCCAAAAATAAGTCTCCGAAATCAGCTGATATGTTTTGTCACGGCCAAAATGTCCTCACCATGTAATTCTGAATGATCTTCAAGCGCCAACTACGGTCAGTGCACGCATAATCGTGTGCCCTTAAAGAGGAACCCATTAAGAAGAATGAACGGGATATGTTGCCTTCTTCGACGGTGGCTAAAACCAGAGAGAAAAAAGGGGTCATCTCGCATAGCCGAAAAAGAATCAAAGCCCATTACACGATTACGAAGAGAGGTTAAGAGACTCCTTCGACGACTCAAACCATCCGCCACACGGTTTTGAACTCCAAGCCTTGTGTTTAAGAACAAAAGTAAACTCTTGCATATAATTTGACCATTTTAACGCTTCGAGCATTCATTTTATCTTGATTGCCGATGTGTTTTAGAGCATCATGATCAGTAAACAACACAAACTCCGAGTGAATCAAGTAATGACGCCAATGCTTAAGTGTTTGGATGATAGCATAGAATTACAACTCGTAAGTGCTGTAGTTACGCTTAGCCCCATTTAATTTCTCACTGAAAAATGCGACGGGTTTACTTGCTTGGCTCAATACAGCACCGATAGCTGTCTTAGAGGCATCGGTATGGACCTCCAATGGTAAAGAAAAATTGGGCAGAGCTAAGATAGGGGCTGAGCACAATTTCTTATTAAGCAACTCAAAGCTTGCAGTTGCGGCGTTGGTCCAAGAAAACTTTCCGTTTTTCAAACAATCCGTGATTGCAGCTGCGATAGTACTGAAATGTGGAATAAATCTTCTATAAAAAGAGGCAAAACCGTGAAAACTCCGGGCTTCATGTAAAGTTTGAGGACACGGCCAAGTACGAAACAAAGATCCACCTTCGAATCATCAATGAAATACCATCTTTGGAGACGACATATCCAAGAAATAAAATACGATCCGTACAAAATACACACTTCTTAGTAGCAGCATAAAACTGTTGTTGTCGTAAGACCAATAAAACTTCCCGAAGATGAGACAAATGGGATTTCAAGTCAGTGCTATAAATTAGAATGTCATCGAAGTAAACGACAACAAACTTACCTAGGAATGGCTTCAGAACTTCATTCATCACCCGCATAAATGTACTTGGAGCATTGGAGAGACCGAAAGGCATTACTAGCCATTCATATAGGCCTTCCCTAGTTTTAAAAGCGGTTTTCCACTCATCACCCTGGACGAATACGTATCGATGATAACCACTTCTTAAATCTAGTTTGCTAAAAACATGAGCACTGTAATCGGGTCTAATAAATCATCTAGGCGAGGAATGGGGAAGCGATACTTCACCGTAATCTTATTAATAGCACGACTATCCACGCACATACGCCAAGTACCATCTTTCTTAGGAATGAGTAAAGCTAGGAACAACACATGGACTTAGACTCTCCCTAATAAGACCCTTGTCCAATAGTTCCCCCACTTGACGTTGTAGTTCGGCATGCTCTTTAGGCTCATGCGATAGTGCGGACGATTAGGAAGAACTGATCCAGGAACAAAATCTATTCGATGTTGGATATCTCGAGAAGGAGGTAGCCCGTCCGGAAGGTCCACTGGAAAAATATCTGCGAAGTCTTCCAATAACCCCCGAACACAAGAAGGGACTTCCAAACTACGTGAATCAGCTTGAGGTACCGACGACGGTAAAAATACCATGCCAACATCTAGCATCTCGGTTTCAAAATCACGCCAAGAAAGCAAATTTGAAGCAATAGTAGAGAGAGTGGAAGGAACCAACTCTTTTGATGGAATTAATGTTATACGAGTAGAATTAAATGTAAAAGAGTATGAATTCTTCTTACCATCATGACTTACGTCCCTATCAAATTGCCATGGTCGCCCCAACAAGAGATGGCAAGCATCCATTGTCACCACGTCACACCAAACACTATCTTGGTACAACGACCCAATAGAAAAATTCACAAGACAACGTTGCGAAATAGTTACCTCGGAACCTTTCTTGAGCCAATGAAGAGAATACGGATGGGGATGTTTTTCGGTTGGCGATTTCAACTTACGGACGACCTCTTCCGAAACTACATTCTCACAACTTCGTGAGTCAATTATCATACGACAAATCTTACCGCCCACGGTACAAGTTGTCTGAAATATATTCTTTCGTAACCACGACTCATCATTGACAACTTTCGGAGTTAGGAAGGAGCGACGAAGCACCATTAAGCATTCACCTTGATCTCCCAGGCAAAAATATTTCATTTAGCTCATCCGTATTGTCATCGGCGTCATCGAAAATACCATCCTTTGCATCATCACTGTCAACTAGTAACGCTTACCTTACCGCCAACTTTACGGCAGTCATTAGAAAATGACTCGGATCTCCACAACGATAACACTTCCGACCAGATTTACGTGGCATACTAACACCCCATTGTGCGGAAGCATTACGTGAAGGACAATAGGAGGACTGACTAGAATACCGCCGAAGTAACATTCTTACGGGAAAATTGTTTTTCAAGCGCAAAGCACGTTGATGCACTTCGAAAATGAATAATAATCAAATAAATTAAGCGTGTCTTGAAAAGTTTGGCGCAAACCTCCTATGTAGCGGTAGACAAGTTGTTCTTCGGTGTCCATAATTCCCGTAGAGTAACCAAATCATAGAATTCTTTCGTATACTCGTCAATTGAACGAAAACCCAGCGCAGATTTTGAAGACGAATATACAACTCTCGGGTATAGTTAAAAGGTAAAAACGGCAGACGCATACACTTTTCAAGCCTTGCCCAAGATGAAATAGGTGGTTTACCTTGTTGAATGCGTGATGCTTTCAATTGCCGCCACCAAACAATGACCCTTCCTCGAAAGCGGGTAGTAACAAGAGGAACCACACGAGCAAAAGAGGTACCCTCTTAAACTCAAGCACTTCTTCCACGGTGAGAAAACCAGTCGATACAATCTTAGGCGTCAATCCACTACCATGAAACTCAGGAATGTCTACGCGGAATGTTGATTCCCAACTTCTAGAGTCACGTTCATGATGCAAGTTCTCCCTTGCACGCTCAAAGCAAAGGGGTTTTAAATTATCATCATCATCGGTTCCTTCGGTGTTTGATTCATCCGTAGGAAGATGACGGGCGCTCATGTCGTTGCGGCAAAGTAGCTACTTGACCGGCGAGCTGCTCAACCGCGCGTGAGAGTTCATCGTACCTTGTTCTCTCCATCACCTCATCAATCAAAACTTCGCGAGGACCACCACGACCTCCGCCACGAACCATGATTGAAGGATTGATACCCAATCTGAATACCAAATGGTGTAGGATGTTAGTACTGGAAACGATAGAAATCAACACATCTTTATAAACTTCTCAATAGGAAGTGATTTTTATTAATCTCTGATTCCTCCCTTAACATTTAGACGAGACAGCCTTTAAATAGGCTTCCAAACTCCTAAACCAAAACCTAGAAAATAAAGCTACCGATACTGAAAAATCTAATCAAATATGAGTTCATGCCATAAGTAGCGACATACTCTTTTATTCCCTAGCTAAAATATCTCAAACATACCATCTTAGACTGAAATGCCATATTCAAGACTAAATTACCATAATACGTCAACGATTACGGTGTCGGCGTTCCCTTTCTTCTAGGTATGCTTCTGCCATATCGTACACTACATCACTTTGCAACTTGCTTTTATTGTAATGAAAACTCATATATGAATGGACTTGAAACAAAATAAAAAAATTACAAGGTCTAATGAAAATTATCAATCTGATTCTTTGAATCTCCATTGATTATTAGTAATAGCAGAGAAACTCAAATGAATTGTTTTAGTTTTTCCAGCAAAATTTCAAGTGTTTTAGGGTCATGGAATGCCACCCCATGGAACCCTCCTTCCGCAATACAAGTCTCAACCTTCACACCCTTTTCCTCCAACATCTTGACAAGCTGAATTTGGCGATCAATTAGCGGATCCCCGTAAAATCCAATCACCAAACACCTCTTAATCAACGCTACCTTGATTCCAGATGATTCACCGTCGTCAATACTCGGATTACAATAAACGTGATCACGAGTAGACCCAACCGGCAAAGCCAGTTCCCACATGACATCGCTTAGTGAAGGCGCCAAGTATAGATCGTTGATCAATCTTAGTTCTGATTCAGTTCTCTTTACACTACCAAAAAATGGTATGTGCAATATTAAGCCATTGATCTGAACAGGTTCAAGATCCATTTCTACTGCTCTTAAATTGGCATGATATGCAATATTACCACCAGCACTGCACCCCATAATGAAACACCTTGAGAAATCAGCGTATTCTTTCAACCATTGTTCACCATTTAAGGTGTTTAAAGCTTGGTCTTTGACCCAGTTGAGGGCATCCACAGCATCATCATACGCAGCGGGAAGTCGGCTTTCAGGAGCAAGACGGTAGTCTACAGAAACGACTATTGCGGGTAGATGTGCAGCAATGGATTGGCAGAAATTGTGGCTCATAGTTGAAGCTGCATCGAAAAGAATGAAACCACCACCATGGAAGTAAATTATGATAGGAAGCTTATTTGTTACAGAGAGTTCGGTCGGAGGTCGAAAGATTCGGATGGACGTTTTCCGGTCAGGATTTAAAGATATGTCTTTGGCGTTTTGATCATCTTCTGTTAAGATGGTAAGTGGATTTGGGAGGTTTCTAATGAGGCTATCATCGTCAGGATTGTGGGTGCACATGAGTTTTTCATAAGGATCGGATGTAGTAATAGTGTGAACCCGGTCGAAAATATTTGTAGCAGTAACAGTGGATTTATCTGTTGCTTGTTGCTGAGATTGATCTGCCATTGTTGGATATTGATTGGCTTATGGTATGGATTGTGGTTTGTCAACGCTCAACGAACCGAGTGTATATATTTGGTGGTGCATAAAAAGAAAGAATAAAAAAAACAGCTGTTGCCGGCCTGGTGTGTTATCCTTTCACTGAACATGGACTCAAAAAAGAAAATTATTTGTTGATCTTGTTATCTGGAGCTGTAATGACAAGATATTCTTTGACTTTCTTTGAAGCCGTTATCTGCCGGATCTTGGAGGTAGGAGTTTGAGTTTAAGATAAGATAAACTTAAACTGGTTAAGGTCGGTCAGTTTGGGTCATTAATTTTTGTGATAAACTCTAATTGATTAACTTTTGTGATGAACTTTTGAAGTGTGCCATTGCATTTTCCATACCAACAAATAAATAACATTAAAAGTTTGATTATTACATGTAGATTTATGATGTTGAAAAATGATTATGAAGAGTATAAACCCCGCTAAAAAATGATTGTAGAAAAGAGGAACTAAAATCGTCAAACAAAAGGAGAAACAAAAGTCCTTCAAATCTTCGTGTGGTTTAATAGGAAGAGTAAAATATGTATGTATAAAGATGTTGATAAGAGCTGCATTCAAAGATTACGACAACATCTCTATTCTGTACCAGAGCGTAAATTGACCACTTGTAATGCAAATCATTTATCTATACGTATATTGGGTGGTGCATACACAACTACACATCCATCTGTTGGTAAAAAGAACAAAAACAAAAGAAGAAGAGTCGGTGCCTCCGTATCACATGTGGCAAATTCATTGGGTGATAATACTAGTGATCTGAGTTCAAAACTCGTTGGCACCAACTTCGTTACCGGTAAAAAAAATAGACGACCGATTAAAACGTTCAATTCCACATCCTTATTGTGTACATAGGCCATGTTTAACTTGATGAAAAAATGGTGTAGGGCTTGATTAGGTGAGTGATGTACTATGGTATTTACACAATTACATTTGCACATGCTTACAAGCTTATCATTCATTTGCAATTTGTAGTTGCGGGAAATCCTACAACCACACCCTTAATAAAATCTATAGAACAATCTAAGTTAATTCCATGAGAATCATAAGAACATTCATTAAGATCTTCAAATTAGATACAAAGTAATGAGAAAACCCTAACTTGGGAAGCAAATAATCTTTCTCTCTCCTAAATATCTTGTCTAGACTCTCAAAAAGCTCTCTCTCAATACAAGGTAGCTCTGCCCTTATATAGGGGTTTACATAGTGGAGAACAGCTAATAAAGCCCCTAATTTCGGATCTGACGTGCGTCAATGTCGCGTGGACTTTAATATTGACGCACGGCTTCTTTACTATCGCACGGCTCTTCACACTTTACTCGTGATTGCCGACGTCATCCGATGCGTCATTCGAATAAGTCATGACGCGGTTGTCTTCGCTCGGTCTTGATGATCATTATTTCGCATACTTGATTGGTGTGCGGTATTTTGTATCCACATTTTGCCTCTTCTCATACCGTTCTTTTGATAAAGAGAGCGATATGAGAAATTTTAATTTATTCTTCCGCACCCGTTCATCTTTTCGTAATCTTATCTGCCGACCTACTCCCGTGATTTCGGCATGATAGTCTACGCATGTCTTTTCAACCACTGGCTGTTTGACACGTCCCTAACAACCGCCTCTTCTTATCCGTCCACTTTTAATCAACGCATTGATGAGGGGAGATTTCTTGGGAATCGGGAGTAAATCTTTTATTTACTTTGAATCGTCTTATTCTTTCCTCTTTTTTAGTCTCTCCTCTCTCTCTGTAACTGTTATTTTCTTCTGCTGATGTTCTTTTGATCGAAATCTTGAGTTGATTGCCATCTTTTCCTTTTTCTCTCTTCGTTTTCGCACTTTATTTCTTATTTCCCATATCTTGGTCATCTTGAACTTGATTAATTTGATCATCTTTGATTATCCTCATTCCCATACTTCATTATAAAAATGCCTAAAGCTGGTTGGAAAAATGATAGAGACTTCAAGAGATTGAAGACTCAATTTGGTCAGAGAGGCTTCTCATTATCCGTCCCTCATGGATCTGAACCTTCGTTTACGCTTGGAACTGAATGGTTTTCGCTTGATGAGTGGAATGATCAAAAGGTCATTGTTTCAGACGGAAAACTTCTCGCCGGTCTCCCTGTTCCTCTCTATAATCTTCAAACTCCTTTATTTTATGAGATTCTCTCCGATGTGAGATTTTCGCGCGGCATATTCCAATTGATCGGTGATTGTATCAGGATAGTTATGGAATACTCCCGCCGTGCGGCAGGATTAGAATCTCTCTATCCAATAGAAGTAAGGAAACCAGAATATGCCCACAGGGAGATCAACCCTGCTGATTACACCATTGAGAATTTTTTCAAGAACTATGATGTTACCATCATGAAGAACGAATCATCTAAATGGGGTGTTCGCTTGACAAGAAAAGATGGTATCGCAGAGGCGGAAAGGATCATGTGTGATGTCGACTTTCATGACCCTACTAATAACTCTGCTCGTAAGTCAAAAGATACTCGCTGGATGGAGTACCCTATTATCTTGGCTAGTCCCTACATAACTGGTAGAGGCGAAGATAGTTTAACTCTTCCTCTTCCTGCGAATTTTCCCGCTTACAATCCTTGGGTGTTCAGGTGGCCTGAGGAACTTGATGTGGTATGATATTTTTAGCTTCTCCTCTCTATCCACTTTCCCTTTATTGTTTTATCTTTCCCTTATGATTTCTTTGAATTGCAGGCTGAGAAACTGAAAAAGAAGGCTAAAAAAGTGTCTCAAGCGTCACTTTCGCAGAATAATGAAGTAAGAAATACTCTTTGTTTTATTTTAACAATATTGTTACATTTGTTTCTTATCTCTCATTATTCGCGTAGGTGGAAGTTGTAGGCGCTAAAGGCAAGGGTAAGGGTAAAATCAGATATAAGAAAACTGCTTCTAAATCCTCTTCCAAGAATTTGTCTAAGAAGCGAAATGCATTTTATCCCTCTTCTTCAATCTCTCATTCTAGCGATGATGAAATTCCCCTTACTGATGACTCCTTGATCACATCTTCCATGGGTCAGCTGTCTAGTATCTTTTTTGACTCCATGTCAGCAATTGGTAATGACGAACTAACTCGTTCCTGTGGGACAATTTCTAAGATATGTGATGCCCCTTCTTTGAACCATGAATACCTTCGTGGAGTTGACTCAGCATTTAGTCCGAGTTTTCAGTTCTCGCTTGGCTCTTTGGTAACTCTTATACTTTCGCACTTTCTTTAGTGATGTCCTTATGCTATGTCTGCTTATATTCATCTTATGTTTTCGCAGATGGCCCGCATGTCATATGATGTTTCTTCAGATTATCAAAGAAGACTTCGCACTCTTGAGGCGGGGAATACTAAACTCAAGTCTAAAGTCTCCACTCACAAGAATGATGTCATTAATCTTCGCAAGAGGAATGATCAATTAGCTGGTGCGTAATTCTTTGTTTCTTTTTCCTTTTTGTTTATCCGTCTTCTTCGCTCCCTTTTAATTGCATGTTTGTTGCAGAGATTTTCAACTTCTCTATTTCGTTCCCTTGATCATCCTGTTGATGGTGAGTCTCTTCTTGAGCATCTTAACGCTTCCTTGAATAATATTCCTGAGGACAACTTAAGCACTTTTTCCTTTGAAGAGCTCAAAGCGAAGTACCAACTTCTTAATCGTGATCATAGGATTGCATTATCTAATAGTAATGGCCTAGACGCCTCTTTCGTGAATCTAAAGAAAGAATTAAGTCTTTAGAAGCAATAGTTAACACTCTTACTACTGAGAAGGATCAGGTTACTCTTAGAGGTGCGAAAGCTTTAAAGGATTTTTAATAAACTATTCTCCAAGTTCAAGTGAAGCGAGATCTAGCTGTAAGCGAAAAAGACGCACTTGTTGAGCGAGGGAATTTGATCCGTTCCCGACTTCTTATAAAAAGTGATGCTGAATTTGAGTGGGATGCTAGAGTCTTAGATAATGCTAGAAGTGATTTGGCTGTGAATGTTATCCTTGAATCTGATCATGCTGCATTGGTTATTAAGGATATTATTTCTAATAAAGAAGGTTGTTTATTATGCTTTTCCATCTGTTATTCTCTGACAGATATTCTTATGTGGCTTTAACCTTTTGACCTTTTTCTTTTTGCAGAGGATGAGAAGAGGTATCTCGAGAGAACTGAGAATCTAGAGGCGAAATTATCCGCTCGTGACTCTAAATACCGCTGGCTCAAGAAAAAGTTGACTGTCACTGTCTCCAATTTGAGCAAAGATGCGGCTATTAAGAAACTCTGCACTGATAATAATATCCCCTTAACAAATTACAACTTCACTGAAGTTTCTCCCAACGAAGAAGGCTCTGATATCTCTGATAGTGAAGGAGGGCAACGACTATGAAGCTGAGGAGGTTAATGAAGATGATATGAGCGGAAATTAGTTGTTCTTTCCGAAGATCCTTTTTCTCTTTTTGCACTTGTAAATCTTTTATCAACTTCTTGTATATTGAACATTTCTTGGTTTTTGAGACCTTTTCTCCAATGTAGACTTTTAAGCATTTGAGGCTTCCTTAATGTAAATTGTCCTTGGGTTACACCTGTATTTATAAAAGTCGAAGCACTGTTCTTTCCAACAATTGGAGTTAATCTAATGATACTAACATGTATAACCAATATATGTGTATTTATTAACATGTGCGTAAATCTATCATATGGGGGCGGATAACATTCCTCTATATGCTTGCATTCCCATACTTGCCTCTGTTAGTCATCACTAGATGATTTAGTCGTGCAAATGTTATGTAGTATGATGTATATGTGTTCTTTTATTCTTTTGAATTAACAATTTTTGTTTTAACTGTAGAGCTGCCATGCGTGCGTATATCTGCCTCATATGGTAGTTCATTATGCGGTTATATATCATTTATGCGTTAACATATTATTTATTATCTTATCCGGATTACCTTTTTCCTTATTTTTACCTCATATGTCTTTGTTTAATGCCTCGGCCACGTTCTTTGTTATCGTCTCTCACGTCCATACATTCTTTGTGTTATTTAATCCACACCTTTAATTGCTCTTACCTGCAAAACAATATAAGTTTCTGTTCTACTTTTCTCATGAGGTCTTATTTAGCCTTCCTAAGTAAAGGTCTTATTTTGCCCAAGATTTGATTTCGTTTTTGTGCGACGAGATCGCAGGCGGTCTTTACACTTTCATGTAATAACCCATTGATCTCGCCTTATCGTCTTATTCTATTATTTCCTCTGCAGGTTTTATTAACGTGCAAATACGACAAGTCTTAATACTCCCGTGAGTAAAAAACCTCATGATATTTGCGTCTTTTGACACAATTCAACTCCCTAATGGAGGGTGTCGTCCTTATATTCACCCTGATTGCCCCTTCAAGGAATCTTACCCCTACCGGGTTAGTGTGGGCTCTTCCCATCCAGTGATGCAACAATCAGTTGTTTTCGCGACCTCTTATCCCTCCGCCAATATGGCTTGTGGTTACAAGACCGCACTCTAAGTGGGGTTTCTTAGGACCGAGTGCATCATAGTCAAGACTTGTCAAGAGCGGCCAGGTACGCTCCAGACGCCCCAGGCACTCTTGACTCAACCGTGTACCTCGGCGCCCTGATCGAGTTTCTGCACTCCTTAGAAGAGACCTTGTCACCTTAATCTTTCGATTTAGGCGCCTCTCCTGGATGGGCTTTCATTTCACCCCAAATCTCCATGACTCAAGCTCCAGGGTCGGTGTATCTTTCACCTGAGTCATGCTAACCAGGTTTTCCCCAATAATAACACGCGTTAGGTCTTATTATTGCCTCTTGCTGTATGCGAACTAGGGTGCACGCCACAATTGGATGCCTAGCCTCCCTAATTGGAGTCTTAACTTATGTTGCCTTCTATTAAGGTCTTATTATAAGGTCTTATTTTTGCCTTTTTCTTGTATGAAATTATCATAAAGAAGTAGAATTTTTCGTTGTATTCATACGCTTGGTTAATACAATGTTGATACCTTCTTTCTTTGCTTATTCGCCTACATGATAACAATCTTTGTTATGTCTAAGATAACTTGCTTGTTTCTTTCGCCTTCTGTGCTTCTTTGAGTCCGCGTATGATATCCAATACATTGATTCGCATGAGTTCCACTGCTTCTGGTGTGCGATGATTGCCGCATTGACCGTATTTCTTCAGGAACACTTGGTTCCATAGTTCATCAGATGGTTCTCCTTCCTTCTCATCTACCAATTCATACATTTCATTTCCAACGATCTTCCTGATTCTGTATGGCCCTTCCCATATATTCTCCATTTGTCTCTTACTATTTTTCTGATAGTGCGGTTTCTGTCTCAACACCAAATCTCCTTCCTGGAATTCTCTCTTGTTAACACACTTGTCATGTTTGCTTTCTTGTGCGGTTGTTGTCGCCTTCTCATAAATCCTTCTTATTTCACTCTCCTTGTTCACAGCATCTACCATTAATCGCTCGCTTCTCTGGCTTTCTTGTATGTGCTTCTTCCAGTTTCTTCACTTGCTTGTGCGTTCCTCACATTTGTCAACATCAATCTCATGGCAATTTTTACCTTCATTAGGATCTCCTATTATTACTCCAACACCTTGAAGTAGAGGGAACTTGATGCATTGGTGGAAAGTTGAAGCCACTCCTAGAATACCATGTAACCATGGTCTTCCTATCAAAGCATTATAGGGTGATTCTACGTCAACGACGCATAATACTATTTCTGTTGATATGCTGTTTAAAGGAATTTGCATCGTTATCTCTCCCTTTGGTTTTTTGGTTGTTCCGTTGAAACCGTAGATCTTGTAAGTTGATGGGATGAGTTCTTCCTCTCTACCACCCATAGTCTTGTATGTGTGATAAAACAATATATCAACTGAACTGCCAGGATCTATCAGTATTCTGTTTATAGCCCATGTATTTGCGTTCTCCTCTTCATCAACTTTTGCTTTTGGATTGATTTCTAACTTGACCACTAATGGGTTCTCGTGCTGTTCTCTACCTCCTTGTACTTCTTCTACATTAAAGGAAATAGGTTGCTTCTGTCAATCTTTCAATGGTGATATCTTCACAAGGTTGAGTATCTCTCTTCCGTCACTATCTCTTGCATAAACTCGACTTAGGACATTATCATGGAAGTCTTATATGCTTCTGAATGAATGTATTATCGAATTACAATATAAATTCTTTGCCTTCGCCCCTACTTCGATCAGATATGTATTCTTTCCGGCCTCCCTATCTTGTGCATTCCCTGCAGGTGGTGGTGGTGGTAGATTCTGTGGCTGTTTTACTAGGAAGTGATTTAACTTTCCTTGATCAATCATTCTTAGTATGATTTTCTTCACATTTCTACAGTTGTTAGTTGTGTGACCGTGGAAGCGATGATAGGCACAGAATTCTCTACGTATCCTCCCTGGTGGTGGTTCATCTCCCATATTTGGTGGTGCTGTTATTTCCTCCATCAGAATTATCACTTCCCAGATTTTATCTACTGTGGTGTTTAGATGCGGCATCTTTATATGTTCCCAGACTACTTTATTACCTCCTTGGCCTTGGTTATAATATTGCTTTCGCCCTCCATATCCTTCTGTCTGGTCATCAAGCATCTGAATCTTATTATTTCCTCCGCGACTATTGAACTGTCTTTCTCTGTCAAATTCTTCTTGATCTCTACTACCCATAGCCACTAGCTTTTGCTCTTCTCCCACTATCTTATTTCCTTGATTCCCCTGGGATGTACTTGCAACTGCATTTGTTGTTCTTGGGAGTAGACTGTTATTCCCTGCGTTCGTGATCGCGACTGGGTAAGATTCCATTTCTTTTTGATTCTCTTCAAGAGCAATGTACTCTTCTTGGTACTCGCGTAATTCTGTCATGATTATCGTATCTTTTATCCTAAAGATCTGTGTATACAATAAATTTGTTGCAAAGAGTGAGTTGATGAAGGCTAGTATAAGGTTCCTCTCATCTACTTGTCCGGCCATTTCACTGCACATGCTCCTCCAACGCGTGGTTAACTTTCGTAGGCTTTCATTGGTTCTTCTATGTAAACTGAATACCTTCTCTATTCCTGGTCTTAACATATTATTGCTGATGTATTGTCCTAGAAAGATGTTTTGTAAGTGATGAAATGATCGAATGGTACCAACTGGTAAACCTTCAAACCATTGCAAAGCTTCTCCGGTTAGGCTCGCTGGGAAATATTTACAGCGTACCGCATCATTTTCTTCCCACTGTAAGAGAGATCGACTATACTCCCTTATATGTTGCACTGCACATGTGCTTCCATCAAAAATGTTAGTAAACACCGGGAGATTACATTTAGGTGGTACAACTGCACATTGTATTCGCCTTGCGAATGACGTTCTTCCGGCCTCTTCTATTGCTTCATCCAGTTGTCGTCTACCTCTATCTCTTCGCGTCATCATTTTTCTCATCTCTGCTAACTCTCAAAGGATTTCCTCATTCGTGATTTGATCTACACTTTGCTGCATGGGTCTTTTCAATCTTGCTTGCCTTACTTTGTTGTCATGATTATTTTGACGCATAGCTTCTTGCATCTCTCTCTCTCTTCAGCTTCTTCTCTTCTTTGTCTGCGTCTTTCTCTTTCATCCCTTGCATGTATCTGTGCGGCATTATACCTTGCAGCTTCTTCTCCGCGTTCACGTTGGTCTCTTATCATTTATCTTCCTTGCATTATAATTCTTCCTTGTTCTTCATCATCTTCCTCATCCTGGTCATGATGAACGCGATACCGCTCGCCTTGTTGTTCGCGTCTATTGCCTCTTTTACCTTCTTGCATACGGTGATCGTCGCCCTGCTGTACGTACCGGTCTTCAACTGGTTGTTGTTCTATTCGACGTTCACCGCATTGATCCTGTAAGTCGTCATTTACCTGAAAGTTTTCAGCAATATTATCCAAAGGTGGCTCTTGTCTGGTATCCCTTCGACTAAATTGGCTACGTCTTGACGTACTCCTGCTTGTCCTTGACCTTGAGCTCGCACGTGTGGTGCTTCTTGATCTTTGCTCTTGTAACCTTATGTTCTCTTCTCTTAACTCATTATTCTGGCGCGTCAAATTCGCACGGTCTTTATCTTCTCTCCTTCATTATACAACCAGCCTTTGTCGAAGTTCTTCAATTGTCATGTTCTCTTCATTCCCTTCTATTGATCCTCCATCTCCAGTTCTTTGTTCTTCTTCTTCTGTTGAATCTGTATTTACGGTATGAACACTTACTCTATTATAATCGATGGTATTGTTCTCCATTGGTTCACGCTGGATCTGTGTATGTGCTTGAGCTCTTCTATTGTTCCTTTCTCCCATCCTTGAGGATTCGGCGATTTCGCTCCTTCTTCTACCAGCGATTCTTCTGCTCCTCCTAGTTGCTACCGCTTGTTCTGCTGCAGTTGTTTGTCTCACCATCTTGTTTGTCTGTAACAATTTTTCGCTTTTCAAAGATAAAAATACTCTTTTAAGAACCAAAGATTTTACTAATGAAGATTGTTTTTCTGAAACAAGAAACTGTTGACTGAATCTTTTAGATCTAAACTTCCAAAAAATTTCCAAGACTATGAATATCTTCTAACTTGTTTTTTAAGGAATTCCACCAACATGGTACATCATTCCGAGCTGTTTCTAGCGCCAAAATGTAGTTGCAGGAAATCCTACAACCACACCCTTAATAAAATCTATGGAACAATCTAAGTTAATTCCATGAGAATCACAAGAACATTCATTAAGATCATCTTCAAATTAGATACAAAGTAATGAGAAAACCCTAACTTGGGAAGCAAATAATCTTTCTCTCTCCTAAATATCTTGTCTAGACTCTCAAAAAGCTCTCTCAATACAAGATCGCTCTACCCCTTACATAGGGGTTTACATAGTGGAGGACAGCTAATAAAGCCCCTAATTTCGGATCTGACGTGCGTCAATGTCGCGTGGACTTTAATATTGACGCACGGCTTCTTTACTATCGCACGGCTCTTCACACTTTACTCGTGATTAAGCTGACGTCATTTGATGCGTCATTCTGAATAAGTTGTACGCGGTTGTCTTCGCTCGGTCTTGATGATCATTATTTCGCATACTTGATTGGTGTGCGGTATTTTGTATCCACACAATTGGCTGATTATTTATTCTAGGACATGGTATGATAGACGAATGGTTGTTTTACCAAACTCGCTTTAGTCCAAAGATAAGGTGCCCAACCAATTTTAATTGAGCTAAAGAAGAAAACAGAAGATGCAGTAATAAAAACTCATAGTATATTTTCAATCTGACTAAGAATTTCATCTTAATAAAAAAGTAGATTCATGGACTATCAATTAATAACAGAGAAAATCAAATGAAAATTTTCAGTTTTCCGAGCAATGATTCAAGTGTTTTAGGGTCATAGAATGCCATCCCATGGTACCCTTCTTCAATGCAAGTCTCAACCTTCACACCACTTTCCTCCAACATCTTCACAAGCTGAATTTGCCGATCAATTACCGGATCCCCATAAAATCCAATCACCAAACACCTTTTGATCAACCTTACCTTATTTCCAGATGATTCGCCATCATCAAGTCTTGGATTGCAATAAACGTGATCACGGCTAGAACCCACCGGCAAAGCCAGCTCCCACATGACATCACTCACAGCAGGTGCCAAGTACGGATCCTTGATCAATCTTTGTTCTGATTCAGTTCTCTCAAGACTGCCAAAGAAAGGTATGTGCAGTATTAGCCCATTGATCTTAACTGGTTCAAGATCCATTTCTAATGCTCTCAAATTGGCAAAATATGCAATATTAGAACCAGAGCTGCACCCCATGATGAAGCAATTCGAGAAATCAGCATACTCTTTCAACCATGGTTCACCATTCAAGGTGTCTAAAGCTTGATTTTTGACCCAGTTGAGGGCGTCCAAAGCATCATCATAGGCAGCGGGCAGTCGGCTTTCGGGCGCAAGACGGTAGTCTACAGAAACGACTACTGCAGGTAAATGAGTAGCAATGGATTGGCAGAAATTGTGGACAATAGTTGAAGCTGCACCGAAAAGAATGAAACCACCACCATGAAAATAAATTATGACAGGAAGCTTATTTGTTACAGAGAGTTCGGTTGCTGGTCGAAAAATTCGAATTGAGGTTTTCCGTTCAGGATTTAAAGAAATGTCTTTGGTGTTTTGATCTAAGGGAGTCACTGGAATTGGGAGGTTTCTGACAAGAGTATCTTCGTCCGGATTGTGGATGCACATTAGTTTCTCATAAGGATCGGTTGTAGCAGCATCGATAACCCAGGCGAAACCTGTTTTCGCCATTGTTTGATAATTGATTGGGTAAAGGTTTGAACTGTGTGGTTTGTGATTACCTGAACGAACTCTTATATATTGAATGCATACATATACGGCTGTCGGTACAATGACCAAAAAACCAAAAACAAAAAACAGCTGTTAAATTGGCTTTTACTCGCAACTGATAAGATGTAATTGAATAGCTCATATGGCAATGACTGGTCCAGGGCAAAGTAAATATAAATCCAAAATGGGCTAAAACAAAAAGAAAGTCATTGGCAAATTTTGCAATAAATTGGAATGATACAAAGAAGGTAGTTCAAATCAAATTCTGCAAACTTATTGGCAACAGAATACTCCAGTATAGCATACATTTCTTGAACTAATTGAATAAACCAATGTTTACCTGCATTCTCTTATAATCTTGAAGCTCCTGATAAAATGAAGTCTTTGACTCTTGCTAACATGATTTCAAGTTCTTTAGGCTCAAAGTAAACCAT
This sequence comes from Papaver armeniacum, assembly GCA_023531295.1. Taxonomy (NCBI): domain Eukaryota; kingdom Viridiplantae; phylum Streptophyta; class Magnoliopsida; order Ranunculales; family Papaveraceae; genus Papaver; species Papaver armeniacum. Next base: position 178,386 of record JAJJWW010009161.1, read on the forward strand.
GCCATGATACCCGCCTTCTTGCATAAAAGTCTCAACTTTCACACCTTTTCCTTCCAACAACTTCACAAATTCAACTTGTCTATCAATCAATGGATCTCCATCACACCCAATAACCAAACATTTCTTTATAAACCCACATTTCTTTCGTAACGATTCTTCGTCTTCGTTAATCAAAAGATTACAATAAGGATGATTTCTATTAGACCCAATTGGCAAAGACAATTCCCACATCAAGTCACTTACCGGGAGTGACAAAATTTTGTCATTGATTAATCTAAGTTCAGAACTTGTTCTTTCAATTCCACCCATAAATGGCTGATTCAATATAACCCCAGAAATATTCACAGGGCCAAGATCCAATTCTGATGCTCTTAAAGAAACGTTGTAAGCGATATTTCCACCTGCACTTTCACCCATAATATAACAATTTGTAAAATCAGCATAATCCCTTAACCACGGCTCACTTGGTTTACCTCCGGAAGCTTGGTGTTTGACCCAGTTTAGAGCATCAACAGCATCATCATAAGCAGCTGGTAATCGACTTTCCGGAGCCAGACGATACTCTACTGAAACTACTATTGCCGGTAAAGTGTTTGCTTTTGATTTGCAGTATTCATGATATATAGTCCAAAACGTACTACAAAGAATGAACCCACCACCATGGTAATAAATTATGACCGGAAGCTTATTTGTTGTAGGTAAATCTTGAATTGCGGGTTTGAATATACGAATCCAAGTATTGTGTTGAGCATTTAGAAGTATGTCTTTGGAATTTGGATCATCGGTTGTGTTTGTAATTTGAACTGGGAGATTTCGTGTCAGGGTATCAAGATCAGGATCGTGAACAACCATTAAGGCTTCGTAAGGATCGATGGTACTAGTAGTAGTTGACTGTTGATCTGCCATTTTTGGGTGTGGATTAAGGTGGTTTAGGGGCTGTGCGCTTGTGGTGGTTTTAGGTGGTGTCGCATTGAAAACTGAGTGTTAAATATAGATGAGGCTAGCAGGCGCTGGAACAGTGGGTGATAGGTTGATTTCAGGTAACTGATCACCTGTCATTAGTCGGTTGGTTCCGCTGGAACCTTTGGTAGGGCAAAATTCAATAATATATTAGCGTATAGTTAACACGCCTCCATCATTACCTCATTTGCTGCGTCATTACACTAAGCGCAAAGTCAATGACATGTATTAATTGGTTGGTGCAAAGTTTTCTTTTGTGGACGAGGAAAATTGGTTTGATTTGATCTATCAATAAATAGATTTGTGTTTGTGTTTAGATTAAAGATAATGCATTATTACAAGCTCATTGACGACAAGGAGGCACGAGAACCTTTATGTTGTCTGGAGAGAGAAACTCTGGGAATCGGCGATTATTGAGTTAGCTTATTTTTAAAATCGGTTTTAAAATCTGGTCTTTTTCGCATTCTTTTGATGCAATCTGCATCATGATTCTTTAACTCTTCTCTCAAATCTTTAATTTTAATATGTTTTCTTTTAAGTATGTGTTCAATAATTCCATTAATGGTTGTGGAACTCATATAATGGATTAAATCTTCTTAGCATAGATTAGAACTAGGTTTAAAATCTTTCTCTATCTCTCTGTAATTTGATTTTCCTCTAATTAGTTCATTGCTCTAATGGGAAACTAATTTTATCTCTGCAAGTCTCCTGACTTCTTTGTGGATCCAGTGGTGGTTTTTTACTCAACATGTGGAATACATCTGAATCAAAAACAGTGGTGTTGAAGATCATGTTTTTACAAGCAGTGGTGCTAACCATCAAGTCTGTGATGGTCCATATTAGTAGTAGCAGTCTAGGTTTGAACTTAGATAAGAATCAGATAGGAACCCAAAATTTTTTACGTCCTAATCAGCTCAATCACAGTAAGATTCATCTTCTCCATGGATTTCAAATTCAAAACTTTCCCCCGTCAAAATTACTCAAGCACATCCGTAATTTAAGGGATAATTATTGTATTTACATATTCAGAAATTATCATACAGCTCATATCACTCCTTTTATTGAGGGTCAATTACTGGATATGAAGTATTCGTCTAACAGAAAAAGGAAAGATATTACCAACCCTAGATTTTTCAGTTGGAATATATATACAGATAAGTATCTTTCAATAATCACTCAATTCTCTAAACAGTATTACTTAATAGTTGGTGAAGAAGAAGATATCCATACAATGGCACAATCTTCTGAGAATCGAATTAATCAACTATCAAGGCAGCTAAGGAAAGCATCAATTGAACTTCCAGAGAGAAGAAGAATTATAGGATCGCAGCAAACTGTTAATGTAGCGACAGAAGAATGGTCTTTCAGTATCTTGGGAAAACTTCCGTGGAAACATAAGATAGACATGAGAACCATTAGAGAAGAAATCAACTCTCTATGGAGAAGATATCGTAACAAGCAGATCCGAGTCATGGGTCAAAATCTTATGTTGGTAAGATTAAACTTTGAAGAAGAAAGAGATGAAGTCATTCAAAATGGTCATTGGATAGTGGGAGAAGCTCTCTTTGCTATACAAAAGTATACCAATGGTGTTCCTATAAAAGACTACAATTTCACCCATCAAGTCTTCACATTACAATTCAAGTATCTAAAAGTGGAACACCTAAATAGTGTTGTAGTTGATGAAGCTATAGGTTTTACGGGGAAGAAGATCTCAACTAACCCTCCAAACTGCAGACCAAGATATGGAAACACTGTCAAAGCAAGACTAGAGATAAAATTGAATGAGCCACTTCATCGTGGAGGCTGGTGGAACACAATATCTGGAGAAAAAAATATGGATTCGATACCGTTGGGAGCTGCAACCTAAGAAGATATATGATAAATATTTTATCGTAGATCATGATGAAAGTAAATGTCTGGAATGATCCTATCTTCTTTATCTAGATAGTCTGACAGAAGCTGAATATGAAGCTCATCTAAAAGAAGAACAAGATGTTATTGAAGGTGCTACTGAACAAGAAATGGATGATGATGTAATAGATGAAATGGGTACTGATGACAATCTAAGAGAATGAAATGGAGAAGAAGGAGATGCTAGAAGAAGGAGATGCTAGAAGACAATCTAAGAGAATGAGAAACTCTATTCTCAATGATGAACCTTCTATGAACCCTCACAATATTCATGTTCAACCACCTATAGTTCCTGTTACTACTGCTACTACTAATATGGATCACCATGTCCACTTAATGATGGAAACAAATGATTCAATACCAAACAATGTTGAAGAAACAAATGCAAGTCAGGGAGATACTATGCAGGTATATCTTAAAACTTCCTCACAGATAATTATTATCAATCTTTTTATACTGTCAGTTTTAGATATAGTTTTTATTATAGGTATAATTTGGTTTTCAACATGAAAATTCTTGTTTGGAATGTTCAAGGTCTAGCTAAAAAATTCACCAGAGATCAACTTATTGTTTTAATTCAAGCCCAATCGCCTGATTTCTTGTTTCTCTCTAAGACAAAAATTGATCAAGAAAAAATGATTCAGCTAGCTAAATCTTTGAATTACTGTAACTACATCTGTATTGATAGAATAGGGCTTGCTGGTGGTCTATTGTTAATGTGGAAGGATGGTATTAAATGTGGAGCGCAAGAAGTGTCTCATAATATGATTCATGTAGTTGCAAATTTACATGTAGTTAAACCTGATGTTTTCATTACTTTCATGTATGGTTCTACATACTTTGATAAGAAGAAAGAACAATGGAAGATTATGAAAAGAATTAAGGAGAATATAATGCAACCCTGGCTTATTATTGGAGACCTTAATGTTCACCTGCATGATATAGCTTCCTCATCTAGTGTTTCTATAGAGGACAGATATGTGCAAAATGAAATCAATGAATGTTGTCTTATGGACCTTGTATATGTAGGTAGGAACTATACTTGGTCTAGCAATAATCTAGGAACAGGTGTTAAAAAATCCAGAATTGATATGGCTTTAGGTAATCACGTTTGGTGTACTAATTTTTCTAATGCTAAACTCTATCATCTTGTTCAGGCTGGTTCAGATCATTGTCCTATAATGCTACAAACTGATCATGCTAGTAGTAAACTTTGGAGACCATTAAAATTTTATATCATGTGGCTTAAGCATAATACTTTTAAGTATCAGCTAGAAACTGCTTGGAATTATACTACTAGTGGCTCTCCATCTTTTCAACTTTCTAGTAAACATCAGGAAACTAGAAAAAGGCTTTCTCAGTGGAATAGAATAGAATTTGGTAATATAGATAGAAATATTAGTAAACTGCAAGAACATCTTTTAGTTGTTCAAAATAAACCATATTTTATTACTCAACATGACAATCTTTTAGAAATCAATAAGAATTTGGAATTCTGGTCTGGTATAAAAACTGATTTTTATAAGCAAAAATCTAGTGACAAATATATTCTTGAAGCTGATAATAATTCTAGGTATTTTCATACTCTTTCTAATAGGAGGATGGTCAGGAAAAACATTGATTGTCTTTTTGATGTTGTTGATAATTGTTTTGATAATAGAGAGAATATTGCTAAGCTTTTAGTTACTCATTTCAGTTCAATTAGCTGTTCTACTAATATTCAAATTCCTGATCATATTTTTGATATTGTTCCTACTATTATTAATGATAATGATTCTGCTGATAGTTTTCTAGAATACCAACAGATAAAGAAATTCTTGATACTGTCAAAAGTATGTCTGCTTGGAGTTCTCCGTATTCGATGGCTTTCAAGCAGGATTCTACCAATCTAATTGGAGTATTGTAGGTAAAGCTATTGTGCAAGTTGTGCAAAGTTTTTTCTCAACAGGATATATGCCTAGAGAATTTAATAAGACATACCTTTCTTTGTTCCCCAAAGGTGATACAACTAAGTATGTAGTTGACTTTAGGCCAATTGGTTTTTGTAATACAGTTTGCAAAAATATTTCTAAAATCATTGCTAATAGAATTAAACCCCATCTTAAGCATATTATTTCTCCTTTTCAAGCACCTTTTGTGCCAGGTAGAATTATTCATGATAATATAATTATAGCTCATGAGATGATTCATACAATGAAACATAAGGAGGGTTACAGTGTGTTAGAGCATAGCTCGGTTGAACCCACCAAGCGTTGGTATGTCAAGTTTGGTTGTCATATTTTAGTGAATCAAAACTCAATTAAAGAGTCGCTTGATTATATACTAGAGACAACTTCGTATAGGTTAGGCTAGAAAGATTAGGATTATGATACATACAAGTATTACTCGAAGACTTGAAGAATGTGAAGAATGTGAAGAAGTAACAAGCTACATCGACGACATCATCCTTCCTCTTGAGGTTAGTAATATTGTGACTTGAACTGTTTCATTCCTAACGTATCTTTCAAGTCATGCTATATTGAAAACATAACTGCGAAGCTGTGAATGATTAAACTCTAGTAAACATAGTTTTAAGGAATAAGAATACGAAGTATAATGCTTATCTTTTGAACTTCATATATAAGACATCGACATAATCGTATGAATGCTATTGTGATTATGTGTATGGGTAAAGGTGAATATTTCATCCTAGGAAACAATGTTTACATTCGTTTAAAGGAATTATATTCATGAACTTGTTTTATGAATCGAAAGGGAAATCTCTAGGCTTATTGGAATATTTCATTGCATATCTTTGGATTACCAATATGTGTGAGTTAGTAGAACCGATCATAACTTGTTATGTATCTTGGTAAAACTAGTCACAATGCCTCACTTATGTATTGGTATGACTTTGATTAGTGTAACCGATCCTACGTAATCACCTTAGATTGTACGATCGATATTTGTAATTGGTGTAACCGATCCTGTTAATTGGTATGACCGATCACAAAAGATTTATAATCGATCCTTGTAATTGGCGTAAGTCCTGGTAATTGGTGTAACCGATCCTAATGACTAGTGCAACCGATCACAAGTAATACCATGAGAATATGGTAACCGGTCCTGGTAATTGATGTAACCGATCTTGGTAATCGTCTTGGTCCCAAAGAACCATATTAAGGTAGAACCGGTCCTCCTTGTTTGTAGTAGAACCGTAAACCCATGATTAGTGTATTGATATTTGATCAATCACATAGTTCTTGGAAATCAGATGAACCAGTTCCAAGATTGTAAATATCTTATGAGAAGGATGCTTCCTAATATTGGAAAAGGCAAGGTGAACAACCATCATTGATGTGCATATCTTTGAAATATCAACACTTCACGACTTGGCTGACGTATCTCCCAAGAACCAAGATGTGAAATAAAACTTGTTGAGAAATGTAGTCACACATGCAAAGACACAACTCACGTTGGAGACAATGGCCGGCCCAAAAACTACAAGTGGTGTACAAAACAAGTCCGGGGATAAATTTTCAAGTCCGGTACAAATTTCAAGTTGGTATGATTGACATATGTGAACTTTTTAGCATGTACGATTTTCTTTATTCGAATCGTCCGGATTCAAGCCAAAATGGGTGAGAAAAACATGTCTTAAAAGGTGTTTACCTAAACAAATTGTTTGACCGTTAAAAAAAAAAAAAAAAGTGCGAAACTTACCTCGGACTGGGTAACTCCGACGGTGGCGGTTTTGTAATTGGCTCCGCCACGAAGTAGCAAAGTCACGGAGCCGCTTGCTTTGACAACAAAAAAAAAAAAAAAAATTACGTGAGAAAAAAAGAAAAGGGGTTTGGCTTCTTTTATAGACAAAAATTAGAAGGAATAAGGATTCCTCTTTTGTTTGATGCATGGGTGTGGTCACAGGAAAACTATTCGTAAACTCCTTGTACGTATCATGTCACCATCTCATGCCTACCACACAATAATGTAACCATTATGTGCTAGGGGGGACTTAATGTATGGTGGATTTTCGGTTAAATTTGTGGAAAATCAGCGTGACATCTGTAAAAGATCCTCAATGACGGATACTCACTTAACAAGAATGATCACAAGTAATCACTCTCTGAGTAACCACTAACCTCCAAACACTATAATGAATCCATGTAATAAGCCCTCTCGGTGTGTTATACTTGGTAAACTAGCCCCTGAGCATCGGACAGCGCTATGGAGTCTCGGACATGATTCCATCCACCTCATGATTGGATTGGATTCATCACCAATATGTGAGTTAGTAGATGACCGGATCATATCACTTGATGTATCTTGACCATTGGTCAGCTTGCCAAGAAACCGGCCCATAAACTAGTCACAATGTCTCAACTACCCATCTTGGAGCATAGATGGAGGGTGTAGATGTATGTATTGGTATGACTTTGATTAGTAGTTTTTACAACAAAACTGGAAGCCAAAATTAGGTAATCACCTTAGAATCGCCCATCTACCTCCTCTTTGTAATTGGTGTAACCGATCAGGATGATTTGAGTGGCTTAGATCACAGTAATTGGTATGACCGATCACAAAAGATTTATAATCGATCCTTGTAACGGTCAAATTGAGGGCGTAACGGTGAGACATGGACGTGTACACCATCATGGCCGTCAGCACGCATCATGGTAATTGGTGTAACCACATCTAATGACTAGTGCAACCGATCACAAGTAATACCATGAGAATATGGGTAATCAATCATGTCAAACCGGGGTAATTTGCAACATTAGATCCAGGAAATGAGGCTCAATGACTTGTATAAAGTGGTCTCCGCCCCTAAACGTAAACCCATGATTAGTGTATTGATATTTGATCAATCACATAGTTCTTGGAAATCTGGGATAGATCCAAGATTGTAAATGAAAAAAGGATTTACAAAGAAAAAGATGTCGACATACTTTGAACATGTTCAGTAACTCTTATCTTTTATTGTTCAAAGATATTCCTTAATAACTAAAGGAGATCCCGGACCGAAATAAGTTGAGAATCTTTTAATTAAGGTTGTTAATTTTATATGCTTTTAATTACCAGCAATTAAAAAGCATATCTCTGGAAAATAAAAATTGGTAATGTACATTTACTAATTGGAGATTTTCTAGTGAGATTTCGGTTAATTTTGGACAGAGCATTTCCAGGAATTATGAAAAACGATTTGGAAATATATTGCATATCTTAAGAATATTTCGGTTTTGGAAATTCCTTGATGTCCAAACTTCCTTGGTCTATAAATACCCAAGTTTGCATTTCATGCAAACTATCCTAAGAGCCAGCAAAACTACCTTGTTGTGTTGTTACTGGTGGAGCCGTCTATTTGGAGAGGAAAGTACCCTAATTAGGCGAAATATCTTACGACCGCTCGTTTAAAGACTTCGTGGGATCAAGAAGCTCTACGAGTACCGTTGGTGGGAAACTAGATAATTGCAGTATTATTAGTTTTCGATTTGATTTGATTGACTAACGGTTGTTGAACTTTGATCGCACCTAGTTTGTTTATTCTTGAGAATCTTCTCTTCTGATATAAGATTCACTCAAACTATAGATCGAAGTGTCGACGGGATCTTTAGAACTGTTTGTAAATCTAAAAACGTCTTGTGATAATCCATTGTTAACAGACTCCGTTCTGTGTGTGATTGATCACAAGAGATTCAAGTTGTGGTGTGCAGGTGTTTATTGAAGATTAAAGAAGATTTGAAGACAAAGAAGATTTCTTATTTGGCTCATAATGTTTGGTGTGCACAAAACTTGATCGGTTGGGATCCAACTATAATCGGTTTATCTTTGATAGATTTGATTGATTAGTTGCGTAGATCGGAATCATTATATAGTATCTTGATAGATCCTATTTTTGATTGCATTATCTAAACTCTGCTACTTTGGTAGTTGTTGGATAGATAGATCTAAACCCGACAAAGGAGTTTATTGGATTAAACAGAAGAGCCTTTGTCTAACTCATATCACTGAGATTGAATAGAGTTGTTACCAAACAGATTTGTTGTTCCTCAACTGTTTGGAATTAGATCCAAAGGAATTGTTCCAGTGCGTGCACTTATCGAATGTCGGAAGCGCAGGGATACTGAAGAAACTAGGTGAACTATAGGTTTAGTTGCTTGGTCTCAACTATACGAAGTTGGTTTGATTTTGTATAACGGCTTAATTCTGATAGTATTCAATTCTAGACTAGGTCCCGGGGTTTTTTTGTATTTGCGGTTTCCTCGTTAACAAAATCTTGTTGTGTCATTTACTTTATGTTTTCCGCAATTATAATTGTTGTTATTATAATTTAAAGTAAATTACACAAACGTTAACTCCGTATTACTTGATAGTGATCGTATAAAGTTTGGTTAAGTCCGAACCTATTATCAAGTAATCATACTTTGATTGTTGTATTGTCTCGATCTCGTATCCATAGACGATCACACAAAGTGTGAATAGCGATTCGTTGTATTGTCTCGACTCAGTCCATAGACAATCACTTTCAGTAAGAGGACTTATAGGTGTAAAAGTTTAAGATTGTGGTATATTTGGGTACCCTTATCTTTTCACAGTGGTATTGTGGCTTTAAAACTTGACCCCTCTAAGGCTTTTGACAGGCTTGAGTGGCCTTTTCTTCTACGAATGCTTACGAAAATTGGTTTCCCTGAAAAGTTCTGTAAACTAATTGAGCAATGTATTAGTAATACTAAGACTTCCATTCTTTTTAATGGTTCTCATACAGAAGAATTTTGTCCAGGTAGAGGATTAAGACAAGGGGATCCTTTATCCTCTTATCTTTTCATTATATCCATGGAATATCTTTCTAGATTGCTTATGAATGCTGCTACTAATCATGTGATCTCAGGAGTTAAAGCTGCTACAAATGCTCCAGGAATTACTCACCTCTTATTTGCAGATGATATACTCATCTTCACTAAGACTGATATGCATAATGTAGCAGGTATATTGGATGTGCTTGCAAATTTTGGTATGTACTCTGGTAAAATGCTCAATTTTGATAAATCCAGTGTATATTTTAGTAAGAACATAAGCCCTGAAACCAAAATAGTTCTTGCTAATGCCCTTAGAATGACTGAGATGAAGGATATAGATAAGTATTTAGGAGTCACTTTGTTAATGGGAAGGGACAAAACTAAAGCTTTAAAGCCTATTCTTTAGTCTTTTGGCTCTAGACTCAAAAACTAGAAAGGTAAAACTATGAATTACTCTGCCAGGACAACTATGGTCAAACACGTGCTTAATACTCTCCCTTCACACCAAATGGGTAGTTTTAGAATTCCTAAAACCATGATAACTCAAATGGATACTTTACAAAGACAATTCTGGTGGGGGAAAGAAAAAGGTCTTTTCTTTATTGGCTGGAACAAACTTATGATACCTAAAGCTTTATGTGGTCTGGGCTTTAGAAATTTGGAACATTTTAATACTGCTCTTCTAGCTAAAGTAGCTTGGAGAGCATGTAATGAAGAAGATTCTCTTTGTTTCAAAATTCTTAAGGCCAAGTATGCAAAAAATGATAGTTTTCTGCATTTAGATAAACTTCAAGATGACTGCTCTTAGTTATGGAGAAGTATCTATTCTGGATTAGAGGTCATTAAACAACACACAATTTGGGCAGTTAGATGTGGTACTAAAATTAGCATATGCCTAGATTGTTGGTTTATAGGTCTTAATAGCCCACCTGTTCTTATTGTAGGATCATCTAGTTATAATAATTTTAACTTAGTTTGTGACCTGTTTTTGCCAGGTACAAGAAAATGGAATATAAATACTATTAATACTCTTTTTTATCAAGATTGTGTTGATCTTATTCTTAATATGCAGATTCCTAATGCAAGAGAAGATTTTATTATTTGGAAACTTGACATAAAAGGAAAATTTTCTGTCAAAAGTGCTTATAATACTATTTGGTCTGATGATGTGAATAGTATTGTTGCTCTGGATACTATTCCCAAAGAGGTTTGGTCCTACCTTTGGCATTGTAAGATCCCTCATAGAGTTCATCTTTTTATCTGGAAGTGTATTAAAGACATTTTACCTGTTAGAGCTAAGATTGCAGTTTACAAACCAGAAATTCTACATGAGTGTTCCCTTTGTAACTGTAGCATTGAAACTCTGAATCATCTGTTCTTTAAATGTCCTTTTGCTAGAACTATGTGGTTAACAATGAATGTCAACATAGATACTATTGCAGGTAATTATGTTTCTGTTCAATCTTGGATAATCTCTTGGTTTACTAGAACTGGTAATGCAGACACTGTCTTATGCTTGAGTAATGATAATTATGTTTATAGATTAATGTGTACTATGTGGTATATTTGGAAAGATAGGTGCTCTCTGGTTTTTCAGGGTCTTAAGCCTAATGTTCAGAATTCTAGTACTAGAATCATTAATCTTATGAAATAATGTACCGACTGTTTGGTTTCTAATACTGGTACCAGAAATAACTTGCAGGTTCAAGATTGGATTCCACCTAATAAGGATTTTGTTAAAATTAATTTGGATGGTTCTTATATACCTGCAACTAAAAAAGGAAGTGTTGGACTAATAATCTGTGATTCTGCAGGTAACTGCTTAGGAGTTAAAGGAATAAAATTTGAAGAGGAAGTGGATGAAGATTATGGGGCCGAACATTTTGAATGTAAATCTTTGGATTTGGCAGTGGATTGGATGAAGGAGATGCAGATAGATAGAGCTATTTTTGAGATGGATTGTGATAATGTGATCAAGTCTGTGATGGAGCAGCAGTCACAGGTTCATTGGTTCAACTAAAGCATAGTTGAAAGAGTTAAATCAAAGAGTAATAGTAGTAGTAAGTCTTGGTTTTTTAAGTCTATTCATAGGCTTGGTAATAACGTAGATCACTCTTTAGCTCGTAAAGCAAGAGATGAGGAAACAGATTTATGTTATATGTCAAACTATCGAGCATTCATAACTCAAATGCTGAAGGATGATTACTACTGCTATGTAGTTTAATTAATAAAAATTTCCTATAGTATCAATAAAAATGCATTATTACAAGCTAAAGGAAAAGGAACTGGTTGAGCTCGTCCACAGTTCATGTCTCTCCACAAACTCTACACCAAGCCCACTACTTGTCCATGAACCGAATTCACTAGGCAAGTCCTACACGTCTACTTTTCATACCCTAAGAATCCCCACGATAGCATCATATGTGTAGGCCGTCTTTTCCATATGCTTCAAAACCTTAGGACTTAAATGTTACATTCTGGGGGAGATGAAACCAAATAGTACTATAATTCGATTTTTATTTAAATGGAAATAATATTAATTAATTATCAAGGATATTTAGGTTTTCAATGTGTGCCATTGGATCGAGACCATTTAATCTTAGGGTCGTAGTTAATGGAAATGGGTTATAAATATTGCGCTAATTTTTGATGTTAGGGTTAAAAAATTGATGTTAGGGTAAAAAAATTCGTTAGAAATATGAGAGAGGAAAATTTTAGGAGAAAAATCATTACGGTACAATAAAATAAGTTTTGAGTATTATTGGCGGAATTACTGGGGTTAAGCGGTGTTCGGTTGAATCATAGTGCCCGGTTAAAATTTTGTGGTAGTATTACAGTTGGTTCTTCCTATATAATCTAATCTAAGTGACATCAAAATATCACGAACAGCGAAAACAGGTTTGCGACTGGTTCGTCTAGTTTTCTGTATTTTACCTTTTATGTAGCATTTTTTGAAGGAGAATGTATACTCGGTTAGTTTTATCTAATCCTATGATGCCTCAAAAATTGAAATCATTATTATGAGCTAACATGATTGATGGGTGATCTTTTATTCTTACGGTCTTTTGCATATGCTCAGACTGTGCAAAATAACTATCTGTCATCATGCACCAAGTGATAACATGTGCTTTAGCTATTTCAATCCAAACATGCTATTTTTTTATTTTTTTTGAAAGGGATGGTTATATTCAAGAAAAAATATGTACAAAAACAAGATCAACACAACACACACATTACATGTGCAGGATTGATTCCCATTGAAACAAAATTTGATTTATATAAATATCTTTACCAAAAAACCAAAGAGCAATAGTTTGCTTCACCACCATAATCAACTCAAAAGCTTCCTTAGCCCTGCCACCATTGTGAACTCTTTTGCTCCTCTCTTTCTGTAAGTGCCACATAACTGCATATATGATCTTCCACCACACTTCTCTGCACCTTCCAGTTAAGTTATTCAACCTCCAAGATTCAAAGAAACCCTTCACCGTATTTGGAGCCACCCAAGACACCTTAAATGCTTTGAGAAAATAAGACCAAACCTCAAAAGCATAAGAGCATTTAACTAGCAGATGATCTGAGTCTTCTACCTCCTTCTTACACATTGGACAAACTTCATTTTGAACAGTCACACCTTTATGCTTAAGCATACTTAAAGTTGGTAAAGAATCATGAAAACAAGCCCATAACATAAAACTAACCTTTGGATGTATATTTTTCTTCCAAAGAAACTTCTCAAAATCACAATCATTCCCATCCTCCAGTTGCGGTCATAACATTTCTTGACAGTGAAATTACCCATAAAATCTATACCATTTGCATCATTATTCAAACTATGCACAAGCCCTAACTCATTGCACATCATATCCCATTCCATTTACTCTTGATACTGCATTCTCCTTCTTGTTACACACTGCAGACCCCCATCCACAACCATTTCTGAAACTGTTGTTTGTTTATTCTTACAAATCTTAAAAATAACAGGATATCTTCTCATCAGTGGACCATTAGTAGTCCATTTATCCATACAAAATCTTATAGATTTTCCATTGTTCAGAGTAAAGCCCACATGATCCCGCAGAAAAACAGAAGACTGAAGAATATTCTTCCACATACTTCTTCCTTGAGGAGATGCATCATCAGAAGGCATTAAAACATCCATATTATTCTTGAACTTCTCCTGCATAACCCTTCTCCACAAAGCCCACTTTTCTCTTGTGTATCTCTATACCCATTTAGCCTTCAAAGCTTTACTAGTATATCTCAGATTCTTAACTCCTAAGCCCCCTTTATTCTTAGGCTTACATATCTTCTCCCATGAAACCCAGCACATTTTCCTTCTATTCTCATTTACATCCCATAAGAATTTCCTCATCAGTCTAGTTAATCTCAACTCCCCCATTGCAGGCATTTTAATGAGTGATAAAAAGTAAATTTGGTAAACTTGATAGACAACTTCTAATAAGAACCAGTCTACCAGCCTTATTAAAAAATTTCTTCTTCCATGGAGCCAACTTCCTTTCCATTCTTTGAATCACCTCCTCCCAAACAGAAGCATTTCTTGCAGTAGCCTCAACAGGAAGACCTAGATATTTAAAAGGCAATTTTTCCACTTTACAGCCCGATTCCAAAGCCAAATCCTCCACCAGTACATCTGCTCCCACACTAACCATAGAACTTTTTTCGAGATTCAGTTTCATACCAGTAAGAAGCTCAAATGTATTAAGAATTAAAAGCAATCTTCTTATCTCATCTGCACTAGCATCCACAAAAAACAATGTATCATCAGCAAATTGCAGGTTAGTTATCATGACACCATTATATACCACTTGAAAACCATGCAACTGTCCTTTCTTAACTGCATCCTCAATTAACTTAGACAACACTTCAACAACCAACAAAAACAAGAAAGGAGACAAAGAATCTCCTTGGCTTAAACCCTTTGAAGGTTTAAACTTCTGAGTAGAGCTACCATTTACCAACACAGAAATATGATAAGTAGAGATACACCACTGCATCCAAGAAATCCATTTCCTGCCAAAACCATTCTTCTCCAAAATCTTCCACAGAGCCTTCCATTTCCCATTATCAAAAGCTTTCTCCATATCCAAACATGCTATTGTTCTATTGTTTATTTTGATAAGAGTTATTAGTTGCTGACAAACACGAAGAGGTTACTACCGATTTAAGGTGTACGTGGAGGTGGTAAGTGAATGACTTAGTAAAAAATTCGTTTGGGTTATTCATTGATTATTAATTATTAATAATAATAATTGATTGATAATAATAATTTTGGTGATAGATGGTAATTTGATTAATTTTGGTTCGGTACCAGTTGAGTTTCATAATATTAATTTGCCATTTTTAAGTTTTCTTTCTCAATAATAAATTAATAATACTGATAATAATAATAAAATCCCTTTTTAATAAAAGCGCTTTGTAATACTTTGGCTTCTTAATAAAAGCCCTCCTTGATGCTAACGTTCGTGTTGGAAATTTTCTTTTCCATAGGATTGGTGTGGTTATTCAAAAAGGGGTTGGTGCTCAGCTTGTAGCGAGACTCCCAACTAATTTCTTGAAGGAACCTGATTTTGATTGATATACAATAATAATAATTATTAATTATTTTGCGATAATAATAATAATTGAATTTTGTTTGTAGAGCAGGTTTTGCTGGGTTTGATTAAGCATGGATTTGTGCAACTAATATTTCTATTGCTTGTGCAAGTTTTTTGCATTTGAATGAAAGTATTAACCCCACCAGTACGCCTCTGATGGATCTCGACTCTTCCGATCTCCCGGAATACTTTTTTATTCTCAGCTACATTTGGAAATTATTATATTTATTGGTTAATTTGTGAATTTGTTACTTCTCAATAGAGAAATCCAATTGCATAGGGTTTATCATTGTCTTAGGATGCTTGAAGGGGTGTTATATATTCTCCTTGTGTTTCCACTGACTGTTAGAGTTGTTATATTTCTTGATAATTCACTAAAAGAAAAGTTGTTTTTAGTGTCAAATAATTGTGTCACAAAAATCAGTTTCTTCGTTACGAAAAGAACTTAATGGTGCAAAAATTTTGTCATCTATCGTAAGTCATAGAAAGTCTTTTATGACGGATCTTAAGAAATCGTAATTAGTGACTTAAGTATATTTCCCACCGAAACATCTTTTCGCGAGCAAATATATTTTGTGATATCGAATTTTTGTCGCTCTGAGTATTTTTGAAGAGGAAATAATTTTATCACTTAAAATAATGAAACAAAATTTATTTTCCTCAAAATACATTTATAATGAGAAAACAAATTCGTGACATAAAATAGTTTTAGCAACGAAATTTGTTCATCTCAGAATACATTTATAATGAAGAAAAAATTCGTCAGAATAAAATAGTTTTAGCATTGAAATTTGTTCGTCTCAAAATATATTTATAGTGAAGAAACAAATTTGTCACATAAACACTTTAAGTAGAGATCTTAGGAAAAAATTATAGTTTAATTTTTGTCTCAGAATAAAAAATCAATAACAAAATTAAGTTTTCTCTAAAATTACGTAAAATGACCAATTAGAATTGTCTATGTATGGTATACCAATATCATCGTCTCCAAAACAAGTTTATAATTTACTAGCAAACATAGTTGTCTCCAATTCAATATTGCGGAGTGACTTGGTCCAACGCTGCCCTCACAATAACTATTTTCTGAACATGTCAAATTCGTCACCAAATTTTCTTTAATGACTAGCATATTTTATCACCGATTATTCCAAAGAGACAAAGAGATTTATTACACACAAAATAAATATAAATAAATAATATTAGTTGAATAAAAATTAATTAGCCATTAAAATAAATTATTGAAACAATATCCAAACTAAAAAAACATCTAATAAATTAACTCTACCAATAAATAATAAAATATTGCTACTTGTAAAAATATAATACCAAGAACTATAACATTAATTTGACAATGACTCATGGTCCAGCATTCAACTTTCAGTTGTTCCATCAACGATGATGTTGCTTAGCCCGAGTCTACGCATTGGATTATGTTGCTTACAGATCATATTTAGTGTGTTAGTGTGAACTTTTCATTATCTTCTTTCAACTTTTTGATAGTCTCATTTTGTACACATATTTTGTCATCTTGAGCTTGAATTCTTGCAGCATGCGCTTGTATCATTGCATAAAGTCCTTCACTATTAGAATCAGTAGTGGTTGTTACACGTCACCGTCTTCGCTTTCTCTTCAAAACCAACCATGAGCACATACTTCTGCCTCAGTGGATGGTGTAGCTCCCTCTTCGTTGCCTTACTGCAACAGCTCATTAATCTTGTCATATACAAAGATACATAGTAGATAAAATAATTAGCACATTATGATGTGCGCCAGAATGTCAAACAAACAACTAATTCTAACGATATATAATAGAATAACTAAGAAAACAAAACAAATTTCGATTAAATGGGTTTCTGAATCCTATTGGTTTAGACAAAAACAACACAAATAGAACATTAATATTGTCTACTCACTCATCTGATGCAAGCTTCATAAGAAATCCAAACAACTTCACACGTTTCTTCAGTGATATATGTATGGGTGTCATAAAAGGTGTTAGAGCACTGCTCGGTCGAACTCGCAAGCATTGCTATCTCAAGCTTGTTTGTCAAGTTTAGTTGCCAAAACTATAAGTCTTGATTTCTAGTCTACTTATAGCTAAGTCTCAGATTATGATGGAATGTGTAGTTGAGCTTTAGACTTCACGGCGTTCATCGATTGAAGACGAAGAACTACTAAGGGGAGCTTGTGGAACTTCATCACCAAAAGGTATGTAGAGACTTGAACTCATCTATCACTTGGAAAGTTTATTTCTATTCTATCTCCTATTGAGACAAAAGTCGTATAGCTATATATACTTCATAATTATACACATTTGGTATTTCGAGCTGAGTTTAACTCGCTTATCTATTTCTTGAAATATGTGTTGGTAAGCTTCCACTTTAACCAAGTTCATCTTTTATTCTTGACGAAAGTCAAAAGATGATCATGTGAAAATCGCCTGGTAACATCTTATGTGATTTGTGTGAGACAGTCATTTGGTGTGGACTCGGAATGTTTCGTATTGATCATTTGATCACTTGAAAATTGCTTTGAAGCTAATAGTTTGTGTGATACAACTATTGTCGTCTTATAAGAATGTTTCAATGATTGAAATGAAAGTTTAGGACAATTAACCTTTGATTGGATATAGCACAGTATGCGTACTTGTATGCTAAATGTTGCAAGTTATTCCAAGTCCGGGAATCTAGTGTGCATACACGTATGCGTACTTGATTCAATAGTTGAAATCTGGGAACTATAGTATGCGTACATGTAGATGGGGCAAAACGATTTGCTGGTTTTTACGGAATTGAGGAGACGACCGTACGGAGGAGACTCCTTGAACCGAGAGAAATGTTCAGCCTCACACAGATGCACTGCAAGAAGGGAGTGCTTTCAATTCGAGAGATCAATCTGTAGTACTCCGGCCTAAACCAAGACAATGTCCGTTCCAGAGTAAATTCGGTCACAAGAGAGGATGGGTCGGTCTGTAGAAGGGAAGCTGAGAAATGTGTGAGATCAATGGTGATCGAAGATTGTAGGTGTGTTGTGTATTCTGAAAATAAGATAAGTTATGAATGATTGAATTTGCTCTGTTGAGAGTAATTTTGTTAATCTCTTGTTGTCTGTCTGACGTGAGATTATCCTTGTTTCAATCATGATTCAGAGACTTATTTATATTGTTGGAATTGAAAACACCATGATCTCATGAAGTGTGACAGTTGATGGAATCAAAGAATGGGGAAGTGGAAATCGTGTTAAAACTAGTTGCTCAACGTGCGGAGACTTGGTTGATTTTCCATCCACTACTTTGTTAACTCCTTCAACTGATTGCACGACTTGCTCACATTCTCATCGTGTGTATGAACACACGTGACGTAGACCGCCAGACCAAAACCCTAGTTAATATCCCCCATGTGACACGATTGATGTCTCGTGTGATTGTGGAATCTGCAAGGCAGACGTGTATTTAATTAGTCAGTTGCTAACTTCATGACTTCATGGGACGATGAGTCCTTGTTTTGTTGAGTTGAACGTGGTTTGGGAATGTTCTGAGACTCATGAATTGAACATGTCTGTTGAGACAGAGATATGATTTGTGAATAAGTTAACGTGACCAAATATTGCTCGATGAATTGTTGAATATTGATAGTTGAACCAGTATTCCTTGGTTTGAGCAAATATTGCTCATTTGAGCAAATGTTGCTCATTCGATGAATTATTGGTAGCATGACCAAATAAGATACCGGCATTTGAACCGAGTATGATAAATAAAATGTTGATCACGGGTTCAACGTAAAATTATTAGCGTTTGAATCTGGAATTATGAACCTTGGACTCAAAACCCTAATTTGATCAATTAATGATTAACTGATGGTTTATTGAAAATTAACCACGGAGCGAAGGAAGGACCGGATACATGGGATAATGGATCAACCATGTAGCGCCCAGATGCTCACGTGAGCAAATATCGAGGTCTCCTAAAGACCAGTTGATTTGATGATGAAAGGATGATTAAATGCTAGTTTAATCATTTATTAAAATAATGTTGAACCTTAGGTGATAAAACCCAATTAATTATGAAGAGATGAGGGACCAACCAAGGGGTCATGAAATCGGCCCTGGGTGTTCACGGGATCAATTGATGATCGTTCCATCAAGTTCCAAGTTGTTTGGAAGAGTTTTGGACCTAATACGTGCAATTGTGCAAATTAGGTTAAATCATGAGAATAT